>VDFB02270651.1:185946003-186065052 GCA_007258455.2 Sequoia sempervirens
GATCAAATTAATGCCACAACTTCCCCACATATGAATATCATTTCCACATTTAGGACACGTCTTCCTCATGAAGAGGGTGGTCCTCTAAACTCTCCCTTATTGTATCAACTTCTACCACATGAGAAAGAGTGTTTTTTCTACATGTAGGCCACATATGTGAAACACTTCTTAAAAGGTGTTTCTCCACTTCTAACTCATACATAATAGCAATGAGTAGATTAGAGTTTCACAAAATTTTCCTTAGTAGAAGATTCCCTTTTATCAATATATTTATAGAACTTCCACCTTTTTTCCATGCATCAACACCATTAGAACATATTAAAAAAGGGCCTGTAATGAGGATGCACCTAATGATATTCATAATAATCATAGTGCAATTACCAATTTTCTTTAGATAATTCACTATATTGGAAGAGCTTCCACATATGGTGTTGGAGAAAACCTTACAACAATCTCATTATATTATCTATTGTCAAACCAATGAATATGTCTATGCTTTCACTACACAGGGCTAAGTACTTCTATTCCTATCAATGCAAACATGGACACTCTATAGATATATGCATTGTGTTCAAACATAAAGTCCAAAATATTATAGATAAAGGGGATATAAATATTAAGGATAGCTATGAATACACAACTCCAATGCTTGATCATATTAAAACACATAACAAGCATATAGAGATTAATCCTAATGTTGAGGTTACAAATGAGATATGATAGAAACTATCTAATTTTTAATAAGAGACACAAGTAAGAGAAAAAAAATCAAAGAAGAGAAATTTAAAAACAAAGATATGAAGACAAACTTGATGATTTATTTCAGAATATTAATGTATTAAATATAGATAAACACGATCATTTGAAGAAAAAATCTAAATCTCCAAGATTTGTTACATGGTATATGAGAATCACTATAGTGTATATCCATATATACCCGTGTCTTGGATTTCATCTTCACCTTTTTGGTTTTCCTATTGGTTTTCTTATTTTGATATTTTTAATTATACCTTGAATTTTATGTTGTTCACACCCATTTCAAACTCTATACTTGGTGTCATCCCTTTTTCCACTATTTGGAGGACATTTTTAGTTTTCCATTTTTAATTTGCTATTTATCTCTTCTATATGCTTATGATTTACTTCCATTTACCTTGGCCTTTTATTTCCCACTTGGGTTGCCCACTTATCTTTGTGTTTTCTATTATATCATTTTTCTTTTATTTTTGAATGGTTTTATCACCTTGCTTGCTTATATTTACTTTTAATTGTCATCATGTTCATATATCTAAGCATTTTATTTATCCTTTGACCATTTCCTATTTCTTATTGATGTCATATTATCATAACATGCTTCTTAGAGCTTACACATTCTACTATATTTCTACATTACATTTCTAGAGTCACTTGTGAATCCTATATTGCTACATCACGCTTCTTATAACTTACATTTTGATCCTACATTATCATATCATACATTTTAGAGTTAATTATTGATGCTACATTATCACATTTTACCCCTAGGGCTTACATTTTGATCCTACAATACAATATCATACTTTTAGAATTAATTATTAATATAAATATTAATTATTGAGCTTATATTAATATATCAATTTTCTAGAATATACTCTTTATACCACTTGCATTCCTCCTATAATATCATTAAAATTTATCCTTACATTTGGGGCATCATGCCTTCCACCTCCCCTATTGAGTTTACATTGCTTTATCCTTGCATTCAAGGTATCATGCTTTTCCCTTGACTTTATATCTAGTACCTTCATGATTACATCCTTACTTTAGGGTCACCATGCCTTCCCCTACACACTACCTCTTTTCCTACCTATTCCCACTTGGGACTCATTACATTACTTACACCATTATGTCTGCAATCTCTTGGATTCCACTTTGGACGCATATGCCACTCTAGTGACCTATGTGCTTACATTGGGTGTTTTTAGCCTTTACAAACTACAATAACATTTTTATATATTAGATGTAACCTAACTTTCTTGATGCTATCTCTAGCACATATATGCTTATCTCACCTTATTATTCTAGATATTACACATGCTCATCACATTATGTATTCATCATTGCTAATACTCTAAATGATTTCATGCTTACTGTAGACACTAAAAAAGTCCTGATTGATACTAGATATTTGATTCTAATCAACTAACATTGTTTCTTCTTAAATCACCTCAAATTGACCACTTAATTGAATAATCAACATTATTTAATTAAAATCAACAAATTTAGCTATTAATCAAATAATTAAATTTATTGGATTAATTCACCCTTCTTCTAACTAATTATTCATCTTATTTAATTAAATCAAATCATTTAATTAAATAATCTCTTAATCCTCTCATTTGATTAAAAAATCAATCAAATAAAATGTCACAATCTCTTAATCCTCTCCAATTAATTAATTCCGGATTAATTAATCCTAAATCAACTTTTTAATCATCGTTATCAAATCCTCCATCTTTTAGCTCCTCAAGAGTTAAATCAACCATGATCAACTAACTAGGTTGCACATGAAAATAATTTCAATTAGTTATTAATTCATCTATTTTCCCTCACCAAGGCATATTCCAAGGAATATTCCTCTCAACAACCTCTCATTCAATTTCCCTCCAAAGGTTTTCAAAAAACCTATCACATCCTCTTACATTTGCAATAAATTCTGTTACAACCTTTCAAATCCTCTTACATCCTCTCAAATCTCATTCAATTTCCTCTTATACCAATTTCAAATTCTCAACCAACAACATTTACTTCTCTTCCATCCTTCTCCACTCACACATTTCCCAAAATGTGCTCCACCTTCAACCAATAGAATTGTGACACTTGGCGTATTCTCATTGACTCTCAAATTTTCCCACATTCATCAAATCCTTTCATTCTTCAACCCTTGGCTTCTATAAATAGAGACATCATTTTCATAATAAGGATCCACAACTTCATGCATTTCCATTATAATCATTTGAGTCCATAACTTTTCATCATTTTCAAACATTGTATCTAGATTATAGTCAATTTCACTCTTGGATCATCAACAAATCATCAAACTTATCAAAGGGATTCTTTCCACATCAAAGGAGCACCACTCCCCCTATGGGATGGAGGTTTAGCTAGTTCAATTCGATTTACATGTTATATTTCATTAGTTTATTGTTATTTTCATGTTTTCTTTGAATTTGGCTAAGGAATTCCATAGGGAGTATTATATTTGTTTTTCTAACATGTTTGACTCTTGTTTGATGATCTCTTATTAGTTTGTGCTGGTTTTGTGCTCACACTTACGTGCTTACCTCTAAATTAAATTTACTTTCATGCATATTTTTTTCTTCTTCTAATTCATTAAATCACATGGATACAACCAATTGAAAGGGGGACATATATTTTTACTAATGTTCTTATGTTGAGTTTTTAGTTATTGGTAGGTACTATGTAAAGATTCATTACCATGCTTAGATGAAGTATTATCACATGACATGCCTTGTGCTCAATGCGCCTTCTCATTCTATGATTACCATTCCAAATACACCATTATCATTTTCTGATTGGACAAATTATTTTAGCTTTACTCATTTTCCTTCTTATTTTCCAAACAATTGACAAGTTCCTATTTTGTAATTGTTTTTTAATTGTGAGATAAAAGCTACTCATAAAATGTCTTCCGAGATGTTTTTGTAGGTTCCCATGAAGAGCACATGTCGAAGGACATACATACATGATAGTACTTTCTAGATAATTTGATGTTTGAATATTTACTTTACATGCATGTTCATGAGTGCTACATACTTTGAGGTGTGTGATCATTTTATGATTCATATGTACCTTAAAGTGAGGGAAGAATGTAATGGTAAAATTTGTACACCATGTGCCATTTTTCTTTTCTTTTTTTATCCATTTTGAGTAAATGTATTGATACCTATACATATTGAAAAATGAAAATATTTTATAAAAGTGGGTTCATCCCCCAAGCTTTCTATCCATTCATATAGATGCATAACCATATACACTTAATCCATATCTTAAATATGCATATAACTTTTATACGTTAGGAGGGTTGAACTTGACTTTGGAGACAAACATACAATTGTGAACTTGACCCAAACCCATGAACTTACCTCCTATAAAACATATATCTAACACAGATTCAAAAAAACAATTATTAACATTTCAAACCATATAATCGAAAAATTAGATAGGAAGGAAAAATCCAAGTGGTCCATAGAGTCTAGAAGAGGGCCTTTCTTAGGTTAAAAAGATGGTTCTCCTCCACGGATCACGATGGTGGGGTCACGAGACACTGTCGGATAATGCGGCGTAACTGACGGGGTGGTGGGCAAAGCTGCTCCGGACATCATACGGACTTTCACATGCCTGCCTTCTTTCAAGGGTCCCCCCCATCCTTATTCAAATTAACTGAATAAAATTGACTGCTTCCTGCCATTAAATCTTTTTGTTTCAATCAATCACTGTCTGCTTTTATGTTCATTCAAACTTTAGAAGATCATGTCTTAGGGGTGAGTTGTACACTTTTTAGTTCAAATATCAACAAGAAGATTTTCTTTGCTCTGCCATTGGAGGGCAGTTCGGTGCAGGTTAAGAGCATCTATCATTTCAAAATTAAACTAATTTCTCTATGTGATTGTGTGTAATAACATTTTGGCACGTGTCTTGATTGAATGTTTCAATGTAGTGGCTTATGATGGCAAATATATGTGTAATTTGTGTTGTGTTGGTGTTAGGTTAAAACGTTTGTTGAACTGCCTAAAGTATTTTAATTGCCTTTGAGAGAAATTTGTTTTCTGGTAAAAGGTGTTCATATTGTATTTTAGATTAGTTACAATGTTGGTTGGATTCACAATCTTTCTTGCATTTTTAATTTATATATGGTTTTATTTGAATTGTAGTTTGATTTTTTTTTTTTTTTTAATAGTGATAATAGAATAATCAATAAGGTATAGATGGTTTTAATTGAGTGTATTTAATAATTTTATATTGTGAAAGTTGAGTGGAAAAGCAATGTTTCATCCAATCATAATTATTGTTTGAAATTGTTAAAGAATTTTATATTTATTCATTTTTAAGGAAAAAATATATAGAAAGTATGAAATTTATCTTTTTTTATACATTAGAATGTATATAAGTTTGTAACTAGCAATCTTTTAATATTATTATCAGTATTAAGTTTGTATATGTTAGAAAAGGTGTCTCAACTTGCATCTTAATGAAAATAATAAAAAATATAGTTCTCAGGTTATAGAAAAAATATAAAATGTAGGACTTTAGAAATCGATTTGGACTCAAATAAATATCAAAACCAGCCCTCATGCTCACATATTAGTTATGGTGACATGGATCTCCTCAAGATCTGCAATTTAAAAAAAAACATGCTCAATTGGCTTCCCAGATCAAAAGTTATGACCTCCAGAAGTTGGGTCTCTCACATCAAAAATGTAAGAATACACATGATACATAAGATAGTTGTAAAATGCAATTACACTTGTTGGCCATGTTATGACATGTCATACAACATCTTTACATGGAGATAATGAAGCCAAAATGGAGCATCCAAATTGATGAGTGGATTATGGCAAGCTTATGACAAGTGGAAGGAATATGTTACTTTTAGCTTACAAATCATCTTGTGATTTTGGCATTAGATTATTAACTAAGGAATTAGGTGTGACATTTTAAATGCTTTTAGCTAATGGTTTCCTCATTACTATTTGGTGGTTCACATATTGCTTCTCCTACTTATTGGGTGCTTGAGATGGAGGTTTCATAGTGTATTTTTTTAAGCTACAATTATGTTTCCATAATTGCTTTAGATCTCTTGTTGGTGATACTTTTATAAAGACTTAGACTTTGCAAGTGTATTTTAACCATTAATTATTGTATACTACATTGAGTTGCTTTCAAGTGTGGACTTTTTTTCCCAAAAAGGTTTTCCCCATATAAATAGTTGTGTTATGGTATACTCCTTTTATGTTTACTTCCTTGTAACTATATGATCAATTTTAGTTTTTTCGCATACCTCCTCTTATAAATTAGTGTAGGAAGCATATTTTATACCTCTACTTCCTTTGATTGTAGACATGCTTGTAAAATGTGGAAACCATAACATAAAGTAGAGCTACTTTACAAATCAACCATAAAATAAATACAAACCATAACATAAAGATTTATGTGGAGAAACCCATCTAAGGAAAAAATACACAACCAAAAAACCCAAGCTTTTCTAATGATAAAATAAGTTACAATACACCAACTTATCCCTCTGAACTCTAGCAACATAGTTCAATGGTCAATTTAATGTAAAATAACATGATCCTACTACCATCTCAAGGTGTCAACATATAAAAGAGATGAATACAAGATACCATGAATGGTAGTTTAAAATAAGGGGTCAATATCAACACCCAAAATGAGGCATCCAAATCATCATGGGATATCGCACACCTCACCAAAATGGTCAACATACCCTAAATAATAACTCCTCTTATGCACCTTATATCCACCTCATGTGTCATAAGCATCATAGATTCTATCATAACAAACAATTTGGCCAAGATATCAATCTTAGGTGCTCCATGGAAAGATTAACCAAATCTATAATAAGATCCAACAATAGAAGATACTCTTATGCATCCTTACATATCTTAATCTTTACCCAATTTTTAACATCTCCCCAAAAGTAACTCCTAACTTAAATGCCCCTATAATTACATGTGAGAGGATAAATAATTAATAAATAATTTTCCTACCACATAGAAGGCATCCAAGTCTACCCTCTCCATGTTGGAGACAGTAATTATTTAACAATAACATTAAATAAAATTATTATAACTTGTTTAGGATTTGTAAGGTGAATGTCACCCAGTCCCAACTTTCTCCCACTTGAAATTTATAATACAATAATATAGTGAGGAAATATAATCAATGAAGCTCTCAAGTATGAGAGATCCATGGCCTTTATACACCAATCAAACATCTTTGTGCGCAATGTCTTAGTAAGAGAATTTGCACAATATTTTATAACATGTGTCCACTTTCTATAACATGAATCTACCACCCTCAACCATTTCCTTAAAAAAAGTTATATTGAACAATGTGCTTTCTATAGGTATGATACATTGGGTTTTTATCTAAATATTAAATGATAATCTAACTGTCACATCTAATTCTCACTTGCTTACATTGAAATCCAATACTTGAACATAATATTTCTAACCACACTTCCTCCTTACAAGCATGTGCTATAAACATGTACTCTATTTATGTAATGGACAACATGATTGAAGGTTGTCATTTTCTAATCTAACTAACCGCTCCTCTAAACAAAGTAAAGACATAGCCATTGGTGAACCTCCTACAATCTAGATCACTAATCTAATTATAATCAACAAATCCCTATAAATAAACCATCCTACACACATCATTAGTCCCCTAATGAAAATGAATTGGTTATATGTTCCTCATAGATATATAAAAATATTTTTAATATAAGTCAACTATTCTTTGCTAGGGTTTGACATAAATCTACTTAAAACTCCCACTACTTGAATAATATTAGGTCTTTTCTAGACTATGGAAAACATAAGGTTTCTCATATCACTGGCATACAAAATTGTATGCATCTCTTCAAGATGAACATCTATTTTAAGAAATTTCTCTAGAGATAACCTAGTGCCAATTGCAAAGGGAATGTTAATTGGTTTACAATCTTGCATGGTAAGATGCTTTAAAATATAGTGTCAACATACTTCTAATTTACCCATAATTTTCATTAGACCGATCCTTACATATTTCCAAAAAAATATTTTAAAGCCCCTAAATCTTTCAAATAAAAATTACTAGATAACTAACCCTTAAGTTCCATAATCATTCCCTTATGGTCTCCAATAAATAATGTATCATCAACATATAGGACAATTATTAATAACCAACCATCAATCAATTTGAAATGAACATGGTGATCAACTTCACTTTTAATAAATTCAAGATCCAATTTACAAACATGATTTTTCCACACCACATTCTTAGTGGCTACTTCAAAGCCTGTAGAGATTACTTTAACATGCAAACCAAGTGTTCATATCCCTTCACTATAAAATTGTCAAATTGTTTCATTAACATTTCCTCATCAATATCCCCAGGTAGAAAATTTGTTTTTATATCCATTTTCTCTACCTCTAAAACAATAGAAAAAATAGATAAAATGAATCTAATAGAGGTTAGTTTAGCCACAAAATAAAAAACCTCACCAAAATCCACTTTCTCAACCTAAGAGTAAAATTTTCCCACTAACTGGCCATTTACTATTCCAACATACCATTCGCTCTAAATTTCTCTTTAAATACCTATTTACATCCAATGTATTTCCTCCCCTCAAGCAACTCAACTAGATCCCATGGGTCACATTTTTCCAATCCTTTATTTCATCATTCATGGCCTTTAACCAAAACTCATGTTCATCTAGAGACAAAACCTCTTGCAAATATCTAGGTTCATTGCTAGTACATGATAAATAAAATGCAAAATTGTAATAATCTAAGGATTATACCTTTCAATTGGATTATATTTCCATGTGGAAATATAAGAAGTTTAACAAGAGGCTCATATTTTTCCTCATTAGACCTTGAATATAAACCTTCTTCTTCCTCATTCTATCAATCACATTGATATTTTTTTCATGCATCTTATTGTTTATTAGTATTAGTATCAAAATGCATATTTTTAAGCTTCTCATGAAGTTATTCATCATTTTTAAATCACCTAAGATCTATGAAAATATAATCCTTAGAATATATTTTTTAATATTATAAGATCCCAAAGCTTATAACCCTTAATTTCCTCACCATAGCGCACGATAAAAACTTGTTAGATTGAAATCAATAGTAGACCGTATTTCTTTAGGAACATGAACACATGTATCACTTATAAAATATATGCTATGAAATCAATGGTATCTTACATATCCTCACCTCATAGGATGTTTTTTCAACTAGAGAAAAATAATCAAGTAACAAGTACTGTATACAACTTCAACTCAAAAGTGTTTTATCAAATTTGATTCACCCTTTCTACCACTCCATCTTTTTACAACATATATAGAGTTTTTTCTACCTAACACTCCATACATTCCCATAATAATCATCAAAATTTCTAGAGAAAAAAATACCACCATTATCTATTCTTAAAACCTTTACTTTATTATCCATCTCTTTCTCAACCAATGTTTTAAACTTTTTAAAAGTGGAAAATATAATAGATTTATGCTTTAGAAAGTAAATACATGTCTATCTAGAGAAACCAACAATAAATGAAAAATAGTAATGAAATGTTCCTATCAAAGGCACATCCACATGACCAAATACATAACTATTAATAACCTCAAAAACTTATTTCTCTAGTAATACTAGATTTAAATGACTCTATATCATTTACCAATGTGACCCATCCTATGGTGCCACAATTTAAAAGACATAGAGTTATCAATTACATCCATAGAGTTACAAAAAGTAGATGCTTCTAGCCTAAAAGGGTCCCACATTAAGCATCCCTAGCCAACACCAAATACCCTCTACTCAACCTACAACCATTCTTCTTAAAAGTAACATGCACCCTTCCATCATTCATTTTTATACAAAAAAATCCCTAGCTAGACTAGGGATATACAATACATCTATGAGGGTTTTAACCCTTCAATTATAGAAAATGATTTTACCTCATGTCAACCCACAATCTTTTGTGTTGTTATCCCTAATGAAAACTTTTCCACCATCAAAATTTGTGTTAGGCCCTGCATACACACCCCAAATTTTTGCTTGGAAAAGTCAGGGGTCCCCTCTCCTTTCCTTCATTTCACCATTTTGTTTTGTCATATGTGCGCTTTATCGTTCTCATTTTTTCATCTTTTCCCTCTTTGCTTGTTTTTCGTTTCGGTCTTCATCTTGTGTTTTCGCTGTTTTCAGTCTCATCCTGGAATTGTATGCAACCCCGAGACCTTGCTCCATTCCCTTTGTTCTTGTTGGGTTTTGGGTTCCAATTTGGACTTTGGACCTTTTGCAAAGGGTCCGAGTTTGATTTGTTTCCTCAACCCCACTTGGTGGTCTTCTTTGGTCTCATGGGTTTTTGTTTCCTCAAGACCGTTTTCAGTTCCTTTTGTCAAAATCAAAATTTCAAATTGAACTTGAACTTGTTCAGTTTGATTTTTTGATTTTGACTCTTTATCTTTTGTCAGAATCATAATTCCATTTATTGAACTTGAACTAAGTTCAAGTTCAATTTGATTCTCCAATTTCGACCCTTCGTTTTTGTTTGTCTTCGTTCTCGTCTCATCATGTTCATTTCCACGTCATTTATGTTTAGAATCAGATAAATGAATTGAACTTGCACCTTTTTCTCAAAGGTGTAGGTTTGATTTTCTTTTCCGATTCCACATGTCATTGTTTCCTGTTCGGAATCATAATTTAACCAAATTGAACTTGAACATTTCCTTTGAAGGTTCAAATTTGAAATGTTTTTTCTGATTCTACGTTTGTCTTTGTCTACCTTGGTTCATTCAGAGATGTGTTTTTTGATTGCTCTTTTTCAGCAGGGGTCTGATTTCTTGTGTCTTTTCCAATTCCAACCCTTTCGTTTCTTCGTCATCATTTTTTTGGTATGTTTTGTCTTTCTTTTTTTTGCTTTCTTTTGTGTCGGTCTAGTCTCTTAAAGTTAGAAAATTTTAAAAAATAATAAATTAATATTAAAATTGAAAAACACAATAAAAATAATAAAACAAATAAATAAAACTTTTAATTTTAAAAGGTTTAAAAAAAAATTAAAAATTAAAAAAATGTAGAAAATAAAAACAAATAAATAAACCTTTAATTTTAAAAGGTTTTAAAATTAAATAAATTTTAAAAGTTTTAAAATTTAAAAAATTACAAATAAATAAATAAATCTTTTAAAAGTTAAAATTAAAAGATTTTAAAAATAAAAATAAAACAAATAAATAAACCTTTTTTAATTTTAAAAGGTTTTAAAAAATTAAAAAAATTAAAAAAGGGAGGAGCAAAAATTTAAATGTCCTGGTAAGAATGAAATTTTCGAGACTGATATGAATATGGCATTTCCTTCCGATGTAAATTGGTATCAGTCTTTATTTGATTGAAAACTCATTTTTTTGCCTTAGTTTTTCGATCTAGGTTTTAGAAATGCACCTGAACATTTGTTTTTTTCTTTGTGCCAACGGTCTGTCGAAAACTATTTTCTTTAAAGATTCTTCAAAGAAAATAGTTTTCGACAGACTGTTGGCAAAAGAAAAGAAACAAATGTTCAGGTGCATTTCTAAAACCTAGACCGAACCACTAAGGCAAAAAAATGAGTTTTAAAAAAATGTTCCATCAGAATTTTGGATTTCGATGGAAAATTCAGACCTAGGTTTTAAAATGTTCCAATCCAAAATAAAATTTTTATTCTGCCAATTTGAAAAGCTCGTGCGAATGGAGGTAAAGCGGAATATTCCATCGGAGAAGGACATTTCCAATGATTTTTTTTTTAAGTTCTAGTTTGAAATGAAAATATGCCTCCGCACGTAACAATGTCCAGTGGGAAACAAAAGTTCCAACCACCCTCTCAAAGTGTGAATAGTTGCAAGAGTAAACGAAAGGTGGATTTGTTGGATCTAGTTTTGAAACCTTCAAGCAACTGCAATCGACTGATGAAAACCAAAATCTACAACCTTTGCTTATATCCTTTCGTCGAAGCAATGTGTGAGAGTAGTGATGCAAAGTAATCTGGATTTTTACTCAACTTCACAAAAAATTATCAATTTCCATTAGCAATTTCAACACCAATTCAACACTAAAACCAATTGCATAATTTGTGTTCTAATCTTTCAATTTTTAAGAGGCAATTGTTTAATTCTTTTCCTCATCATTTTATTCAGCACCCGGTACACAATAAACTCCCAATAAAATTTATAGATTCTCAAAATTATAATTCTCAAAAACTAAATCAACAAATATAAATTTATGGGACTCTCCATCTGAACAACATTTGGAGCCTTCTTCTCAATTTAAAAACCCATCCATTCTCTCTTAGGCAATGTTTTATGTATGAGGCTACAAGAATAGCTTTAGTTACAAAAAACTTCAGTTACAAAATTTCATAACTTCTTGGGAACTACCCGACTACTCAACTACCCAAAATAAAGCCCAAAATAAAGCTTCCCTAATTTTTATCAGGATTTATATTTCTCTAATAAATACTAAATAAGACATTGCTATGGGTGGAATACAATAAGTATTTTAAATATTTCCCCAAATGACTCTCACCCCAAAAGTATTTAATAAACCAAAAAATTATTTTTGTTGGGCTTTGATGTCATGCATCATACTCTCTAGGTGGAGAAATTTGATGCTCCAACTCAAATATTTCTTTCACTTTTTCCAATCATAAATCAAATTTGAAAAATAATTTCTTCCACCTGTGCTTTGTTCAATTGCAAGATTCACAATTTTGATTTGCTTCCCACCATGCTTTTGTTGCTTCTTTATATTTTTCTGTAAAGTATCTTTTATTATCTTTTTCTTATGAATCCTTTTGTTTGCTTCTTTTTCAGTCAATATATCATTCTACTGGTTCATTGCTTCAACCGCTTCATCTACTGCACCTATAAACACATACTCACAAATATTGTTGGAAATAAAATTTTGAGTCTCAATGGACTCATTTCCTTCATCTTGATTAATTTTTTTTTATCTTTCTTCTCAATCATTGCCTCTTTCTTCTTTCCGCAATTTCCTTTATCAGCCACTTGTCAATTTTGTTAACGGTGATGTTCCAACTCATCACTTGTTGCTCGCTTGACAACTTCTTACTCTTCAAGTCTCCATGGACTATTCTCCTCAAGAATTTCATTCTCAATGTGTTGCTTCTCCTTTTTCAAACAAGTCTCTTTCGCCTTGCTTCCTCTCAATGCCTTCAAACATCCTGCAACAATTTTCTTCAGACCAAATAAAATTCATCAAAGCATCAAATATTTTACCTCACCAATAATATGTCCAATCTTCCCATCCAACATTGTAACTCACAACTTTTCAAATCATCAGTACCATTAGCATTCACTCAAATCAAAGAAATATCAATTACCAACAATCACCAAAAACTCGTGCAAGCACCAAATTGTACACAGGACTAAACAACAATATTGAAAAAGGAAAATCTCCTAAAATTTCATCTGGGTTTCTCTAAAAAATTTATAGTATGATTGATACTCATAAATCTAGAAACCCATTAAATTTTAGGGAAACTCAGATCATAGATATGGAGATACGACCCGATCTTCAAATCGGTTTAGCTATATTTTTTTGCAATACCAACAATCTTCTAGCTCTAATACCAAAATTATGTAGAGTAAGAACTCATCTTAGATCAACTTAACTATTTTGACACATTTCATACAAAGACTCATTGCAAACCATGACTTGGTGCACCCCAATTCAACTTGGAAACATTGCTACAGTGGCCTAATAAGCATTCAACAAGGAAACAACATGAAATATGAGAGTATTGGATTGTACAGGCCTCCTACAACACATTTCAGTGTTTCACCATCCATTCAAGAACCAATAATGCATAGATCTTACTAAACCCTCAAGTAACTTAGGGTTTTATGACTACTTTCTCTCAATGTGAACACACAAACTTATATAACTCCTCCAAAAATGAAAAATATGAATTTTCCTTTAAAGAGTTTTTAGAACATATTCAAACAGAGATCTCCACCAATTTTTGGTGAATTTTGACAGTTAAAACAAAAGATATGAATTTTTTAAGCTCGCTAAAAACCCTAGTTGCTGAATAGGGTTGTCAAGACTAAACCGGTCATAACTTTTGTAAAACTAAATGAAATTGACCCAAACAAAAATAATTTGTCTCTAAACACATAGAAAAATATTTTCCAATTGGATTCAAGCCTATATTGTACCATACAAGTCCGTACCAAGCAAGTTTTTGCTATCTTTTTCAGTAAAAATCTACAACTATTAACACTAAAATGGCTATAACTTCTACAAAGCACAATGAAATTTCATCAAACCAAAAGAATTTGAAAGAGTAAAAACTTCTTCAACTTCTCCAATCACTTGCAGGTCCATACCAATATGTACAAGTCCTTATAAATGTGATTTACATGCTGTTACACAAGAAAACTCAAGGAAAAATGTGGCAAAATGAAGATTTTTCCATTCCAAAACCCTTCTTAGCCTTTCTTGGTGCGCAAACCTCTCCATTACATTGAATTTCAGTGATTCATAACTACCAAACTAGTTCCTAACTCCCACAAAACAAAAGTGCAAAGTTGTAAGCACTTTCATTGACAACATTGAGAACATTTTGCAACTTTTTATAACTTTGACATCTAATCATCAAAATGACCCAACATGACTTCAAATGGTCCAAAATGACCTTATTAGCAAAAAATAGCCTAAATCAACCCAAAACCAAGCCTTTACCAAATGAAAACAAATGCACCCAAAATGGATGCCCCTGCATCAAGCAGGGAGGTCACATGAGTTGTTTACCAAAACGCCCAACAAAGAATGTGATCTCATGGAAGGTCGTTGATTGCGGGATGTGCAAAAAAAAATTCATTGAAAAGATTTAGAAACTCCCAAGTGGCAAGCGGATGCAACTGGTTGGTATGAGGCAAATTCTACAACCTTTGTGCGTTGTTGCACTACAATGGGAACTTTGAATCGGGATATGCACAAAATGTTTTAGTGTTGAAAGTGCTTAAGAAACTTCAAGTGAATTCAATATGCAAACTGTAAGTTCAAGGCCAAATTTCACAACCTTGCAAGTCATCCTCCCTGCTTGTTCATGGATGGCATCTTTGGATTAAGAGAAATTTTATTGGCCTTATAGTTGCACCTACCTTGGTAAAAAATTGCATGTTAAATGGAAAAGAATAGATAGAAAGGGGTGTGTAGAATTTTTGACAGAATGCATCAAGGAGATGCCATCCTATGGAATGCACTGAATGCGGGTTGTGCACATAATGGAAATGAATGAAACAAAGATGGAAAGAAGTGGTCACGGGCATACAAAAATAACAAATTGGAGAAATTCTCATTGAAATAGAACAAGTAAAATCATTGACAATGAGAAACCTGAATGCTTTAATTGTTTTGATTTACCTATAATGCAGAGGAATGAGGATCCTGTTAGATGTTGCGGTCATAATTGTTTTGGAAAAACATAAAATAGTTAATTGAAAGGCATCAATTCTGTAGAAATTAATCAATTCATAAGTTTTAATGTATTGATCTTCACACATTGAATTAATTTTATTGATTAATTATGCATTTGTTACAAAATATATTAATTTGTTGAATTGATATGTTTTGCAGGTATTTCCGGATTTGGGACCAAATACTATTAGAGGATTTTAAAATCATGTGGAGAAATGATTATTAATGTTATTTTATTAATTTAAAATAATTAATTTATTAAAAGGGGGGATTTTATTGTTATTTCAATCATGAAATTAAAAGTTCATTATATGCACATTTGATTGAAATATTTTGAAAATTTCATGAATTTCCAAAATTAATTTTTATTAATTAATGTACTTTGTGATTTATAGGTACCTTTTGAAATCAAGGAGCAGATATTTTTGAAGGTTGGATTAAGGATGGATCAAGATAGTCAATACTCGAAGATTTGGAACAAGGGTCATGATTTACAAAGTTAGCATGCAAAAGGAAATTTTCACAAAAGATTGTCGAACTGGGAGTAAACTGGATGCATGGTGGTCCCCATTTGAAGCAATTTCTGGAAAAAGATGTTGTTGCACATCGTGCAAAGGAGTGAACTCAAAGTGGAAACTTAAAGAAAAGATGGAATTTGCAGTTGTTAACTAAATTCAATCGAAGTCAAACAAAAGTTGAAACAAAAAGTTGCCTTGATGAATTAATTGCATAAACATGAAAAGCTGCCTTTGCATGTGGATTTTGGCAAGAACAATCTAATATTTCAAGCTATTTATTGTAAAATCAAGCTCATTGGGGTTAGAAAATTAGAGATATACTTAGGAAAATCAGTTAGGCATTTTTGCTTAGGGCTGATTAGAGTTTTAACAGTAGAGTAGATGATATATTTTTCTTGCACTCTTAGCATAGCTGAGTTAATTCAAAGACATTGGTTTTCATATACTGGTGAAACCTGCTAGAATTGTGAATGTTGTTTATCTGTTTTACCACAATAAAAGCAGTCGGATTTAAACCTACTTAAAGTTATACTCTAGAATGGTATTTGTTTGGTTAACTGTTTGATTTGAAGTTCTTCAAGGAATGAATGAAATTTTATCTTTTATTGAGTTTGAGTTATGATGAACTATTTGTAATATGTTATTAATTTTTTCATTGTGAATGAATGTATCTATGTATTGGTTATAGGTTTATTTATTCTATAGTTTAATATAGGAGTTCCTTGAAGAAAAATGAGTTTGGTTAATTAGATGAATCAACATTTCTTTCTCTCTTGCATCCTTGATCTATCTTTTGCTTTTCTTTATCTTTCAATTAGTTCAATCTTGCAACAACCAAGAAGCTCAATAACTGGCAAGCCCCTTGAATATTACAACCTCATTGACCACTTAGCAAAATAGCAATGTTGTGACCCAACACCTAGGACCTTGGAAAATGATCAATTTAATGATCGTTCGTCTTTTTCAGGAGAGGTAAGGTAATTGTATCTTGCCTACATGTTGATGTGTCAATTTTGCCATCAACAAGTTGTATATGTTATAAACTAATCCTTATAATGAGTCATGTGGTAGGATACACCTAAATCTATCAACCAAGAGTCATTAGAAATCAAGTTAGTAGAAATAATAAAAGTATCAACACCTTGATAATTAGAGGATTCATCTATAGAGAAACCATCATTATTTTTCTTCTTATTTTGACATTCATTTTTTTGTTATGCTCCCATTTTCCAAAGTCCCAACACCTTAACCTACACTTACCAAGTTTCTTAAGCATTTCCTTGGACTTTTATCCTTACAATTATCCTTACCACCTTTCTAATTTTCCCCTCTCTTTAGATATACCCTACAAATGCATTTTATCTTTAGACCCATTCGAAGACTTTCTCCTCATTTTCTCTATAATCAAGGTGGAAATAAGGGCATCCTACTTTGGATCATCTGTCAATGAACCAATGATAGAAAGGATTGGATTATCCTAAGATGCAATTTATGAAAACAGCAAGATACACTTGTCCTCTTCCTCTAGCTTCACATCAAAATATTGCAATTGATTCAAGATTAGATTAAACTCATGTAAATGTCCTAAACTAAGTCCCCATCCTTTATTTAATGTGATTTTATTTATATAAATAACTTGTTAATGTGACTCATTTTTTCATATATATCTCCTATTTTATTCCACAATTTATATGCAACATCTTTGTTAGAAACTTTCAATAAATAAAAATTAGACAAACACAACCTTATAGTGCCACAAGATTTTTTATCAACATTTACCCATTCTTTATTTGATATTTTTAAATAGTTTGGTTTCACTTTTCAAGGCAATTCATTGATATCTTCCTCTAAGAGATTCTCTATCTTTAGCTTCTAAATTTCAAATCTTGTTTCAATAACTTATATTTCCAAATGAGATAAACTAGACACAATCTCTATTTCCCATAATTTGAAACTATATGCTCAATAAAACACTTTGAAAGAGGTGTCCCTCCCTCTAATCAAACCAACCATGAATATTGAGATTAATTTAATCAAATGCAATAAAAAATTATAGATCATAAATAGAAATTGATATCAACCATAAAGTATATGCAAACCATATCATGAAAATTTACATGGAGAAACCCTTTTGGAAACAAAGACCACACCCAAAGAGACCCAACCATGTATTAGTGATAAAATGAATTACAATACATAAACTTATCCCTTTAAACTCTAACAACATATTGGTGCTTGAATGAGATGTAAAATAACCTAATCCTACTACCATCTCAAGGTACCAATATATAGGAGGGATAGATACAATATATCATGAATTTTATTCCAAAACAAATGGACAATACTAGACACCCAAAACTAGGCATCCAAATCCCCATGTGACTTAGTCACACCTCACCAAAATGGTCAACATACCCTAAATAATAAATCCTCTTACACACCTTACATTCACCTCCTATGTCATAATTGTATGTTATGTCATAACAATCAAATTGATTGAGATCCCAATCCTAGGTGCTCCATTGGAAGATTGAAAAAATCCATCATAAGGTCCAAATACAAAAGATGCTATTACACCTTCTTGTACATCCCAAGCTTTACCCCGTTTTTTATATCTCTTGAAAAGAAACTCCCAACTTAAATTCCACTACAATTACAAGTGAGAGGATAAATAATTAAAAAATAATTTTAATACCACATAGAGGGATGTACAAGCCTACCCTCTCCATGTTGCTTGGAGACATGACAATTATATACCAACAACATTAAATATAATTATGTTAACTTGTCTAGGATTTGTAAAGTGAATGATAGCTAATCTCAACATTTTCCCACTTCATATTTATATTGAAATGATATATTCAAGAAATATAATTAATCAAGCTCTCGAAGATGGGATACCCATGGCCTCTCTACACTATCTAAAATTCTTTGTGATCATTGGCTTAGTAAGAGAATTTACAAAAAATTCAAGGTGTCCACTTTCTATAACATGAACCTACCAACCGCAACCATTTTCTAAATAAAGTGATGCTAAACATCATTGTGCTTTGTGTGGGAATCATACAAGTTTTTATCTAAATAGATGGTACTTTGTCTATCACGTCTAATTATCACCTATTTACATTGAAATATAATTCCTAAACATAATATTTCTAACCACACTATCTCATTATCAGCTTGTGTCACAACCATGTACTTTGCTTCTACAATGGATGTCATTACTATAGGTTGTCATTTTCTCATCCAACTAACTATTTCTCCAAATAATGTAAATACATAACCATTGGTGGACCTCTTGGAATATATATCATCAATCCAATAATAATCAACAAATCCCTATAAATAATCCATCCTTCCCACATCACTAGTCCCATGATTAAAAAAATCAATGGTTATATTTTCCTCGTACATATCTAAAAACCCTTTTTACTTAGTCTAGTGATGTTTACTAAGGTTCAACATAAACCTACTCAAAACTCTCACTGCTTGGGAAATATTAGGTCTTGTACAGACCATGGTATATATAAGACAATGATTAATAATTGATGATCAATTAATTTGAAATAACCACTCTATAGCATCATAAATTGCACTCCCTAAGGGTGAAATCACAATTTCATGCTTTATTTGGGGCTTGCTTTAGTGTCCACTCCCATGGTGCATTTTAGAACCGCTTTCTAGCATTGGATTTTCCTTTCAACACAAGAGAACATGTCAATATTGTTGGATGTTGTGGTTGTGTTGCTGATATGTGGTTGTCATTGATGTCAACACTATTAGCATTAATTCATTAGAAGTTGTATATGTCGAGGATATTGAGAAAATTGTAATGAGATGAGTTGCAGGTTGTTAGTGGTGAAGTGAAGTTTAGTATGTCAGTAAGTTTTGTACGTTGATGATCAGAGGTTGTGGACTAAAGGGTTTTTTGCTAAGTGTATCTAGTTTATCCACGTCAAGTTTTAGAGATCCGCGTGAAGATTTGATCGAGTTATGAAGATTTATATTCTGACAGTTTTATGTTGCCTCCGTTTGTGTTCCTGATTGAAGATGATGCGATTTTAGTTAGTTCAATTGCTGCAAATGCTTCTCTGGTGATTCATGATGTTTGTGGATGCTTCTAGATCATTCTCTATCTTTGTTACACATCCACATTGATCGTTTTGCTCATGGTTGGCGATTTTCTCTTGCGTGTTCATGTTTTTCTTATTCTTGGCCGACATGGTGGTTGTAGCGTGTTGTGGATCTTCGAGGAGTAATTAATTGAAGTGTTTTCGCATTGGAGATGTTGATTTGGGTCTTCACTAAGTTGTGGCCGACCTTGGTTGATTCACATTAATAATATTTAGTATTTTGGGCCAACAGTTTATATTCATTTTATTATTTTGTTGAAGCTGACATGAAGGGATGGAATTTCTTGTTGCGGATATATAAGAGCGATTGCTTATTCAAATTGATGTGTGTGAGTGGATGCTAGAGTGTTATTTTGTGTGTATATGTGTGAATATTGATCTAAATCATTCGAAGGCAGAGCAGAGTGTGAAGAAGAGTGAAGAAGAGTAAAGAAGTGTTCATGCGCTTAACTGAAACTATGATCAGACATTAGAAGATGCTATTCTATCAGTTCAAATCCCTACGGATGTAATCCAATTATTTTTGTAAGTCAGTGTGTCTTCCTTTGGGCGGTTAGCCCTGTTGTAATTGAGCAATGAACTCTAGGCAGTGTGCCTGAATGCAAGTGCATTCCCCATATTTTCATTTCTTATACTTTTAACAGGGTATAATCTTGTGGATTGACCTCCACCTTGGTTTTCCCCTAATAGGGTTTCCATGTAAACAATCTTGGTGTTATGTGTGTTTTTGATGTGTTGATAATTTATGCTTTCATGGTTAATAATCAGATCTAAGAATAAAGTTAATAAGTTGAATAAGATTTAAATTTCTACGACAAATTATTCACCCCCCTCTCAATATTATTCCCTTGTGTTGCCAACAATTAGTATCATAGCAGGTTCCTTGGAAGAAGTTAATAGCTTGAGGTGATCCGGGATGGCGAATTACACGAAAGATAGTTTGAGATTTGATGGAATAAATTATTCTCTGTGGAAGACTCGAATGGAGTGTCATTTGAGATGCATTGGTGAACCCTTCTAGAACATTAAATGTAATAGGTATGTTATTCCTCAAAATGGTCCTACTACTACTTCTGAGATTAGAGATGTTGAATATAATATCAGGGCTAAGGAAGCATTGTTGAGTGACTTGACTGATTCTGAGATGACAAATGTTATGGATTTGAAGACTACATATGAGATCTAGAAAAAGTTGGAAACCTTGTATGAAGGTGATACTAATGTGAAGATTGCTAAGTTGCAGAGTCTGAAAGGAAAATATGAAAAGTTGAGAATGGGTGATGATGAGAACATTACTATTTTTATGCAAAGAGTGAATGAACTTGTGTGTGGTATCAGATGTGCTGGTGGAACGATAGACAAATCGGAGATTGTTGCTAAAGTGCTTAGATCCTTGCCTGATTCTTACAAAGTCAAAGCTAGTGCTATTGAAGAGCTCCGAACTGTAACAAATGTAACCAGAGACATGTTGGTTGGTAAGCTTATTGATTTTGAGTTGAGTGAATTTGGTGATGCCCTTCCTAAAGTTGAATCTGCATTTAAGGCTACTACTTCTAGAAGAGATAGACACAGATATGATCCAGGTGAGAGTTCATATAGAAAGACATTCAAGTATGAGGATGAAATCAAACAGATTGAAGAAGAAGAAAGAGAGTTGGAAGAGATGGAAGCACTTATTTTCAAAAGAGTGCCGAGAGGAAAAGGTAAGTATGAAGGAAAATTTCCTCTTAAATGTTTTTCTTGCAATAAGATAGGTCATTTTGCATCAAGGTTCCCGAAAAGAACTCCTAAACCAAGACATAAAAAGCCTAGATTTCAAAAGAAGTGTTACTATGCTACTAATGAAGGTGTGACAAATGATGAATGTAATAAAGGAAATAGAAGTGATGATGAATGGGTATTTATTGCTATCAAGGAAAACAATCTTGTATCTAGTGAATATGCTAGTTGTACAAATGTGGAGAACGCCCTAGCTGATCGAGTTGAAGAGAAAGATGAATGGGTAATTGAAATTGGATGTTCATATCATATGACATGAGATAAAAGTAAGTTTGTGAGCTTGGAAAAGTATGATGGTGGTGTTGTGAGATTTGGTGATAATACAACTGGTGTGATCCGTGGTAGAGGATGTATTTCTCTTGATGGTAAGCATAATATTGATGATGTCTTGTATGTGGAAGGATTGAAGCATAATATTTTAAGTGTTGGTAAAATGGTTGATAAGGGATACAATCTTCAGTTCAAGGATGGAAAGTGTAGAATACTGAGTTCCAGAAATGTAATTGCATTAGGTACAAAAACAAAAGGTAATATCTTTCACTTGACTTCTGCTAGTAAAAGTTGTTTGATTGCTCAAGTTGATGAAAGTTGGTTATGGCATAGGAGGATGTGTCATATTAACTTTGATAATATTGTCAAGATAAGTTCTACTAAGGCTGTGAGAGATCTACCTAAGTTGGTGAAACCTACTAATGCCATATGCAAGGAATGTCAGTTAGGAAAGCAAACTAGAATTTCATTTCAAAGAAAACAACATTGTTCAAATGAATTGTTGGAACTTGTGCATACTGATCTTTGTGGTCCCTCTAAGGTCAGAAGTTTACAAGGTTACAAGTATTTCATGTTACTCATTGATGATTATTCAAGAATGGTGTGGGTTATTTTCTTAAGGGAGAAATCTGAAGCATTGGAAAAGTTCAAGACCTTTAAGGCTATGGTTGAGACAGAGATAGGTTTGAAAATTAAATGTATGAGATCGGATAGAGGTGGTGAATTCACTTCTAGTGAATTTAATTCTTTTTGTGAAGAACATGGAATAAAGAGACAATTATCTGCACTATAGACCCCTCAACAAAATGGAGTTGTGGAAAGGAAGAACAAAACAATTGAAGATGCTGCTAGAACTATGATGTTGGAAGGAAATGTCCCTCATATCTACTGGAGAGAAGTTGTGAGTACTGCTGTGTACACACTCAACTAGGTACAAATCAAAGGTGATATTGGTAAGACCCCTTTTGAGCTATGGACTAGTCAAAAGCCTACTATTAAATATTTCAAGATATTTGGAAGAAAATGTTATATCAAGAGAGATGAAGACATAGGAAAGTTTGATGCTAGGAGTGATGAAGGTATCTTTCTGGGTTATTCTACTAATAGCAAGGCCTACTAGTGTTACAATAAAAGATTGAGGAAAATGGTTGAAAGTGCAAATGTCAAGGTTGATGAATACTTAGGTACACCATCCAGAACCTGTGGATATGATTTTGATGATCAAAATGTCAGTACAAATAAAGGAAAGCAAGTTCATACTACAAAGCAAGTACAAATCATTCTGGTGGACCAATAAAATCAAGAGGAAGAAGAAACCAGTGAAGTTGCAGAAGAGAGAGCACAAGAGCCTGAAGTTGAAGAACAACCTAAGAAGACTCTGAGGTATGTAAGATTGAATAATTCAGAAGATTAGATTATAGGTGATAAGAACAAAGATGTCCAGACTAGGAGAAAGATTGCAGAAGAATAATGCTTGATTTCAAAGACTGAGCCTACTAGTGTGAGTGAAGCATGTAAAGAGGAACTAAAATAGATTGAGAAGAATGATACATGGATTCTTGTTCCCAGACCTAAGGATAAGAATGTCATTGGAACTAAATGGGTCTTTAGAAACAAACTGAATGAGCAAGGAGAAGTGGTTAGAAACAAAGCAAGACTGGTATGCAAAGGATATTCATAGATGGAAGGAATTGATTTTGAAGAAACTTTTGCCCCTGTTGCTAGAATTGAAGTTGTAAGATTATTTCTTGCCTATGATGCTTACAATAACTACAAGGTTTATTAGATGGATGTCAAGTCAGCTTTTCTAAATGGTGAATTGGAAGAAGAGGTGTATATTGAGCAACCTGATGGATTCCAGTTGACTAATAAGGGAGATATGGTGTGTCGATTGAAGAAAGCATTGTATGGACTCAAGCAAGCCCCTAGAGCCTGGTATGCGAGATTAGACAAGTATTTGTTGAAGCTTGGATTTAACAAAGGTACTGTTGATAGTAATCTGTATTTCAAGAATGGTAATAAAGATTTGATTGTTGAAGTCTTTGTTGATGATATCTTTTTTGGAGGAGATGATGGTTTGTGCATGAAGTTTGCTAATGAAATGAAAAATGAAATTGAAATGTCAATGATTGGTGAGATGAAATTATTTTTAGGATTGCAAATTACTTAGTTAGACAAAGGGATTTTTATATCTCAGTCCAAGTATGTGAAGGAATTGTTGAAGAAGTTCAGTATGGAAGATTCAAAGCTAGTTGGTACACGCATGGTGTCCGGATGCAAGTTGACAACAAATATGATTCTCTAAAGGAAAATGAGACTAGATACAAATAAATGATTGGTGGATTGTTGTATTTAACTCAAATTGGGCTTGATATCATGAATGTTGTATGTATTGTTGAAAGATTTCAAGCTAATCCGAAGGAATCTCATATGACTGTTGTAAAGAGAATTTTTAGATATTTGAAAGGAACAATTGACTTTGGCCTATGGTATCCTAAAGATGATAATATTACTTTGAGTGCCTTTACTGATGCTGATTGGGTAGGAGATGTAAATGATAAGAAAAGTACTAGTGGTGGAGCATTTTTCTTGGGTAAGAAGTTGATTTCACAGTTAAGTAAGAAGCAGAATGCCATTTCCTTATCTACTGCAGAGGCCAAATAAATTGCTATTGCTAACAGTTGTACTCAAGTCCTGTGGATGAAACAGATGTTGAAGGATATTAGAGTTGTGTATAGTGATCCTATTGTTATATTCTATGATAATTCAAGTGCTATTAACATTTCTAAGAATATGGTGTTGCATTCAAAGACAAAGCATATATCTATTAAGTTTCACTTTTTGAGAGAAAAGGTAAGTGAAAAGGAAGTCAGACTGGAGTATGTGCCTACTAAGGAGAATATTGCAAACATCTTTACCAAGTCATTGCCTAAGGATACTTTTGAGTATCTCAAAGGGAATTTAGGGGTGATTACCCCTCCTAATTAGAACTAAGGATGCATTGCATTGCATCAATCTGTGCATTTCAAAGTCATATCTTGTTCCAGATTGATGTTGTGGTGGCTGTTACTCAGGGGGATTAGTCAGATGTTCAAATGCTCATATATGTGGTTCAAAGTTTGTGTGAAGTCTAGAGACCTTTGTCATTGATGTCAAAGGGGGAGAAGATTCATGTGAAAAACTATGAATTATCTGGGGAGAAGAGCCTTGTGGGGAGATCATGTGAAAGAGTTAATGAGTCAGAATCTAAGGGGGAGTAAGTTTCAAGAGTTAGTTGCATTGATGGTGTTTTTCACATCATGTGTTTCCATCAATTCCAAAGGGGGAGATTGTTGGATGTTGTGGTTGTGTTGTTGATATGTGATTGTCATTGATTTCAACACTATTAGCATTAGTTCATTAGAAGTTGTATATGTCGAGGATATTGAGAAAATTGTAATGAGATGAGTTGCATGTTGTCAGTGGTGAAGTGAAGTTCAGTATGTCGGTAAGTTCTGTACATTGATGATCAGAGGTTGTGGACTAAAGGGTTTTTTGTTGAGTGTATCTAGTTTATCCACATCAAGTTTCAGAGATCCGCGTGAAGATTTGATCGAGTTATGAAGATTTATACTCTGACAGTTTTTTCGTTGCCTTTGTTTGTGTTCTTGATTGAAGATGATGTGATTTCAGTTAGTTTAGTTTTTGCAGATGCTTCTCTGGTGATTCGTGATGTTTGTGGATGATTCTAGATCATGCTCTATCTTTGTTGCATGTTCTCATTGATCGTTGTGCTTGTGGTTGGTGATTTTCTCTTACATGTTCATGTTTTTCTTGTTCTTGGCCGACATGGTGGTATTAGCATGTTGTGGATCTTCGAGGAGTAATTAATTGAAGTGTTTTTGCATTGGAGATGTTGATTTGGGTCTTCACTAAGTTGTGGCTGACCTTGGTTGATTCACATTAATAATCTTTAGTATTTTGGGCCGACAATTTATATTCATTTTATTATTTTGTTGAAGCTGACATGAAGGGATGAAATTTCTTGTTGCAGATATATAAGAGTGACTACTTATTTGAATTGATGTGTGCAAGTGGATGCCAGAGTGTACTTTTGTGTGTATATGTGCGAATATTGATCTAAATCATTCGAAGGAAGAGCAGAGTGTGAAGAAGAGTGAAGAAGAGTAAAGAAGTGTTCATGTGCTTAATCGAAATTGTGATTAGGCATTAGCAGATGCTATTCTATCAGTTCAAATCCTTGCGGATGTAATCCGATTATTTTTGTAAGGAAGTGTGTCTTCCTTTGGGTGGTTAACCCTATTATAATTGAGTAGTGAGCTCTAGGCAATGTGCCTGAATGCAAGTGTATTCCCCATATTTTCATTTCTTATACTTTTAACAGGGTATAATCTTGTGGACTAACCTCCACCATGGTTTTTCCCCTAATAGGGTTTCCATGTAAAAAATATTGGTGTTATGTGTGTTTCTAATGTGTTGATGATTTATGTTTTCATGGTTAATAATCAGATCTGAGAATAAAGTTAATAAGTTGAATAAGATTTAAATTTTTGTGACAACTGATTCACCCCCCCTCTCAGTTGTCTGCCCTTGTGTTGCCAACAAATACTATCCTAAAAGTGCCTTCTCAACCATATTTCATTATTTTAACCTTGGTAACCTCTTATTTTTTTGGATAAGTCCTTATTAAGCAAAACCTAAATTTAAGGATCACACTTTAATATGTGCAAAATAACTAGTCAGGGGTGAGGGTCCCATAGAACAATTGTTTTTTTTGATAAATTTGATCTTTGATTTATGTCAGTCTTTAATATTTGTGTCGTGAATTCAATTTCAAGTTTTGGGGGTAAATTAATCCCAAAAATTTAAAATTAAATGGGTTGGCCTAAACTTTAATTTATTCATATGTTTCACTATATAAACATGAATTATTATTGAAAACCCTACCCCTAAGAGCTCTGTGAAAATTGAACTCATTTAGAGTTGCCCTCATACCTTATCTAATTTTTTTTCAAAAATACTCCTAACCTTGAGGACCTGGTGTGGTCGGAGCTTCGTAAAGTCACTCCTAAAAAATGCAGTGTGCTTTCTATTGGCTCTAATTACGAATAAAAAAGGAAGTTGCTTACTATGGAGTTGGGAGTTGACCCAAACACTATCAACATGCCAGATGACAATGACAACCTGAATTGTTCTACTCATGTGAGCCGAAGGTCTACTAGAGTGGCTATGGTAGCGTCTAAGGGGTCAGATAGTAGTAAAAAGTTGAAAAGTTCAGGGGAAAAATGTGTCTTTGGTTCTGAGGATAGTAAGGGGAAGAAGGCTGTGAAGGAAGACTCTGATTCCTCTACTGAGGAAATCCTGGATAGTCTTGGTGGTGATTCTGATGAGGAAGAGGATTCCAATAGTGAGGAAATGGAAGAGGTTTCACAACAAGATGTGATTCAGGAGGGTGATGAAGTTATGGAGAAGGTTACGAATAATGAAAATGTCACTAAGGACCCGGAGGTGATGGAAATTAAAAATCCTAATGAAGAGGAGTATGTGGGTTTTGACACTAACAAAATTAGAAGGGTGGAGGATAGGTTGGAATTGTTGGAAAAATGATGCAAGAGGAGGATAAGGATTGTAGAATCTAGGCCCTTGAAATGGCAGTGAAAAGTTTGTGCACTGTGATGGATGTTGTTATGAAATTTAAGGCAGTTATGGCTATGGTTTTGGGGCAAGGAAAAATTAAGTAGCAGAGGAAAAAGGTGATGGAGGGTGAAGAGGATTTGTTAGGAAAGTTGGAGCCAAAGGAGAAGGTAGAACACACTGTTGAAGACTTGCTGAAAGCTTGGAGTTTGATCGAGGATGATTAGTCCTTGGTCTTTGTTTTTCTTTTTTATCTCTTGTTGTTATGTTTATTTTTACTACTCCTACTAGTTTTAGGATTGCTAATGGTCGTTGGTGCTTGGAATTTCATATGTTAAATCCTGTTAATAGTTATAGTCTTCATATGGACACTACTTTAAGGTTATTCAATTATAACCAGATCTACTAGTGGGACTTTATGAAAAATTGGATGCATTTTTTTGCTATGTCCGATAGAACTATAATGTTTGATTGGGAGGGTATTGGCTAAGTTTTTGATTTATGGGTGGGGGAAGTGTCTCTCAGGTCTGCTTCCTCATGTTTCTATTTTGAATGGTTGTTCTTTAATTGTTGTACTAATCTGTAAGGGTCAGGGCCCTTTCCCTGCTTACTCAATCAAAAACATGAATTATTATTTCAAAAAGTATGCAATCACAATTAAAATGAAGCTCTACCAAAATTGACATCCTATCATACAAAATTTCAAGCATTTTTTAGATTTGATCAAGTTATTACAATGCTTGAAGTTTGATGCCAATAGAAGCACAATTTCAAATATAGGGTTTGTGGATAGTTGTGGCTTCTTTCAAGAACCTAACAGACTTGATTTTCAGTGTGTTCTCATCTTTAGACTTCAATATCCTTGTTTCCCTAAGTAAGGTGTTTGAATATTTTTTTTTTCCCTTGAGTATTTAACTTTCTCTTGGGTTGATCTTGGTTGTGTCATTTGGGAATCCTTCTCTAACACACTTGAGTAGGGTTTCATCATTTATTTTGCATTTTAAATCTCACTACAACCTTAGACACAATTAAGGTTCAAAGCACACACTTTATCAATCAACCAATCATCTATTCATGGAGGTAGAAATACCAAAATGAGGGTTTTACTAAGGAAAACTCCTATATAGCCACCCATTTCCTTCTCTTTGTTATGATTTTGCAGGTTCAAATCTAAAAGCGATAAATCTCAGGACATAAAAAGGTAGTGTAGACTTGTAGATTGTAGAACAAGGTTTTAAAGATTGAAAATCTCCTTTCTCAATCAAGGGGACCCTCACCCTTGACCACTCAAATCAGGCTCAATTTTTTATGATAGGTACACAAATATATTCTCTTCTTAGATCTATTTTTATTTCGTTAATTTTTTTTAGTTTCATTTATACAAATAATTTTTTTTTTTAGATTAGTTTTTTAGAGTAAATTAGGTCAATGAATTCACATTAATTTAATCAATTTTCTTGGAAACAAAATAGCTAAGCCTGACGCATATTGGCTCTCCTTGCTATAATTTTAGCCAATCTTGAAACCCTTGTTGGTTTGAGTTCTAATGTTAGGGACAAGAAAGATTGATTCGAGTTAATCTAGTAGTTAGTTATGGGATCTCTATTTTAACACTACATTTTGGTGAACCTGACACATCCTACACTTGTAAAATCATGATTTTTATTGTGTATCCTTAGATCTAAATTATCATTCAAAATTTCAAATTTGAATTTCTTTACATTTACAAAAAAGTTTGTTTACATTAAAAAAGAAGATAGAAATAGTGTTATTTATTTGTCTTTTCCAAAAAATTGAAATCTTGTCTTGTTTAAATTTCAACAATATATATTAGATCTATTGTCAATTTTATCCTTTTTTTTGAATTAATGCATGAATTGGTTTGAAAATAATAACATTATTGAGTAATTGGAAATCCTAATTCATTGCATTAGGTAGAATTTCATAAAAAAAATAGGAATATTGCAATTTTCTTAGTTTTGTGAAGTATTAGACCTAGACTGTCACAATCTCAAATCTATACATGCTGTGACACTTGTTTAAACTTTTAAAAATTAAAATACTTACATTTCTAGTCAAGGGTGCCCTCACTCTTGACCTGCCCTTTTCTACTCAAATTTTTATGGCATTGTGACCTTTGTACCCTCTACTCAGATCTGAACTTTATTTTTGGAAAATTGTCATGTCACAAACCTAATCTATTGTATTGGATCAATTCACCTTAAGGAACCAAAAAATAAGAAATTACACATTTTAATTGACATTATATCATTAGTTTCAAAAAAAATCTTGGTTATATCTTTAGTTTCTTGGAGGAAGTAAGGTTGTTTGATCATGTCAAATCTCTTTCTACAAGAATTTCATGTATTTGATGAGCCTTTTAAAGTAGTGATGATTTTGATATGTTAGATGGAGCCCTTGATGAATTCATATCACCTAAGTCATCCTCTAAGACTTCTAAAACTTCAATATTTCAAAGATTAATAAATGAAATAGATTCAATAACACCACAACTTATCATTTATCCTCATTCTCATAAACATCAACCACAAAATCAACCTATTCTCATTATTGGACCTCTTTTGAAAGTCAACCAAAACCTCCTAGTCACATCTTAATTTTTGTGAGATAACTTACCAAAAAAAATCATGTACAGAAAAATGTATCACAGTAACCACACTTTCATGCAATTGATCATACATACAACACTTAGAATAATAAACAAGTAAAACAAGCACCAGTCATTCCTTCTTCAATACTATTTTTGGAACCTATTCTCCCTCTTGCACCTTGTTTTCCTCAACATAGTAGTAAGGAGTATGATCTTGTTGAGAAGCTTCATGCTACTTCAACTAAAATCTCCCTTTGGGACAATTAAAACTTCACCTGCCTACCATGGTATGCTCCAAGAGGCTTTGCAGAAGATTGTTGTACCACCTTCTATTAAACTAAATGATGTAGCAATCTTGTTAGATGGTATGAATACAACAAACTTAGATATATCATATTCCATCAAAGTGAATTACTTCCTCTTGAGATTCAAAAGAAATATGATGCTCTAATGATTTTTTCCATCATCAATCAACATGGGGTTAGACGTACTCTCATTAACAATGTATCAGGTTGTATGTCTATAACATTAACCTTTTACATAAGCCTATTGTAGAAACATCTCTCATTAAAACTGATTCCCTTTCTATTTGTGGCTTTGATAATGTCAATAGGCTACCATTGGGAACAATAACATTACATATTAAGGTAGGGCCTATGGGTTTACGTACCCTTATCCATGCCATGCCTAATTCTCTTTCATATAATCTTCTTCTTGGTAGACCATGGATTCATGCCATGGGAGGAGTCCCTTCTACCCTTCACCACATAATGAAATGTACATATAAAAACAAGGTTTGTATGGTTAAATAATATCCAAAATCTAAAAAATTGTTTAAAAACTGAAACCAAACGTAAACATCCTACTCATAAACCCTTTAATACTTTGATTCCATCTTTAAAATTGGAACCATTGTCTTCAAATGATAAGGACATTGATTAGTGTGACTCACCCATGATTAATCTCTTTGGTGATGATTGGGGTTTGTTGGATTTTAAACCTACCTCCATCGGGGACTAAAAAAAATCACCATTAAAGCCTAAGGAACTAAAATATGTATCAATAGCATCTACACAATCATCAATCCTTTCTCCTCAAACAACTAATTTAACCACTACAACTACTCCTAATTCTACAATTGATGCTAGTTACACATCCACTTTTGATGATAAAATTTATGAAAAACCACCTTCATCAAAAGAAATGGAATCTATTTATATAAGGGGATTTAGAATCCTTTCTAAATTGAGGTATAAAGGTAATGATTGTGGTATAAAGGAACAAGGTATGAAGGTCCCTCTAGAACTCAACACAGAAGGTTCGGCGAGTGGTCTTGTTTATAATTTGAAACCCACCAAATCCTACCGTATACCCTCTCTAAACATAAACACAATATTTGGACCCTCTCCTACATTATCACTTAATCTAGTTCATCTTGAAATGATAGAAAAAAATTATGCTATTGAAGAGCTATCATTGGATATCTTTCCAACTGATGAATATTTAGCATTTCTTGGGAGTTCATGAAAATTTACCTCAATATCATCATGATCGTGGATTTCATTATTATTTAAATGATAAAGCATACTTTGGGAAGGATGCTTGTACATCAAATGATATATTGAATTCTTGAGAAATATTGCCAAAATTCCCTCATCTTCCTAATGTTCCAAACTGCAATACACTATTTGTAGGAGATACTATCAATGTCTTGATGGACCCATCCAATCTTGAAAAGGTTTTTTTGATTGGAAAGTGTCTTGAATCTAATTAAAATAAGAACATTCTTGATGTAGGAGCATCTAGGGAGTACAAGCAATCTTGCATCAATTTGTGTTATTTTATTTTCAATAAGGGATAATCAACTTAAATTTTCCAAGTATGAACAGTTGGGCATTGAGCTATAGTGTTAAGGTTTACACCTTGGCTTCATCTGGTGTTCTATGTTCAATGAACTAGCTTATCGGTGTGACCCAAAGATCTCAAAGAGACCTTACTTCATGTCTCTCTGACATACCATTGGAAAAAGCAACAACAGTAAACGATCGTGTATAATTCACATAAGAGGGAGGTTCAAATATTGGTAGGATGACATTCGAAGTCCCTTCAACACTGACAAATTGTAGACATTTTGACAAGATGCATCAAGGATAATTTGGGTTATTAGGAGTCATTTGGGAGTCCCTCCAATAGAGCGATAAGGTGTATCAAGGTGATAATGGGATTTCGGGCTGACGAGAGTGCAAGTCCCTTTGATATTTCGATATCGAGGAGACAAACAGGTTTCAGTGGGAGGTCATGAGGAGCCTGTTTGACATCCTGATAGGAGCTTCATCGACGAGACCTTTCCATATTGGAGTGAGAGGATTTGAAGTCCCCATGACACTATGATGGTGGGAAGATGGACAAAAACGTGAGTAGATCGATGGAAATAGATGGATGAGTAAGGTGGCGACATGTGGCATGATGTTATTCATTGATTTCACATCACTGTTGTGAATCAACGTGATCATTGGCCAAATGATTTCAAACATGAAGCTGGTGGATGGAAGATGATTACCTGGAACGAACAAATAGAATTGAAGTTACTGATAATGAAGAAATACTTGCGAGATCTCGATGTTCATTGGAGGACGAGGCGATACTAAGACAACATGAGAGAAAGAATGTCAAGAAGTGAAGTTGACCTAAAGGAGGAATATAGATATATAGAGATAGAGAGTAGACATAGAGGAGGTGGCAGAATAGGGTCTGAGATATGAGATCACCAAGTTGAGTTTGCAAGCCGATCTACATGTTTGATTGATGCTTTTGTAATCAAACAACCCATGTAATTCTATAATTTGCTTTTCCATTTTATAATAATAAAAATCTATTGTTTTCTCCTGCACATTAGTTGTTCTATCTGTGTTGTTACAAGTGTATCTAATTGTCCAGATAGAATGCATGATATCTAGTCTAGTAGCAGTCAAATACAATAGTCCACCAATCATAGATCTATACTTGCTCTGATCAACCTTAGGTGAATTATCATCTTTACCCAATTTGCAACCAATCACCATAGGAGGACTTACCGGTTTGGAACCATCCATTCCAAACTTCTTCAACATCTCTCTCACATACTTAGATTGTGATATGAAAATTCCTTCCACTGTTTAAATAATCTATAGCCCAAGAAAGAAATTCATCTTTCCTAACATAGTCATTTCAAATTATTTTTGCATCTCTTCCACAAACATCTTGCACATACTTTCATTTCCTCCAAAGATAATATCATCAACATACACAACTATTACCAATATTTTGTCATTTTCAATCTTAATGTACAAATTACTATATGTTGTACCTTTGTTAAATCCTTGTTGAATCAAGTACTTTTCTAACCTTGCATACCAAGCTCTAGGAGCTTGCTTCAACCCATATAAAGTTTTATTTAATCTACACACCATATCTGATTGATCTGAAAACTGAAATCCTTTCGGTTGTTCCATGTAGAATTCTTCTTCTAACTCACCATTTAAAAATGTTGACTTGACATCCATCTGATAGACCTTAAAGTCTTTATAAGAAACACGTGCCAAGAACATCCTTATAGCTTCCATTCTTGCTACTGGAGAAAAAGTTTCCTAAAAATCTATGCCTTCTACTTGTGAGTAACCTTTACAAACAAGTCTCACTTTGTTTCTAACCACTTCTCCATTATCATTCAACTTATTTTTGAATACCCACTTTGATCCAATGATATTTTTATTTGTCGGTCTTGGGACCAATTTCCAAGTCTAATTCTTCTCAATCTGCAAAAGTTCTTTCATTTCTTCCTTTCAATGTTCATCTTTACAAGCTTCGCTTACTGTCTTTAGTTCTATCTCAAAGAATAACCATAAATTCACTTCAACAACAACTTTGCTTCTAGTTAATACACCTTTTGTCTTATCTCCAATAATCTAACTTTCTGAATGATTCTTTGTACATATCTAGATGTCCTAGGGGACATCACCAGAGCATATTCTTATCTTTCATTTTGTTCATCCTGCTTCTCTTGCTCATCTTTCTCCTATTCTTCCATAATTTCTTCTATTCTTGCACAATCATGTTCATCAAATACATATCCATCAATGTCAATAGAATTCTTCATTGTCTCATCAACCTTCACATTCAAGCTCTCTAAAATATTTATGTCTTTTATTGAAGCATTTGTATGCCTTGTTTCTAGTAGAGTATCCAAGGAAAATTCCTTCATCACTTCTTGCATCAAACTTTCCCAAATCTTCTTTATCTCTTCTGATATAGCATTTGCTTCTGAATACCTTAAAGTATTTAACAGTAGGAATTCTTCCATGCCATAGCTCGTAGGGAGTATTTGTACTATTTTCTCTTTCTTGAACTTGATTGAATACATAAACAACAGTATGAATAGGCTCTTTCTAGTAAACTTCCGGTAAACCAACCTCAGTAATAATTGATCTAGCAGCCTCTTGAACTGTTTTTCTTTCAACAACTCCATTCTGTTGAGGAGTTCTCAGAGTAGATAACTATCTCTCTATTCCATGCACTTCACAAAACATATTAAACTCATGTGATGTGAATTCTCCACCTCTGTCAAACTTTAAGCATTTTATCTTTAAGTTCACTTCATTTTCAACCATTGCTTTGAATGCCTTAAATCTATCTAATGCATCTGATTTTTCTCTAAGAAATGTAACCCATGTATATCTAGAATAATCATCAATTAAAAGCATAAAGTACCTTTCACCAAGTAGATTTCTCACTCTTGTAGGACCAAAAATATTTTTATGAACTAAATTTAGTAGTCTGGTAGTAGACTGTTCCTTTGATCTATAGTGATTTCTTGCTTGCTTTCCAAACTGAAAATTCCTGCAAATAGCATATACTGGCTTTGCAATTCTCGGTAAATCTATCATGGCCTGAACAACATTGATCCTTTCCAAGTCATAAAAATTCATGTGACACATTCTCCTATGCCATAACCAACTATCATTAATTTGAGTCATAAAGCATCGTCCATCAATACCCTTAAGTTGATAAATATTCCCTTTAGATTTTTTTCTTGTAGCAATCAATGTTTTGAATCCTTTTCAGATCTCACATTTCTCATCCTTAAACATAAGATCATATCCTTTTCTGTACATTTGACCAATGCTCAACAAATTATGCCTTAAACCCTTAACATAGTAAACATCGCTAGTATGATGATTTCCATCAAAACTTACTGAACCTATCCCACATATTTTAGCACCAATATCATCTCCAAACATAACCAAGTCTCCATCATATTTTCAAGCTTAACAAACTTGCTTTTATCACTAGTCATGTGATGTGAACAACCACTTTCAACTACCCAATTTTTGTTGTTGTTGTTTAGCATGTAGGGAAAAGATAACCATACCTTCATTTTTCTCCTTCTCTGGAGGGCTTTCCATTACCTGTTTTTCAAAATTAGTAGAAATAAGTTCATCCTTAATTGCCAAGAACAAGAATTCATTGTCATTAGGATCTTCATATTCTGAATTCTAATGAGATATGCTAGCATTCTCATTCACATAGTAAGCTCTATTAATATTCTTTCCTTTCTTTTCATTCTCATATCTTTGTTTATTCCTTTTAGCTCTTTCTGGATACTTTGCAGCATAATGAACTATGTCTCCACAACTAAATCATTTAAAGGTAAAATTACCTTCGTACATACCGGGGCCTTTCCTCATTCTTCTTACAAAGTTAGCTTCTATTTCATCAAAGTTATCTTCATCCAGATCTTCAACTTTTGTAGTTTTAAAAGCATACTCTAATTTGCTTCCATTCCTTAGAATCAACTTCCTCATCTCATAAGATTTCAAAAATCCTAACAATACATCCTTAGTATAGGTCTTATAATCTATAGTCTGCTCAATAGCACTCACTTTCTCACTATGAGCATTAGGAATAGTTCTGAGAATCTTCTTTACAATCCTGGTTTCATCTACAGTAGCACCAAGTCCTCGCATTTTGGCTACTATCTCATCCAATCTTTGTACATAAGCTTTAACATTTTCATCTTCAAACATGTGTAGAAGGTCAAACTATGTCTCCAAATTCTATAATCTCATTTCCTTAACTCTTTCATCACCATCATGTGCTCTTTCCAAAGCATCCCAAAATTTCTTAGTTTTCTTCAAATTTTGAACCTTAATCAACTCAGAATGTACCAATCTATTCTTCAAGATGTATTTTGCCTTGTTGTTCGCTTCATGTGCTTTGATTTCCTTAGGTGTACTCAAACCATTATCAGGAGGAGTATAAGGATTCTTGTAAGATTTCTCCACATCATATCCACAATACTCCAGATATTCTTCCATCAATACTTTCCAGATACCATAATTAGTTCCATCGAACCTCGGATAATCATAAACCATTTTTCCAGCCATCCTTGACCATCCTTAAGAAGTTAAGCTCTTCACCAAGGAACCAAGCTCTTATACCAGTTGTTGAATAGGAAAACTAAGAGGGGGTGAATCAATTGTCACATAATTAAACCTTTAATTCAATCACCAAAACTAATCCTTAATACTACTTAAATGATTAATCCTCAAATGCCAATGCAAAAACTTAAATCCAACACATAAACACAATAACACCAAATTTACGTGGAAAAACCTATAAGGGAAAAACCACATTGAGGATTAACTCACACTATAGAGAATATCAAAACTGATTACAAAAGGCTCACTGCTTGAAATAAGGTCCACTTCCTAAAATAAGGACTCATTGTCTAGAACAAGGAATCACTGTACAACAGGGCTACAACCCAAAGGGCTCACTACCACAAAGATACAAAGAAGACAAAGAATAATTGTTATAGAGAGACTACAATCCCAATGCAATAAAGGATTCCACCACAATTACTTGCACACATGCATGAATGATAGAGTTCACCTTTTTCTCACTGCATCCAAAGGATCAACATTAAGCTTCGCATTGATCTTCCACACTCGCAACACACAACCTTAATAGAATCAATGTCGCACCAAATTGCACTTTCTCTTTTCTCTTTATCACTCTTCTTCTTAACTCTTGTCTTTCTCACTTCACAATTAACTCATCTTGCATTTATACCATCTTCAACTTTGAAACACATCCAAAGTCAACCATACAAATTCAAATTCAAATTAGGTCAGTGCCAAAACATTCTAGGGTGGAATTAGAATGAGGGAGACCCAAACACACGCTTCATAATGGCCCAAGTAGATCCAAAATGCTTCATTAATCTTGAAAGTAGTATTTCACACAAGGTCAGCCAAACTAGTGTAAAACACATAGAATCGTTAAGCACAAACCTTCTAAATGCCGAAACTATCTTCAATGGAATCAGGGCAACACAAGTCTAGAACCGCAATTCATAAGACTTCATCAAAGAGGAATCTAGACCAACAAAATTTCTCCTGGACCTCAACCAAAACTATAGAGAAACATAGTTCACAACTGGTGAACACAACTTCTACTATACAATGAATCAACAACCAAAAATATGGATATAGAATCTACTAATAACCATAAACAACATATCTGAACCACACAACCACAACAGTAAATCCGGACCAAAACCCAAAGCAACCATTGAACATTTGCAACATATCTTTATTACAATTTTCTCAATATCCTTGACATATACAACCAACAAAAACTAGTAGATAACTAGTTGACTAGCTAATATCAATGGAAACACCTTCAATCTTTCCACAAAACATTCAATTTTTAATTCTTGCAAATTTTTTTAGCTCAGTTTAGCTTGCATATGACACTATGTGCATACGCAAGCTAAAGTACATAAAATTAAATCATAACATATGAAGAAGGATATCCAAAAGGATACTATAGAGGATACATAAAATTTTCAGGTGAGAGGATGAAGCCCCCAACATAGTAACCTATAAAACCACAATGTTAGGAACTACATCTTGAAAAACCAACTTGTCAGAAATTCAAAATCATCCTGCACATACCAAAAAATGTGTTAGTCTGAAACTTCGAAGGAGAATGAAATTCGAGGGTAGATGTATACCCCTCTGTTTATACTTGCTTTATGGATGTTGAAACAAGGTGGTGATCTCTCCATGTCAAATTGATTGGGGTATTGATGAAAATTCCTTCAGTAGGGTCATATAAAAATAAAACCAAGACTAAAATAATTGGAGAAGAACATGGGTAGAACTAATATTCTAAGGCAACAAATGTCATGAAAATTAGAGTTTGCAAGCTTCTATTGTGATGATTTTAGTAAAGAGATGTTTGAAAATGATATGAAGGATATATGTCTTATTGCCAACTTTTACTATAAGTAATAAAATATTTCAACTTTTTCACTATTCATTTTGAATTTGTATTTTGAGAGCACCACACACCTAGGTGTTAGTGAATAGGTTTTTCCTTATGTAATATATCGAATATCAACTCCATAGCCCACTATATAAGGACAAAGCTCCTAACAGAAAGGAGAGATCACCATTTCATTGGTGATCTTCCTCTAAATTTTGATGAGTTATAGCTCCCTCAAAACCACTAATGAGTATGCTTTTAAGAAGAAAGCAGGAAAGGCATTCTAACATTGACCCATATCTATGAGACCAATGCGATAAACTAAAATGGATACCATCAACCTCCTGATGCAAAGATCAAGACTTCAATAGTAGATAGAACAACTTCATGAACAAAACTTAATTTTAATTCCAAAGTAGATGAAGATAACACATAGAAGTACTCAATTCACAAAGGAAAGGACTTTAAACATCTAGTTGAGTTAATAGAATCACTTCTAAATATCAATATTATGTTCACAATTTAATGTTCATAGACAAAGAACAACTTCAAAACCAAAAAAAAATCCAAAGTGATCCTCCTTTATTTCCTTATGCATCACAGTGAAATTTAGAAAACCAAATTTTGGGCCCTAAATAAGTCCTCAAAACATACATTTATAGATCTTCATCTTGGATATTTTTTGTTAATGTAACCACATTCTTTCTATGAGAAACCCAACCTTGGTACATGCAAAACAACAAGAATAAACGAGTTAGACAAGTGATTGCAAGCCAAAACAAGGATTCCCCATGAAATACATTTACAAGTTCAAACTAGGAAAGAAAATAACAAAGAACACAATGAAAATGATAAAACAAAGATTAAATCCTAATTAGATGTGCAAACTCATGATCCCATGGGGGAATTGGTGCCAATTTGATGTGAAAATTGGCCCTTTCCCAATTCCTATGATGCAAGCTTGATGTGTTGAAGATGATTGATCCACTTTGTTGGTGAAGAATGATAACTACAAGCCAAAATCTGCAAAACCTAGCTATGACTCAATGATAATGGATAAAATTCAAGAGATATTTGAGCATGGTAATTTTCCTAGATTGTGGATGATCAAATGAGGATATGAGCTCTTTATTTATAGAATTCCAAGATGGATGAATGTCCAAATTTGAGAAATGGGACTAACATTCATCCAATGGCATGATGCCACTTGTCAAGCTATGAATGGATGAAGGATGTGCAAGATTTGGGGTTTGTGCCAATAAATGCATAATTTTGAATTTCAAATTTGTTGAAATGACATGCAAGAGGGAAGGGAAAATGCAATAAATGCCACTTGGCTCAAGGAAAAGGACATGTAAGATGAATTTATTGCCTTGTTGGATGTACATGTTGACTTGGAATTTTTGAATTCAAATTGAGAGAATATTCCAAAAGATGCCTTGTGAGGAAAATAGAGATTTAATAAATGAGTTAAATCTATTTTCATGTGCAACTTGCATTATCTAGAGGATGGGACATGAGATGAGACTAAATTAATCAAGGGTTAATTAATTTAATGAGAGAGGTTAGATGATGTGACCTATTTGACTCAAATTTATGGATTTATTTAAATCAAATAAGAGAGGAATATGATAAGAGGCCAATTAAATAAGGATTTTGATTTATTTAATTAAAAGAGATGGTGTTAGATTAAATCAAATAAGGTTTTCATTTATTTTATTTAATGGATAGACTTTATAAATTTAATCAAATAAATTAATTATTTAATTAAATATGGATAATTAGATCAGACAGATTGATTCAATTAACAAAGAGATTGACTTAATTAGATAAAATGATTTATTCAATTAAGAGAGGAATATTGATGAGTTTAATCAGATAGGGGAATTTGATTAAATGGTTAGACCGAGGGATGATTTAGGAAGAAATGATGTTAGTAAGTTAGGATCAGATGCATAATGTCAATGAGTATATTTTATGTGTCTACATTTTGCCCCTCTTTAAAGCAATGCACTCGTTGCGTTGGTTCAAAGATTAGACGATCTCGATCAAAGCCAATTTTTTTTGATATTTTAAAAACTTGCCCCACTATTGCATGGCGAGAGAAAACATGCCATTATAATGCCCCCTCGAGAGATCGGATGAAAATTTTAATTTTCTGGGTGATCTCAAGAAAAAAGATTACAAAGTACTCACTAGGTCTGAAAGGGGTTCGGGATGCTAAAAATGTGTCTAAATGCAATAAAACGATGAAAAAAAAGCCTCAACTGGACAAAAATGGGTTCAGGGGTCCAAAACCCTAGCAGGACAGCCAAACAGGGTGAAAAAACCCTAATTTTTAGGCTTAAAAGGGGCCCGAGGGGTCACTTTCAAGTCATTTTCACACACCTCCGCTAGCAACCTTGAGATTTGAGCTCTGACTCTCCAGTGATATGGCGCAACGACAACTTCCCCTACACATCACTGATCGAGTTCAAATGTACCAACGACCACCTGGCATCAAGGCACCATTATGTGACCCTTACCCAAGCTTCATTTTTTCATTTACTGCTTCAAATAATGCTTTAAAGGAGCGGCTCGCCTCCAGCGGCGCTATATAGCGTCACTCGACATTCAAACTGTGTCGTGCAGTGCTGTTTTGCGCCGCAGCGGTGCAGTTTGGAGTTTAAAAACTCTGATGTTGGGCTCGGGCTCGGTGGGCCGGTTTGATATAGTGCGTCGTGGCATCGCCCATTTCATGAAAAATTGCGACGCTGGAAGGGAAAGTGCATCGCGGCGGCACCATTTGGCTCTCTTTGGGCTCTAGCGTCAGAGTTTGAGTAAAATCAAACTATTATGCCATTACAAACTGTGCCGCTGGGGACGTTTCTGGAGTGTTCGACCAGGAATTTTTCAAAAAAATTAACACGTTGACCTTCCTTGATGCAGGATGTGGTGAGGGAGCTCTACTCTTGAGAGCACCGGTCGTGAGATTTGGCTAGTGTTTTGCAAGACCTGAGCGACAGGGACCAGGATCGGCTCAGGGTTGCGAGATTGTGGCACATTGCATACGTGGCGCCCATGTGCACTCACCTAGGGATGTTGTCAGTGCTGGCTGAGAGGTGGCACAACGAGACGTCGTCGTTTCATCTCCCCATTGGCGAGGCCACTGTCACTCTGGAGGACGTTTGACACATTCTATGATTTCTTATTCATGGCCGACGAGCAATCTTTGATATGGATGAGGGACGTGAGGCTTGCTGCAGAGTCCTCGCCACATGAGACATCATCTTCTGTGAGGGACAGATAGAGCTAGAGCGGTACCAGGTCATAGCACCTCCCTACCGCTGAGCAGTTGCAGCTATCATTTCGGGTCTCCTTGCCCCAGACAAATGAGGGAAATACTTCAGTCCCAGCTGGGGGTATTGCTGGGAGCGGATGGTCCGAGACAGACCGGTTCGTTTCACATGGGGGTCTGTTCTCCTAGCTTCGCTTTACATGGACCTTCATGAGTACGTCTATACAGACGGCAGAGTGCTAGGGGCTGGGGTGACATTACTTCACGTCTGGGCGTGGGAGCACATTTTTGTGCTGCGTCCATGTGTCATCCCAGTTCCGATGGGGGCAGACGATGCCCTCGTTGCACGATACAAAGGTGGTGTGTCCTTTACACACACTGGTGAGCACAGGATCCCCTACTGGAGGCAGGTCTTGGACGAGATGCTATTTTTTACTTAGTGTTCATAGCTTGGTCGGCCTGGATGGGCCGACGATGCCGATCAACTCTTTTATTGCCGCCAGGACCGGTATATGTAGGGGCGAGAGCATACCATGATCGAGAGGTACCTGCCCGGGTGCGTGCAGAGTCAGTTTGGAGAGCCTCAGGATTGGCCTGATGATGCCTATGTAGCCGTCTTTGCTCGCAACATGACAAAAGTTTTGTGGGGAGATTGTATACCTGCCTTAGAGGAAGTTGAAAGCTTCCGACATTTGGTAGCCCAACCATGGGCTTATGATAAGGGTTTAGCAGATCCAAGCACCACTCAGGCCTATAGAGACTGGTTTCGACCTCCACTTCGGTTGACCATTCCAGGTGAGGACCCAGATGTGCAGAGAGTCAGGGGCAGAGGGGGAGGCCGAGGACAAAGAGCTGAGGTTCAACGAGATCTGCCAGTTGTGCCCCCAGTCCAGCCAGGGTAGGGGGATGCTCATATGTAGGATCAGCAGCAGGTGCCATGAGTTCCACCACCACGAGTCGAGGGTAAGGATCAGCCCCACGTGCAGCCACGGGTACAGCTAGCAAGACAAGCAGATGCACAAGACACTTGATTGTGCGGCTACAGGCCCAGGTTTAGGCAGTGATAGCAGAGAGAGATCAGGCGAGGGCTAAGAGAGAGCAGCTCATAGCAGAGAGAGATAAGGCTGTGCAGCAGAGACAGGCTGCAGAGCTACAGGAAGCCACAAAGTTAGGTCGGAGACAGCAGATAGAGAGCATGACAATAACCTTCTCCCAGGGTACAGTGCCAGTTCGATCCTATAGGGATGTTATCCGAGTGGCAGAGTATTATTGGCGGTCCTATCACGAAGCCATACCCAGAGTAGAGTGGGTCCCAGAGTATTCAGAGCGGGCCAGCCAGAGACCACCAGAGGGTCACGGTGACAGGGGCGAGGGAAGCATTCATAGGGATCGAGCTTGATCGAGATGATATATAATTTTTGTGCCTTATGGGCTCGTTTTTGATAGCTCGAGAGGCGTTTTGTACTGATTGACACATGTACAGTGATCCGATTTATTCTTTGTACTATGATAGTGCCATTATTGATGATATATATGAGCCGATTTTGATGCGATGTACTGTGTTCTCCTTTATGCATGGATGGTTTATTTCTATATGCTTTGCAGTGATGTCTTTATGGATGCATTTATTTCTGATGATGCATGCGTTATGATTATGACTAACAGATCTATATTATGTTAACCTATGATATGAAAATGTGATGATCTATTTATGATAATGCAAATGTGATGGTCTATTTATGATAATGCAAATGCGATGGTCTATTTATGATAATGCAAATGTGATGGTCTATTTATGATAATGCAAATGCAATGGTCTAATATGTGAAATGATATGATCTATGGTGCACATGAAAAATGATATGTAAATTATGCTTATGAAATGTTAATGAATGGATGCATATATGAATTTTTTGTAATGAATTTTATACGTCTATGCCTATGTGGAATGATTTACACAATGAATGTTTTATGATGTTATTTATGAGATAATATGGATGATGAAATATGAAATGCGATGGTCATAATATGATGCTAATGAAATGGTGTTAATGCACAATGAGATGGTTTTATGAGATGTTAGAATAACAAATGTTATTATCCTAAACGTAATAAATGATGATGTATGTGATGCAATGATATGTTAATGCGTAATGATATGCTGATGCGTAATGTAATGTGAACGTAAAGTGGTGAGATGATGTCATGATGTTATGCAAGTATGTATGCCTAATGAATTAAATGCTTATATACCTATTGATTATGCAAAAAATAATTATGAAATGCTTCCATAGATGCTTATGTGATGATTTATATGAAATGGTTATGAAATGCAAATGAATGTTTATGCAATAATTGATATACTGCCATGAGATGCAATGAAATGGGTGAAATGCACTGACATGGATGCACCTATCTATGAAGAATGTTTATGATAACCTATTTATATGATGCTAAAAATGCAATATGTATGTTTCCTATATGATATGTTTATGCAATATGCTAATGATTTGTGGATGCAGGATCGATGACGATGATGGTGATAATGATCAACTATCATAGTACCTTGTTAGTGCGGTTAGTAAGAAAAGAATAAGTCATTTCAACGAGACACAAGATGATGCAAATGCAAATGATGATGATGATGATTAATTGCCGAGGAATTGGGATTTTCAAAGGGCCAAATTTTCTTATGTTTGATAACACACGTGGTATAATACATCAAGGTATAAAAAATCAGGATGGCGTTGTACCCAATGAGATGAACTTTGACTTGACAAGTAGATAGGAGTATTCTTGTTCACACCTGACATACGAAAACCTTGCTAGGATGCACTTCAAAAGTTTTAGGCACCTCAGACCAAAACACAGAAAGGTAAACCTATCCATGCAATAGTCAACAACTTGTGCTAGACCTCTTCCATGCATACCTAACAGAGCAAGTATTCGTCGAGGTTATATTACAAGAACGTCCAACAAGCATAGCAGAAAAAAGATAATGATCGTTGCCCCATTCCTATCTCTCTAAATAATTCATTCAGATATCATCGAGAGGTCCTTGGAGTGAGCGTAATAAGATAAGTCGAAAGACAAAAACCAAGTAAACAAACAAACTGATGCTCTTCAATACCGCTAACGGAAAGAGGATGTGTTTTCTAAGGATAAGAACAAAACTTATTGCCAAAAGATAATGCCCATTGTAGGAAGGATTCATCCTAGGACATGTTAGTGGATGGCGACACGTCATTTCATTTATCCAAAGTGCTCTAAAAGATGATTGATATGGGACCAATTGGATGATAAGTTACCAATATGAAGAGATGACCAACTTGCTTACGCACTAACTTAGACTTAAGACTTGATGTTTGGAGTTCTGGTTTTTAATCTGTTAGACTTGTTTCTAATTGTTTCACCAAAGGTTGAGGACGACAATCAGTTTATTATGGATGGTGTTATTTCGGGTGCAAGTGAGATGAGATGGAAGGATTTTTCAAATATTTGGATGCTTTTGATATTTTGCAATGTTTTGACGCTGTTTTTGGTATTTTTAAGATTTTCAAATGTTTTGATTTTCGATTTTCCAATGTTTTTGGGATTTTCTGATATTTTGACCAAGAGACTAACCTAAAGACCTATCCTAGGGGTCTCGAGGGCTGATCAACAGATGAGCCTTTCCCACGTTATACACACAGAGACCATGTAGTTCGACTAGATGACTTGACCGATTTACATATGATGATATACATGATGAGATGTCAGTTTATTATGACGAACTCCTAAAGGACTAACCTAAGTGTCTCGAGGGATGATCAAAGATCAACCTTGCCTACGTTCAAGCTCAGAGACAACGTGGTTTGACAAGACGACTCTGTTTTTGATCTTTTTGATTGACTTTTTGACTTGTTTTGGGATTTTTGATGATTTTGAATGTTTTTGGATTTTCTGATTTTCTGGTTTTAAGATCATACACGAATCCAATCTGATAAGAACATGCCCCCAGCATGATGCAATAAACTACTCTGACAAAGGTAGGACAAACTGACCTTGAGGATGGGCTGAGTAGTACTAGGAGGGATCATGATATGAAAACATGACCAAGCTATGGTACGAATGCGAGTGGATGAGTGATGGATGGAGACCTGAATGCGATGGATGACGGAAGTGAAATGAAGGTATGATGCCAAACAAGCCGTAAAGATCCTGGTGGATGAAAAGTGATTATTTACACAAGGCACCTGTTTGCCAGGTTTTCACCAAGGTATTTGCCCAAAGTGCCACCGAGGTGGTTTTCACTAGAGGACGATTTTTTTGATCCTTTTTTTGATTTTTTTTTACTTTTTGATTTTTGTTGTTACCAAGACGCTTGTTTGCCAGGTTTTCGCCAAAGTAACCATTTTTTCAGGACATTTTCTATTTTTTATAATTTTTGGTTTTATACCTTGAAAGATTTAGGCATAAAACTTTTTGAGATGAGAGCTATTCATGGGCTCTTGCAGAGGTTCCCCTTCAGGTGTTGATAGCTAATATGCCCCTGACATGTAACTTGCTGTTATGACGAATGGTCCCAACCAATTGGGTTCAAACTTGCCTTTGCTGCTTGGGTTTGGGACATTCTTCTGATTTTCTTTTAAGACCAGTTCTCTGACTTGGAACAACCTGCTTCTGATTTTATTATTGTAGCTTCTTTTGAGTCTATTCTGATAGACTTGCAAGTGGTTTAAAGCATCTATACGTTTCTCATCCAGTAGCTCCAGCTCATTTAGTCTTGATACCTGGTACTCTTCATCCGTGATGAGGTTTTGCAGTGATATCTTGAGGGATGGGAGCTCGATCTCAATGGGGAGTACTACTTTTGATCCATAGACCAAGGAAAAGGGGGTGGCGCCAATGGGTGTGTGGATGTTGGTTCGATAGGCCCAGAGGGTGGGATTAAGCTGCAGATGCAAGTCATGACCTGCATCATTGACTATTTTCTTGAGGATTTTGAGGATGGTTTTGTTTGTAGCTTCTGCTTGGCCATTGCCTTGGGGATAGTACGGGGTGGAGAAGCGATGTTGGATTTTGAATTTTTCGCACAAGTCACGAACATCCCGATTCTTGAATGGTGTCCCATTATCTGAGATAATGGCTTGTGGGACACCGTAACGACAGATGAGATAGTTCAGGATGAATTTTGAGATCTACTTCCCAGTTATATACGTCATGGGTATGGCTTCCACCCACTTAGTAAAGTACTCTATTGTGGTTATGATGAATTTGTGGCCATTGGATGAGGTGGGTGTGATTTTCCCAATGAGATCGAGTCCCCACTACGAAAAGGGCCATGGTGTGACGATAGGATGAAGCTCTTGAGCTAGAGCATGGATGAGGTCCCCATGCTGCTGACATTGTAGACACCTTTTAGCATGATCATGTGCTTCTCTTTCCATTGTGGGCCAATAATACCCCATCCTCAGCAGTTTCTTGGCTATGGTCATTCCACTCGAGTGTGAACCACAGATACCGTTGTATACCTCAGTTAGAGTAGTTAATGCCTCAGTGTTTAAGCAGCGTAGTAAGGTACCTTCTATGCTTCTACGGTATAGGGTATCGCCTAGGATGACAAATCTGGATGCCTTTTTAACAAAGGTTTGTTTTAGGTTTGATGGTAGGTCAGTGGGTATGACTCCTATTCGAAGATATGTGTAGATGTCATGATACCAAGGATCACCTGGACCAATAATTTCGCACACAAATTCTGATTTTGGTACCTCGAATGCAGGAACGAGAAGCTGCTCAATCAAGAATTCATATTTTGAAACCTTGTGAGGAATGTTTAATAGGGATCCAATTGTTGCCATGGCATCTGCTGCTCTGTTGTTGGTTCTAGGAATCTGCTCAAATGTTATTTCAATGAAAGATTCTTTGAGAGTCTCCACCACTTTCTTGTATGGAGTGAGCTTGTCATCCTTGGTCTGATATTCATTTCTAACTTGATTTATGATCAACTGAGAGTCTCCGTGCACTTTGAGAGCCATGATGTTCCATTGCACTGCTATTCTGAGACCTATGGTTAAGGCCTCATATTTCGTGATGTTATTGGTGCAAGGAAATGCCAGTTTGTATGACCTTCATATGCAATCCCCTTGTGGGGTAATGAAGAAGATACCAACTCCTAATCCATGTTGTGTGTATGAGCCATCGAAGTATAGTTTCTAGTGGTCAGCTACGTTGAGGTTAAAAATGGATTCATTTGGAAACTCTGAGACAAGAGGATTCTCAGAATAGATGGGTGCTTCTGCTAGTTGATCTGCAATAACTTTTCCCTTAATGGTTTTTCGCTCTACATACTCGATGTCATACTCTGACAATATCATTACCCATTTTTCCATTCTTCCTGTGAGCATTGCCTTTGATAGTAGATACTTGAGGGGGTCAATTTTGGCGATGAGCTTTATCTTGAGTGCCAACATGTAATGTCTGAATTTTTGTGATGCAAACACTACTGCGAGGCATGCTTTCTTGATGAATGAGTAGTTTAGCTCATGACCAACCATTGTTCTACTAATGTAGTAGATAGCCCTCTCTGTTCTGTTTTCATCATGCTGAGCTAGGAGAGCTCCAAGGGTTGCTGCTGTTACTGATACATATAAGATCAATGGCTTTCTTGGGATGGGTGGCATTAAGACTGGTGGTGTCAGTAGATATTCCTTGATTTTGTTGAATTCTTCTTCGCATTTTGTATCCCATTTGTACGCTACCCCCTTGTGGAGTAGGTGAGAATATAGGTTCTGCTTGTCTGCCAGTTGTGCTATGAATCGTCAAATGGATTGAAGTCGGCCTTGGAGGCCTCTCAATTGTTTTAATGTCTTTGGTGCTTCCATCTCGAGGATTGCTTTCACCTTTGCTGGATCCACCTAGATACCCCTCATGGACACTATGTATCCTATCAATTTACCTGATTATACGCCGAAGACGCACTTCTTGGGATTTAGTCTGACTTTGTATTCCTCCAGTCTGTCAAAGATAACACTTAGGGTTGCTATATGATCTTATATTTTTCTTGACTTAGCTAGAATGTCATCGACATAGTCTTCGACTATTTTATGAATCATGTCGTGGAATATCAATGTCATGGCCCTTTGATAGGTTTCTCCTACGTTCATTAGGCCGAATGCCATCATGTTCTAGCAGTAGGTCCCCCATAGACAAGTGAAAGTTGTCTTATGTTGATCTTCTCTTTGCTATCATGATCTGGTTGTATCCTGAAAATTCATCCATTAGTGATAGCATCTCATGTCTTGCTATCATGTCTACCATCATGTCGATGTTGGGAAGCGGGAAATCATCCTTTGGACATGCTTTGTTCAAATCTCTGAAGTCTGTACAAATTATGATGGCTCCGTCAGGTTTTGAAATAGGTACCAAATTTGACACCCATTCTGGATAATTGATTGATCGGATGAATCCTGCATCTAACAAGTTTTTGAGCTCCATTTTGACCAATAAGGTGATTTGAGGATGCATTTTTTGAAGTATTTGTTTGACTGGTTTTTCTTCTGGATACACTGTTAAGTGATGAACCACAGTCTCTAGATCAAGCCCTGGCATGTCAGCATAACTCCATGCGAAGTTTATTTTCCTTTCCTTTAGAAATGCCACTAGGAGTTCTTTCTCTTCTGAAAGTAGTGATTGTGCATAGAATGTGATATGCGGGGTCTCTTCTGTTCCTAGGTTGACAGGATTGCATTTTTTGGCCAAGACTGTTGACTTCTCCTGATGAATAGCTCTTAAAGGAAGATTGAATCCTTCATCCTCGGGTGCCTTAGAGAGGTTTTCACCGTTGGATACATCCTTTCTTTTTACTTTTTTCTTTTCAGAGAGTGCCACAGTGTGGTTTTCACTCAAGGACTTAGATATGATTCTTAGTTTCTCACTTTTGCGATTGAAGGATTCAATCGTTTCCCCATAATAGGCATGTGTGTCCAACTCCATTATAAATCCTGCTTTGTGATCCCCATTTGGAATGTTGTCCTACAATCCCATGAATTTTGAGAGTGCCTCATCATTTTCAAATGTATCAAGAACTGGTGGTCCTCGTTGGTCATAGTTGATCAGTTGGGGGTATACTAAATGGATCTCATGATTTTGATGGTTTGCTTCAAAGGAGAGGGTGCTAATCATACATAGGGTGGTGTCCTCAAATAACCTAGGTAGATTGGTCATGGTATCTTCATCATTGCTACTAATATAGGCCTCAGTTATAAAGTTATGTATGTCTCTACCTATGGATATTGGTGAGCGTACTTTTGCTAGTATTGGCTAAGGAGAAATACTAACCGTTCTAACTGGAGGACTTCGGCCATGTATGGTTATACTCAGAGGGGTACATCCAAGGCCAAGATTTGTTATGGGTCGCGTCTCTGGCATGATAGGTATTATGAGGCCATTGTCATTTTGTCCCAGTCTTTGATTTCTGTCGTAGCCCATTGCGAGCATCATTTGCAGGCCCTTGCTTGTCTCATCCATTGGTAAATTAACTGCTAGTATTTCATCTTGATATAGCATGTGTGATGGATCTGCTTCAATAACCTCATGGCCAAGGTCTCCCCATCTTGTGAATTTAGGATAGTCTTCAAGAGACGTTTGTGATGTGGAAGCTTGGTTCTCTTGTGGATGTCCACGTGATCTAGGAGATTGTGGTAACTCTCATATCACAAAAGAATTGTTAGGGAGATTGTAGCTTCCACAACCATCCTCCTGGATGATGAGCTTAATGTCAGAGATGGTGGGAATGGTGGGAGTGGCAGGTGTCTCTGTCGCAGAAGTGGACGCAAGAGTGGTGGGGTCGATGTATGGTGTGGATGGGCCCTCATCATTTTTTGGAACTTGGGGGATTTTGTAATACTTTGCTTCAAGATTTTTGCAATATGAGAAAGGTTTGGGGTCTCCATGGATGGTAACCTCTTGTACGTTATGTGTAAATTTCACACATTGGTGGAAAGTTGATGCTACGGCTTTCATCGCATGGATCCATGGGCGTCCCAGGAGGATATTATACGGCAAGTCAAGGTACAAGACTTGACAAGTTGTTTCCATGAGAGTTGGACCTACTTGAATAGGGAGTTTGATTGTGCCCTGAGACACTCTTTCTTGGTCATCATATGCTCTTGTCGTGATGCCCTTTCCTTTTTCGATGGAATCTTCTAATATTTTCAACTGCTTGATGAGGCTTAGGGAACATATGTTCAAACCCACACCTCCATCCACCAAGACCCTTTTGATTTTTCTCTTGTGTACAATGGCTTCGAAGTGAAGTACACAGTTATGAGATGGTTGGGCGGGGAAATCTTGGTTAGAAAATGTAAGGAGGTTAGGCGTTATGATATTTCTGACCATAGCTTGGAATTGCTCTGCATCGAGATCTGCGAGGACAGTGGATGAGGCTAATGCTTCCTCGAGGATCTTTTTATGTGCTGATGATATTTTTAACAACTCCATGATGGAGATGTGCGCTGGCATTCTCTTAAGTTGATCTACAACATTGTAGCCATGCGGAACAGATCTAGATGAAGGGACTCTATTTGGTTGGGATGATCCTACGATGGTTACTTTGCCGCCTCTTGTGGTGACTCCACAATCTTTGGCATGGGCGCCCTTGATGGTAATGACCATGCAATCTTCATTTAGGGAGGCCGCGACTGTTTCATACACATGATTTACATTGCCCTTCCCTTTGTCATTTTTATTCCCTCTGTTGCCATGATTCGACATTGGATTCGTATATATCTTAAGATCCTGATTTCCAGTAGGTTGTTCCACATTTATGATTTTCTTATCGATGAGATCTTGGATGATGTTTTTTGAGTCTCATGCAACTGTTTGTGGTGTGACCTTTGATTTTATGAAATTTGCAGAGTTGATTCTCGTTATACCAAGGAGGTTTGACATCGGGTTCTTGGTAATTCTCGAATGTAGGAGGCTTGATGATTTTTTCGTTGATCAATTTTTTCATTATGTCCTTAAGTGGTTCTCCCAAAATGGTGTATTTTCATTTGGGATAACTTTTGCATTGGGGTAGTCCTCTTTGGTCATTGAGATTATTGATGGTTGGATTATTGTTGGGTTGGTGTGTTGTGTGGTGATTGTTTTGGTGTTGTGTTTGGATTTGTGGTGTGGGTGTATTTTGATGAGGAGCACTAATGACCACCTTGGCATCGACGACGCCATCATTAGTAATGTTTTTGTTTCTTTCCCATGTACGAGGTTTATCGTTGTAATTGGATGGAGGGCGGTTTTGTTGTTGTTCGTGGTATGATGTTGATTCCGCGGGTTGAGTCATAAGGGCTCTTTCGATGCTGATCTCCTTGGTGATGCCCTGAACCTTGAGATGAAATGCCAAGCGGCCTTCAAGGTTGGCTATGATGGTGCAAACTTATTGTTCTTCTGGCATGGTCCACTTGCTCCGATTAGCCTTGGATCTCCATCGTTGTAGGAATGAGGCGAATGATTCACCCTTTCCTTGTTTTAGAGTTGAGAGTTCTTCGAGACTAGCATACATTGCAATGTTGCATGCATAATTTTTAATGAATGCATCCCTAATTTCTTGGAATGTTCTAATGCCTGAAGGTGAGCGAGAGAACCATTCTATAGTGTGGCCTTCCAAGCTCCTAGGAAATAGCCGCATCAAATAAGTATCATCATATGCGACCTCCATGCAATGAACCTGGTGTATACGTCTAAAAATGGTCATGGTTAATCAAGCTTGTCAATTAATTAAATATAAATTATTTAATTAATCTTCTAAAGTCATCTACATATAAATAAATTTAATCATTTATTTATATTGTTCACTCTTATAATTCTTCTACTTTAATTAAATAAATAACTTTATTTAATTATTATCATCTTCCATATTCCTCTTAATTAATTAAATAGATTTTATAATCTATTTATATTAATTATCATAAGTTTGAATTTTAAAATACCTTTTTCACATTTAATGAAATATTCAAAATATTTAATTAGAAACTTTCCTCTCTACATTTAATTAAATATTCAAAATATTTAATTAGAAAATTTCATCTCTACATTTAATTAAATATTCAAAATATTTAATTAGCAACTTTCCTCTCTACATTTAATTAAATATTCAAAATATTTAATTAGCAACTTTCCTCTCTTCATTTAATTAAATATTCAAAATATTTAATTAGAAACTTTCCTCTCTTCATTTAATTAAATATTCTAAATATTTAATTAGCAACTTTCCTTTCTTTTCAGTTAATTAAATATTCTAAATATTTAATTAGAAACTTTCTCCACTTCATATTTAATTAAATTCTTTTCTATCATCTTCTCACACATAATTAGATATTAAATATTTAATTATGGAAATTTCTATATTCACCATCACATGTAATTGAATAAATTTATTTATTTAATTATAACACTTATCTCTTGCTCACTTCTCAAATGACAACTTTCCTTTAAATCTGAAAGAGAAAATCTATGTAGAAGGAAACATTCCATTTCTCTCAACTTTCAAAATCTCCCACCGTTCATCTCGACAAGCTTGATCTCAACCGTTGATCAACTCAGCCAATCAAAGTCTTTCAAAAACTCTATAAATACCTGTGTGAATCCAAGCATTGGTTACACTTAGAGATACACATTCACATACTTACATATTTAGACATTTATACGCTTATGCATTTTACATCTTTAGCATTCTAGCAATAATCATACCTTAGCATCATCTTATCATAGCATAGCATAATCTTGCATATTAGTATAGTATGCATTTTTAAATCTCATTCTCTAGTAGTCCATTTCATTGAGCTTGGCATGCTAAATCTGAGAGCAACTCCAATCAAACGAAACGCTGGAGATAGAGAGCAATAAGATGACTTCGAAGGAGCTGCGATAAGAGTTTGTTTATCTTTCTTTTAGTTTCTTTGATGCAATTTTTTATTAAATGTGTTTTGAATTCATTGTAATAGGCATATTTTCATACACACATAAAATGGCACCCACCATGGGGGCTATGCCCCGATTTTGACATTTTCTTGCAGAAGTATTCTGACAAGTTTCGGCGTTCTGAGTTCGGCGTTCGGAAAAATTCAGCGTTATGAGTTCGGCGTTAGTGAAGGTGGTGTTGGTGTTTTGCGTGATGGATGGTGTTGTTGATATGGTTGGTCCTTGGGAGACCATGCTTTGTGATGTTAAGGGGGTGTTTGATGGTGTTGCAATTGCTTTTGGATTTTTTGTTTGTTGTTGCGATATCAACGACAAATTTTGAGCGTTTGGTGTAATGCTTTGATTGATGGTTGGGATATAGGTTTCATTGATACTTGGTAGGGGAGGAAGCCCTAAACAAAGGAGTGGTGGAGATGATAATGGAAATGGTGGGAGAGGTGGAAATGTAAGGGGTGTGAGTTGTGAAAATGTCGTGGTGTCGAATATGCCCCCTAGTCCGAACATATCTCCCTCTTCTTGTGGATTTGTCAGAAGAGGTGTTTGAGGTGTTGCGTGAAAAAATGATGATGATGGATCATGATGGAATGTGAGAGGAAAATTATTGTGTAATGGGTTTTGGGGTACGTTTTGTTCCAAGGTGGTGTTTGCATCCAAATTTTGATTATTAACAAGGGGGTGTGTTTGAATTGCATTGAGAAATGCACTTCCCTTATTAGCATTGGGTTGGGTTGGAGCAAACGATGTTGTGATTTGCAGAATGTTTTGCATGATGTTTTGAGATGGGGGTGTAGATGAAATGGGGATGGTGGATGAGATTGGAGGAAAAGATGTCTCCACTATAGTACTCACATCAAAATCCGAAGGTAACTTGGCCCCTTGTTTTGCTAGCTCAAGCATGTATAAGGAAGGGTTAAGTCTCATCATGATGTTCATGATTCTATGGTTGTCCAGATTTTGGAGCATTTCGGTCATTTCCTCATGAGACATTCCAAAAGTAAGGTCCTCTCCTTGGTTTTCTTCTTGCAGATTTTGCGATGATGAGAGGGTCAAAGGATTACTTGATTCAGCGGGATTCATTTCTGCATTGCTTGGCTAAGATCGCTTGAAGTGGGTGTTTCTTTGTTGGCTTCCATACTCTTCTTGTATTGAGATCTAGTTAGAACCATAAAACAAGGATTAATCTTTGAGAATATTGTAGATGAATCTCTTGATTCTTTGGATCGATCTTTATTTTATGCCCAAAGCAGAAAATGTTAGGATATCTTGAGGATCAAAAGGTGATATGATAATGATGTAAAAGATGAATGATGTGGATGTTATGATCTTTTGGTAAGTCTTGGAGGAGATACTAGGATTTTGGGACTTTCGGATTTTGATTTTGATTTGTTTTTGGATTTGGGATTTTGTCCTTGATTTTGATTTTGATTTGCTTTTGATTTTGAACAAAAAGACCCTAAGATGTTGGATAATGATCTAAGGGATAGCTTTGTTCAAAGAATGATGATTTGAATATGTGCGAGGAGAAGGATGCATCTACCCACACCTATTCAAACAAGATGATCGTTTCACTAAGTATATGAAGAAGGATTCATCCACATATACTAAGCTAGACAAGATGATTTTGATAACTTTGACTAAGTATATGCAAAAGGATGCATCTACATATACCTAGCCAAAGGTGATTTTAAAAAATGTTTTCAAGGATTTAGTCTCAATGATTTTGATGTTTTTTTATTTTGCCAAAAAGCCTAGTATTAAGGATGATTTCAAGATTTTCCAAAAGGTGATGATGAGATGGTGTTTGTTTTGATGTTTTGGAGGATGGATGAAAAATATTTTGATTTGTTTTGATCCTAAGATGAACCTAAAAGGTACACTTTGTTTGCCTAGACCTAGGTATTGAAGAGCATGCAAATGCTTCCTAAAGACCTTTGTAACCAAGAAGTGATTTCATTTGAACATTCATTTCCAACCAATGATTTTTTTTGCTTTGGGATTGTGAGTCTTCAACACATATGAAAGTTCATTTTGCTTAGCTTTGCTTAATGTCTTTATTTTACCAAAAACACTTTCTTCAATTAGGTTTTCAAACTAAGATGTCCAATGTCTTAATTTCTTCAAACCCCATAAGATATGTTATGTGGAAATTCAATGAACTTAAGGCAAGGGTTTTCCTATTGTTTACTTAAGGAGACAAATCGAGATATAATCCAATGTTTAGAAACCTCTAAGGATGTGAATCCCAAGGGAAAGCAATAACATATGGATTGAGTTAATTGTATTTGTCTCCAAAAGGGTTTGAAATTTGGATGATGTTCAAGTGTTTGTTTCCATGGTGTTTTCAATCAAGAAATGCATTTTGTAACCCAAGAATAAGTACAATCCTATGGATGTGTAAGACAATATTTGTTGGATTCCCACTTGGAGAAGTCCAACTATGCTTATCTTTAGCGAATGGTTAGATGCTTGACCCCACTGGCTCCCCTCCACGACACTCACTTATACGGGGAATCCAAGCATCAACACCCATGAAACTCCCATGGCATGTTTTCCATTTCTACTAGAGGACCGTAAAAGTGTGGGGTGGCTTCAGAACAACCGTTCTTGCACCAACAAATAGATTAAAGGATTTTGGAAAATTCTAGCACATGGGTTTTAGTAAGGACTTTCCGTTAGTGGAGATTGACCCATACGACAAGAGTCCCCTTTTGGATCCATCTTGTTGAAATCAACCGTGTGATATTGGTGTTTTTTCCAATATCCACATTTATATCCCAGTTGGAAATACTCTTGGATTTAGAGTGTTACCGGTTGAGTCGTTCCCTTGGGTGAGTACTTTTTCCCCAAGGCAAGCCCTCTAGGATAAACAAAAGTGAATGAAGAACAATATTCGTAACTCGATCAATCCTTGTTGGCAACAAGGAGAGAGAATATATGCAACAATGCCCCCACTCACACTCGCACAAGATGTTCAATTTTAAACCCAAATTGAAGTGTGGAGGTGATTACTTTGTCTCACCCTAAAGTCATGAAAAAGACCTTTTGATTCTCAAGATCTCTATAAAGCGCGAGAGAAGCGCATATGTCCTTTTTCAATGGATTTAGTTTAAGTAAGCCCTCACAAAAAACAAAGTTGCACTTGTTCTTTTTAAATCCACAAAGCCAAAATGTGAGTTCGTTTTAGAGCACCAAAAGACAAATGATAGACACTTTGTTCAATTGTTAACCAATAAACAAAATCTAATAAGTTGTGATCCTAAAGTTCATTTTAGCCTTTTGCAAGAAGAAATTGAAAGGTTTTTTTTAAAGCCCAAACGAAAACTAGTGTCTTAAGGAAGAAAAAGATAACAAATTTCTTAACCAAGTGTTAAGCAAACACTAAAGTGTTTAAAAACACTTTGATTTGATGAAACATCCTCCTCATGCTTCTCCTTCCTTCGATTTCGATTTCCAACCTACAAGGAAGAAAAAAACTAGTCAGATTCTTAAAAAAAAATAGAAATTAAAAAGCAAAAAATAGAAGACACATTAATCATAAATCAAAAGCACGTGCTGAAATTAAATTTTCCCTTTTTACTATCTTCCAGCATCGCAACTCGCAACTGCATCGTAGTTTGATTTCTGAGCGCTGCCCTCACAGCGCCGCTTACCAGTCAACGTCGCTCTGTGTCAGGATAGAGAGCTCAACTGTGTCGCAATTTTCGTCCAGCGTCGCAATTTTCATCCAGCGTCGCAGTTTTCCTCCAGCGTCGCAGTTTTTTTAAATTTTGAAAGTTCCTGCAAGTCAACGAGTCCAACGACGGAGTTTAAAATTCAAATATTTTGGCGGGACGAGTCTAGTGTCGCAATTTTAGTTTTAAGCGGTGCCATATAGCGACGCTGAGCTCCCAGCGTTGGAATTTTCTGTGTGTGAGTGAAAACGCAGAAAGTTTAAGAAAAGATGAGAAAGAATGATTTCAAGCCCTCCTTCTAGCACCAAATGTGCGAACCCCAACCTTGGTACCTGCAAAACAACAAGAATAAACGAGTTAGACAAGTGATTGCAAGCCAAAACAAGGATTCCCCATGAAATACATTTACAACTTCAAACTAGGAAAGAAAATAACAAAGAACACAATGAAAATGATAAAACAAAGATTAAATCCTAATTAGATGTGTAAACTCATGATCCCATGGGGGAATTGGTGCCAATTTGATATGAAAATTGGCCCTTTCCCAATTCCTATGATGCAAACTTGATGTGTTGAAGATGATTGATCCACTTTGTTGGTGAAGAATGATAACTACAAGCCAAAATCTGCAAAAACCTAGCTATGACTCAATGATAATGGATAAAATTCAAGAGATATTTGAGCATGGTAACTTTTCCTAGATTGTGGATGATCAAATGAGGATATGAGCTCTTTATTTATAGAATTCCAAGATGGATGAATGTCCAAATTTGAGAATGTGGGACTAACATTCATCCAATGGCATGATGCCACTTGTCAAGCTATGAATGGATGAAGGATGTGCAAGATTTGGGGTTTGTGCCAATAAATGGAAAATTTTGAATTTCAAATTTGTTGAAATGACATGCAAGAGGGAAGGGAAAATGCAATAAATGCCACTTGGCTCAAGGCAAAGGACATTTAAGATGAATTTATTGCCTTGTTGGATGTACATGTTGAATTGGAATTTTTGAATTCAAATTGAGAGAATATTCCAAAAGATGCCTTGTGAGGAAAATAGAGATTTAATAAATGAATTAAATCTATTTTCATGTGCAACTTGCATTATCTAGAGGATGGACATGAGATGAGATTAAATTAATCAAGGGTTAATTAATTTAATGAGAGAGGTTAGATGTGACCTATTTGACTCAAATTTATGGATTTATTTAAATCAAATAAGAGAGGAATATGATAAGAGGCTAATTAAATAAGGATTTTGATTTATTTAATTAAAAGAGATGGTGTTAGATTAAATCAAATAAGATTTTCATTTATTTAATTTAATGGATAGACTTTAGAAATTTAATCAAATAAATTAATTATTTAATTAAATAGGGATAATTAGATCAGACGGACTGATTCAATTAACAAAGAGATTGACTTAATTAGATAAAATGATTTATTCAATTAAGAGAGGAATATTGATGAATTTAATCAGATAGGGGAATTTGATTAAATGGTTAGACCGAGGGATGATTTAGGAAGAAAAGATGTTAGTAAGTTAGGATCAGATGCACAATGTCAATCAGTATATTTTACGTGTCTACACTTTCTGAGTGGGAGATTCACAAGCCATCAAATAATTCTTGCATAACCAAGCATTTATGGCTATTTTGAGAATATCATAATTACATTACTTTGGTTAATGTTATTTAGACAAGTGAATCACCATTGCTTGTATGTGAGCCTCGCGACTTCTTGTACGAGCGGATGACCTACAACCTTCAAATCCTTCATTTAATTACATTTCCCCTTCATGCAAATTAATTTAATTAGACAATTTCATCTCCATATTGAGGCTCATTTGACTAAAATTCAAAAAAAATATGTCACATAATATGCTCTATTCATCTAATTCAAGGTAGCTTGCAGTGTCCTTTGCATTGCTAGTTGTTGCTGAAGAGGCATTCCCATAATTATCCTCGTAAACATAATGACCATCCTTTTCTTCTATAAACTGGACTAACTATCTTCATTTTACATACCTATTCTAGCATTTCAGGATGTCGAGCACTTCCAGTGATGTCCCCTCTAAAGATGACTTTCTATCCATTGAGATCATTGAGTGCAGCTTGGTTAGGTGGGTGGTGGCTTACCAACTTAAGGAGATGTTCATTATCAAGAGCTATATAGAAGAATGGGTTAGATCAAGAGATCATTGAGGAGAATTTTATTTCCCAAGTCCATGTTCACAATGCTCAGCTCTTAGAAAGATTTTTGTAGAACATTGTCCACACGTTTGGTAGGATGGATTGGGGCACTCAAGCACGAGAGCGTCTGATTAGAATAGTGTACTTGGCTAGGGTGGAAGTAGCTCTGGAAAGCCTTAGTGAATACGCAAGAGCTAGCTTGGGGAAAGATGACATTTGTATTGCTACGGATCTCCATCACGAGCATGCCAAGGAAGTTTTCGCTCTTCTTCACGTTGGGCTTCAGCGAAATGACATGGGATTGTTTTCCCATTTCTTGGAATTGAATGAAAACCTATTTTCACCTACCCAGATCAAGATGTTGTGAGAAGTGGTGGAAGGAATTCAAATCCTGATATTTACTTTATGTGTCTAGGGAAATGTATTGAAAATGCTCCTTTTTGATGTAACCAATCGTATGTATATAAATATATAAAATATTTTATCTACATTTGGTATTCTCTGTTTCTATTTAATGTGTTTACTTTTTCCTAAAATGCATTCTTTTTACTTATGCAGCCATGGTGAATTTAACAAGATCTAGTTTATTTTAGAGCAGTGAACTTGGTAATGTCTTGTTTATGTTGAATGTTTATGTATGGCCTTTTCTTTGACACAGTTAGCCATCTTTTAATAACACTTAGAAAATATCAATCTATTAATGAAGCAATATTGGGTCATGATGAGGTTTTGAGAACCTCTTCAGACACTGACACAGTTGCATAAACCTCTATATTTACTATTATGTGAACTTTCTCTGTGACGCATGTCGAAACACTTTAGCTTTATCTAAAAGACCACTTTTAGAAAAAAAATTACTATCGAGGAATGGATAGGTTTTTGAAACCCTGTTGGGGACCAAAAAAGGTTTTGAAACCTTGCTAAAATTCTAAAAAAAAATTGATTCACTTTATCATTTAACTTTTCTAGTGTTCAATCGACACTTGGTGTGGTTATGATAACTTTTTCAGACTCTGATGCCACTTTCAAAACTTGATTAGGACGATGAGCTCTTAATGCTTTACTTTGAAAAATCAGGCCAAGGGCTTGTTATGACAACCTCATTGGAACTCGACGAGGTTTCGAAAACCATGGGAAAATTTGATAATCCTCAAAATTAGACAAAATTTGGACAAGTAGGTGTGGTTTTGAGGTGCGATAGAAATAGTGGTAACAATGGGTCTGACTAGGGATGAAGACTGCAAGGATGAAGCAATGAACCCAAAATCACAACAATAGACTAGTGTTTATCCATTGGGTACATAGTCAAGTAGTGGATGAGAGGATTGGTGTTAGGAATTGCATGCAGAAAATATCAATTAAATGCAAATAAAGGTTAAATAGAGGAATGAAAAACACATAAATAATAAAAGCAAGAGATAATTTTTAATGTGGTTCACCCAAACGCAGGGTACATCCACCAACAGAGAGTCCAATATTATTATCTAGCAAATCGAACCGATTACAACCCGCAATCCTTGCAACTCAATACCGCTACAAATGCTACAATACAATGCCAACAGAAACCCTAACCCTTAGCCTTTTATCAAGACTTATGTCAGTTACAAACTAGGGTTTCTTTATGGCTACCCCTTGACCCCGTCTTGGGGGCGCTTCCCCCAAACCCTCGTTAAATAATTTGGGGGGGGGGGAACTGTACCGATAAAAATGGGTAAAATTTAACCTTTGAGTCTGATTAGGCTCCATATACCAACAATTGGGGGAAAACCAAAAATAGGGAAAAGTGGGAAAATACCTAAAGCTAACAACACACCAAAATTTCAAAATTGTACAGATAGGGGAAACCTTACCTCAACAAAGACTCGGGTTGATCATGCAAATCCATTAACCGATTGTGAGAAATATGACCCATTGCGGAAGAGGAATGCATTTCCATGAGACATATAGAGATTAAGAAAAAATAAGCATACCCACAAGAAACATACTTGGTAGGAGAACCCTCTTGAGTCAATATATTTCCAAACAACCACTCCTCATTATATGTTTCTATCACCTCTTGAACATGGGATCACACATTACTGACTATGTCCCAAATTCAACATCCCAAATGATATTCCTTGTCAGCTAGAGTGTGCAAAGGAAGATTTTGGTCTTGGCCTAGACCTTCATTAACTTGAAATCCAAATAGTTGAAAGATGTGAATTCCCCTGTTATTCTCAATAGACATAAGTTCATCATTTATCCCAATTTTTCTCACCGGTTTGATGAAAATATTCTCAATGACTCCCTCATCCTTTGTCAACTTGCACTTTAATTCACCAATTCTTCCAACTGAACATGCAAGAAAAGTATTTTTTTAATTCTAAATTGGATTACTAGGAAGAGTAATTCTACTATCACTCTAATGTTCATTGACTTAGACTTCTTACATTTCTTATCTCCAAAGATGATTTCTTCACACATTATATCATTGCAAGATGAGGGTATACTAGGATTCAAGAACTCAAACAAAGGATTATTTATGACTTCACAAAGACTATCTAGTAGAAATAATGGAATAAAATAAATAGACCAATTTGTATCATCCCCCTTTTTAGCCATAACTACCTACTCAAGAGTCTCCATAATTATTGACTTCACATAAACTTCATCATCCAATTCAAATGTTTTAAACTTAGATGGTATATATAATGAAGAAGGGGTACTAGGCATCTCACTTTTCTCATCTTGGGATTGGTTTTAATTTTTCCCTTCGCTATATAAAATGTCACATATTCATCCATATCTTCAAGAGAAAAAACCACCATTGCTTATCTTCTCCACAAAGAAAGTCATCATTTTGAAACTTCCAAGCACCAATCTGGAATAAGAGTTATGTTCTCTTCAAGATCAATATGTATACTAGTTGGGGAAGAGGATTTTTTCAAGTCACAAATAACTCCCTTCTCGATAGGTGGATCCTTAATATTTATCAAAATACCTATCGTGTTTGCATCGATGTCTTTAAATGTGAAAACCTAAAACTCTAGGTTATATAAAGATATCAATGATTGGTCATTCTTGTTCAAATCTGAAATATCCTTACTAGTAGAAGATTTCCCAATGATTATCACAATTGAAGTGAAAGGTGCCATACTTGCTAATTGTACTTGGGGAAAATAGTCTTCTTCATCACTTGAAGAGTCAGAATCCTCTTCATTTTCTCCACAGTTGAAACTATATATCTCAACACTATAATATTTAGTTCTCTCATTACTCTCTTGGTTATTTTGAATTTTTTTTTGACCCAAAATAGTAAGGTTAGAACATTCAATTAGAGAACATAAAATATTTGGTGAATGCACATGTCATTGAGAATCCAAAGCCCTAAACTTCTATGCCCTACCATTTTGAACACATTTTTCAATATAATTTCTTTCCCATAATCTTGATAGAATGAACTCATCCTTAATACTGATATCCCCTTGTGCTTGTTCAAGGTTACACACTTTATCTTGTTTCAAAATAAACTAGACATCATGATGCAACCTGAAAGTAAAAATGTGAAATTGATTGAACTTACTTGGCTGATCAAATTGGGGAATCCACTTCAAAACTTTGTTGAAATGGTCTATGAAATATCTTATTTATTCTCCCTCCAACCTATTAATTTGAAATAATTGACATAATAGAGATCCAACATCAATCACACACTATCAAGGAATCTATCAAGGAATCCCTTCTCTAAGCTACCCCAATTGGTTATGCATATGTATTCTAAGTTTTAAAATCACTCTGCAACACATTCCACAAGGATTTCTACAAATAATCTCATGAATACGTCTTCTTCCTAAATTCCTAGAACTCCACATGCAATGATAAATTCCTGAATATGATTTTCAAGGTCCTGCGAATTTTCTCCAATAAATTTTAAGAAATATTTCTTTGATCTTCAAGGTAAGATTATGTACTTAAGAAAAATTAGGGATCCAAAACAGTTCCTCCAAAGCCGAGGTACTACAAAGGCCATAATACAAACTGGTATATGCTTCTAGGAAAAAATTACAGAGTCACCAACTTCCTTTAGGGAAAGTAACTTCTTTAATTTAGGAGCATTCTTCCTACCTTCAGACTCCCATTTGAGTCAATTTCTTGATGGAGCATTCTGATTTGGTGGAGGGTTTTTATTATGATTAGGATTAGGATTAAGGTGAGTATCCCACACAATTTCTATTCTTGGAAAGCTCTCAATTATTGTATCTCGAGCATTTGTAGGCTGTTGGGCTCGTTCTTCTTCTTCTTTAAGAACAAAATTCTCTCTCATATAATCTACAACACTTCTCTTGTAACTCCAATCCAAGGTATTTGATTGAGAGATAATGTCCTATTTTACTTGCATCAAAGCAAGATTCAGTTGTAATACATGAAAATTATTTTCATACAGCAGAACCTTAATGATTCATAACAAGGCAACCATTGTAATTTCTTGTTCAATCCCCAATAGAGTAACCAAAAATCTATTCGTGAATAGGTTTGTCCTTATGTAAATATATTGAATATGAACTCCATAGCTTGCTATATAAGGATAAATTTCCTAACAGAAAGGAGAGATCACCATTTCATTGGTGATCTTCCTCTAAATTTTGATGAGGTACAACTCCCTCAAATGGTTTGATTGACCACTAATGAGTATGCTTTTGACCAGAAAGTAAGAAAGGAATACTAACATTGACCCATATCTATTTGACCAATGTGATAAACTAAAATTGATACTATCAACCTTTTGATGCAAAGATCAAGACTTCAATAGAAGATAGAACAACTTCATAAACATAACTTATTTTTAATTCCAAAGAAAATTAACATAACACAGAGAAGTATTCAATTCACAAAGGAAATGAATTCAAACATCTAGTTGCATTCATAAACTCACTTCTAAATATCAATATTATGTTCATACTTCAATGTTCATAGACAAAGAACAACTACAAAATCCAAAGTGATCCTCCTTTATTTCGTTATACATCACAGTGCAATTTATAAAACCAAAGTTCAAACCCTAAATAATTCCTTGAAACATACATTTATAGATCTTTGTTTTGGATATTTTTTGTTAATGTGACTGCCTTCTTTTCGAGTGGGAGATTCACAAATTGTCACCTAATTCTTGCATAACCGAACATTTATGGCTATTTTGAGAATATCATAATTACATTTCTACAATCAATTTGATTTAGACATGTGAGTGAATCACCATTGCCTGTATGCAAGCCTTATGGATTCTTGTACATGCAGATGACCTGCAACCTTCAAATCCTTTATTTAGTTACATTTCCCCTTCTTGTGAATTGATTTAATTAGAAAATTTCATCTCCATAATGAGGCTCATTCAACTAAAAGTCCAAAAAAAATGTCACATCATATGCTCTATTCATTTAATTCAAGGGAGCTTACAATGTCCTTTGCATTTCTAGTTGTTGTTGAAGAGGTTTTCCCACAATTCTCCTCGTAAACATAATGACTATCCTTTTCTTCTATAAATTGGAGTAACTACCTTCATTTTACATACCAATTCTAGCATTTTAGGATGTCGAGCACTTCTAGTGATGTCACCTCTAAAAATGAATTTTTGTCCATTGAGAGCATTGAGTGCAGCTTGGTTAGGTAGCTGGTGGCTAACCAACTTAAGGAGATGCTTATTATCAATAGTGATATAGAATAAGGGTCTATCAGGAAGATCATTGTGGAGAATTTTATTTCCCATGTGCATGTTCACAATTTTCAACTCTTGGAAGTATTTTTATATAAAATTGTCCACACGTTTGGTAGGCTAGAATGGGGCACTTGAGATGTAGAGCATTTGATCAAAACAATGTACTTGGCTAGGGTGGAAGAAGCACTGGAAAACCTCAATGAATACCTAGGATCTGGTCTAGTGGGAAGCACCATTTGTATTGCTATGACTCTCTAGCACGAGCATGCCAAGGAAGTTGTCACTCTCCTTCATGTTGGGCTTGAGTGAAATGATATGATAATGTTTTCCCATTTCATGGGATCAAACAAAAACCTATTTTTACTTGCTTAGATCGAGAGGTTGCAAGAAGTGGTGGAAGGAATTCAAATCCTAATATTTACTCCGTGTCTAGGGAAATGTACTAAAAATGCCCCTTTTTGATGTAACCAATCATATACATATAAATATATAGAAGCTTTTATGTACATTTGGTATTCTTGGTTTTTGTTTAATATTTTTACTTTTTCCTACAATGCATTCTTTTTACTTCTACAACCATGGTTAATTTAAAAAGCTCTAGTTTATTTTAGAACAATGAACTTGTTAATTTCTTGTTTATGCTGAATGCTTATGTATGGCCTTTTCTTTGACACAGTTAGTCATCTTTTAGTTACACTTAGAAAATATCAATCTATCAATGAATCAATATTAGGTCATGAAGAGGTTTTGAGAACCTCTTCATACACTAACATAGTTGTGAAAACCTCCATATTTACTGCTTTGTGAACTTTCTTTGTGATGCATGTCGAAACAGTTTATATTTATCTAAAAGACTATGTTTAGAAAAAAATTACTATTGGGGAATGGATAGGTTTTTGAAACCCTATCAAGGACTGACAAAGGTTTTGAAACTTTTCTAAAATTCTAAAACCAGTTGATTCCCTTTATCATTTAACTTTCCCAGTGTTTAATTGGCACTTGGTGAGGTTATGATAACCTTGTTGGACTCCAATGCCACTTTCAAAACTTGATTAGGATGATGAGCTCTTAAAGCTTTACTTTGAAAAATTGAGCCAAGGGGTGGTTGTGAAAATGTTGTTGGAACCTAAAGAGGCTTCAAAAACCATTGGAAAAACCAATAAACCTTGAACTTAAACAAAATTTGGACAATTAGGTGTAGTTTTAGGGTGCAACAAAAATAGTGGTAACACTAGGCTAGAGGCCCTGAGAGACTGCATCGCACACAGAGTGCCGACATGAGAGGTGAGTCATGTTTTCACTTTCCACATATTTAGGAGCTCAATTTCCAATGTTTTAAGTGTTTTTGACAATTATGGGGTGCCCTTGACCAAACTAGGCACCTTAGTCCTCAGTGGGTCCCCTAGTCCAACATAGGTGCCCTAGACTTGCATGGGCACCCTAGTCCACTATGGCACCTTTTTCTAGATATTTTTTCTTGAAATGTGTTGACTTAAGATTATTTTGATGTTGTGGGAGGATTTTATGGACATCACACATGCATGAGAATTTGGGAGGTTGCATATATAGACTTGTACATGGCCATGCCATATTACTGTCATAGGTAGAGCAAAGGCACCTTAGAGATGTTGGATTGTTACAGATATAAACCATGCCGACCATGAGATATTAAGACATTATGTTGATGGAACTCATGGAGAAATGGTACATGGATACCTCTACCTTCAATATTTTGATAGGAGAGATGGTTGTGACCCTTGAGGATGTGTATTGAATTATACAATTACTCATACAAGGTAGGACCATAAGCTTTAAGGAGGGGAGGACACTAGATTATGTCCTAGTCGATCAGTTGTACTGCATCAGATGAGCTATGCTAGATGATGTAAAGGGACACATATACCTATGATGGGTTCTACATGGTGATGTAGATATCCCCATTATTCATCAAATTTTTATTGCAACCATAACACTTACAGTAGCGCCTAATGAATGATGCATAGACCTTCACAAGGGCCTTGTGCACACCATTTGGGTGATGGAAGATCAACATACCATGTTCAACTAGGGGAAAAGCTTGTTATCCCACCTTTATTATGATCTTGGTCCCCACGTACATTATAAGGCACAAAGCTTGATGATGTGCACTATTCTATAGGTATGGGAATTTGAGCATATTACATGCACACATCCCATGGGGTATCGAATAAAGCTATCATGGACTTATCCTCGATCACACACCTACCCATTGAAGAGACCATGGAAGTATGGTTATTTTTTATATTGGTGGGTGGTATTTGATCAATTACATAATGTGGACATGACATGCAGGCCATATAGCACACTACAGGCATGGGTAGGTTCGCCATAGCAGCTAGTGAGGATGCAACAATACTAGTTTTTTGTTAGTTGATATGAGTATATTTTATGCCTTTTCACTATGATAAGTGACCTGATAGTTCGGTCTCCCTTAGGGAGTTCCTATTCGATTGACCTATCTTTGGTCAACCCACAGTGATGCTAGATCCAGAGACACAACTTGACTAACCATCATAAATTTCCCCTTGAGTGATTTCGATGATAAGGAGTAATATACACATCCCATTTTTGATGTAGATGATGTTGGAGCATTGCATGTCTAGATCTTGTATTTCCTGTAGACCATCCTATCAGCAATCTCGGGCCATGGGCATGATGTTGCAAGTATTACAAGGAGGAGGTAGATGATGACAATGGTGTATGGAGAGAGATGGTGAGGAGAATCAACTGGCAACATCAAGAGAAGATCCTGAGGAGTAGGAGGCCAATTATGCCCCAAAGGAGAGACCTAGGTATCATTATCACATTTTGTAAGCACATCCTACTACAAATGAGAGATTGAAAATCCATGAGCATGGGGAGATGAGCAGAGAAGTTGCTACCATGCCCCAAGCCTCATGAGTGAGTCCAAACATAGCTACAGTCATTTCATGCATGGATACTCATTGGAGAGTTGGCGATCTAGGTGCTATGATATGTTTGTAGCATACTAGATGTTGTACTTAATTTTGATTTTGATTTATATGATGATGTATTTGACTTGATTCTTTGTTTTTTTAATTTTTGTAGTTGGTATCTAGGATTGGATTGACTATATGGGTTGATTTATGGCAGATCTTATTCCCGATGTAAAATTACATCCGTCTGCATGGGCCAATTATAGGCCATAGAAGATCGTAGGGTGACATGTAGAAATATTTGAGCCCTTAACATGGTTGAGAGTTGTATACAAGGATCTTAGAGTAGAGAGGCATCGAGCTCTAGCTAATCTTCAAGAGTTGATAGGAGCATCTTCTTCTACTAATTGCACTCAGATGATCTTGCAGGCAGAGCTAGATAGAGTGCAATCTGAGAGGGATTGATTACAAAATCAATATATAGAAATGTTGGGAGGCAGGGGTGCAATAAAACACAAAGTCACTGCTGTGACATGATGGATAGAGCATAAATAAACACACATAATACGCATAGAGGCAACAAATCGTCAACAAGCCAAAACAGACAGAAATTAACTTTGCATATATTTCATATTTGCTTCATAATACAAAAACTCAGAGGACATGCTCTGTTTACATTGCAAAAAATAAACTTAAACTAACATGGACAGATGTCCAATACAAAAGGTGCTACACTCACACCAAAATATATAAGCTACTACAATGTTGTAGCTGCAGCTGACAATGTGTTGCGATTGATAAACATTCCTTCTGTGTTGTTGTTGTCACTTGTTCTATGCTGAACATTCCCTATTTCATCTGCTGTTGCAGGGTCTTCACTTCAATACAAAAAACCTGACTTCTTACTAACTTCAATGAATATATTAGAGATACCTTTTGTCTTGTCTTGTTTCAAGTTGATGAGAATGAGCACTTAGTTTCAAATTTCAAATTTACCTAATTTCATTAATTGTTGTAGGTATGTTGTGGCTGTTGCAAGCCCAAAAACAATCACTCCTTTTCAAATTCAAAAATACCTACCAAAATTTAATGTTGATGATATACGTTGGGGGAAAACTGATGGTCTTCAATCTGACATGGGATTGTTGACTGCAAATTATCTAATATTCCAACAATATGATATGTCTGTAGCATACTAGATGTTGTACTTAATTCTTTGTTTTTTATTTTTGTAGTTATTATCTAGGATTGGATCGACTATATGGGTCAATTTATGGTAGAGCTTATTCCCGATGTAAAATTACATCAGTCTGCATGGGCCAATTATAGGCCATAGAAGATCGTAGGGTGACATGTAGAAATATTTGAGCCCTTAACATGGTTGAGAGTTGCATATGAGGATCTTAGAGTAGAGAGGGATCGAGCTCTAGCTGATCTTCAAGAGTTGAGAGGAGCATCTTCTTCTACTAATTACACTCAGATGATCTTGCAGGCAAAGCTAGATAAAGTGCAATTTGAGAGGGATTGAATACAAAATCAATATATAGAAATGTGGGAGACAACTAGAGAGCTTAGAGGTGATCTCAAGACCCTACAAGCACAAAGTAGGTCTAGGAGTTACTCACAATCTACTATTTGATGTCAAGTGCCACCACTAGGCCCTAAGGGGTTTGATAGCCACATGCATGTAGGTTGATGATATGATTGTGTATGATACACCACATTTTTTTAGCATGGTGATATGCGGATGTATATGGACACTATGATGTATATATATGAGCATTTTTATTTGGCATGTATGTGTTTATTCAATGATTTTATACTATTTGTGATTTGACTAAAAATATGTAATATATTTATTTAACTAAATGCAACAAATATATTCTAGTGTGGATTAATTAACATGTATGCCCAATTAGATACACTTGTGATTAATTAAACAATCTAATCAAGATTATTTAATAAATATGAATGGTCTGATGGTATGTGAGGTGGTGGAAGGAGGACCTTTATCTTTGACCAAGATCTACACTAATATAAACCTAACATATATTATGATGAAGCCCACTAGTAGAGATGACTTCATCTAGTGCAAAACTTCTCTAGGCTTGCATTTTACTTTATGATTGGAAGCATTGGCATTGGTCTTTCAGTATAAGAATTTATTTGCAAGTTAAAAATTTGACTTCAAGTGGGAGATTGTTGGAATGTGAAGTTAATTTTATTGTTATTCTAGTAGCGATGAATAGTCAACATTGGGACTTACTATTTATGGTAATTTTGACAAATGCTTGACATGTAGTTGCATGAGTCACTTTTATTTTTTGGAAAAATTTCTTTGAAAAGGACTCTACAACTTGAATTTCTTATTGTATGTGAATTCATTCTTTCTATATAATTTTGATTATTTTTTGTATTAAAATATTTTCTCCAAATTAATAAAATAGTAAAGATCTTTTCCCTTGGTTTTTTTCTAGTATAATTTTATCGAGTTTTCTTTGTAAATCTGTGTGTCTATTGTTCTTATTAATTTTGCATTGCAAATTTTTCTCACAAGTAACACTTTTAAAAGTGTTAATCACTTTTAATAATTATTTATAAATCTACTTGATAAGTATCAATCATCCATTTGGATGAGCCTTTTCATTTAATTATATATAGAATTTATTGGCAATGTAGTAGGGTTAGAAAATTTATATAGTTTCTTAGTGTTGAGAATCTAATATAATTTTTTAAAGAAATAAACAATAAATTTAGTTATTTAACTCATATTTTGTAATGGAAATGTATACATTTTCCTAAAGAATTACTATAATACATGATTCTATTTGTTGAATGATATATTGTCTCCATTGTTCAATCAATTGTTTTAGGAAACATTACTCAAATTTCTAGGTAAGAATTTGTTGTGCTTGTGTTACAATTTGATTATTTTGTAATCAAGTGTTCTTATAAATATTTATGAATGAAATGTGTGTAATTTTTGTTTAAATAATAGATAATTAGGAATGGGATGTGTCTAGAAAATAGGATTGCATTTAAGAGTATGATTTTTGTAAGATAAAGCTTGAAAAATTCATAATTTTCTTAAACTAAGGTGTACACGTATGAAATTTCTTAGATTAATTCATTGTTTAATCTATTTGCACATAGATAGGAATTGATATATAGACTACTAATTACTTAATTTTTAAATATGAAAAACTTTGAGAAATTGTAATTTATTTTATTTATTCATTCATATTTCTCTTAATGGTATAAAGAAGAATATTTACTGAGTTTGATTATTTCTCCTCTATCTATACACTTATGAATGTATCATATCTACATATTTTAAGACCCTTTCAAATTCCATCATGAAAATACACATTGTGGGTTAGTGATAGAAAATTATATTTACCTTTGTGTCTCCAAAGGCCTAGTATTAAACACAAAAATATACTGAGAGGGGACGAGTCATTATATTAATAAATTTCATCCTAAAAATATACCAATTATCATCAAATAATTAGTAAGAACATTAGAAACAAGGTAATAAATGAACACAATCATACAAGATAACACTAGATTCACATGGAAACCCTAGAGGTAAAAACCATGGTGAGAAAAGTTGCTTGGATCTACTATCCAAATCTAGCCTCACAAGAATAATGAAATATTATAATATTTTGTAGGCACCAACCCACTGGAGAAACAAATCCCAAAAATAATTTATAGGCACCAACCTAAAGGAGACTCCAATCTCGCAAATTGAGCACCAACCCAAAAAATAAGAGGCACCAACCTCACATGAAATTTATAAGCACCGACATAGACTGACAAGAAGTGGGGGAGTGTTAAGAGATGATAAAGGTAAGTTTATTTCAATGGTGGAACTCCTTTGGGTATAGAGACCAACCACTACATTGAAGTTGTGGTGGCCTACAATTTTCTCAAGATAGCCTATGCCAAGGGTTGTAAGAAATTCTAGCTTGGAGGCGATTCTCTTAACATAATCCAATGTCTTAAGCAAGAACATACTCCTTGTTGGTCAATTGAAACTATCATTAGATACTCCCTAAACATGATTCAAATTTTTGATGAGATAATTATTACTCATATATACTATGAGGGGAATAAGGTCATAGATGTGTTTGGTAATGAGGGTGTAAATTATGAATCATTAAAATATTGGGAGGGGTATGCCTCCATACCCATTGAAGTTCACTCCATTATCAACAATGAGTGCCACCAGGGATACTAAGGGTTGATGGGACATGGGAGTAATGAGTACTAGATAATTCACACACTTTTTGGGTTCTAAGAGTGTTTCCATCCTTTATTTCATTTGGTATACCTAAGGAATAACATTATTGGATTATATTTTGGGAGATTGAAGAATATCAAAGTTGTTAAAATGGGAGGAGAAAGGAGAAAATTGGAGCCACTTTCCTATGATGGGGTTTGTAAGAACCATAAGGTGTGGAGGATTGTTGAGGAGGAGTACCTAGAGCTCCCTACTTAGAGAAGCTTCATGGCCACGATATTGAGGCAACAAAAATATTTATTTAAGGCTAGAAAAATAAAGTGTTGAGTGTTCAGGGGAGGGAAATGGCTATAAATGAGGATGTGATAGCCAAAATCATAGGGCTCCTATTGCATGATATAAATATTTTTAGAGACAAAAAAGTGAATGATGAAGCCTTGAACTAGTTCTTCAAGGGTAATGAGTGTATGAATCTAGTGAATCTTTCTTCCTAGGGATACAATTGCTTGTCTATTAAACCAATTTGGGAAGAGGTTTTTGAGGTCATAATGAGATACATTACCTTGGATGGAAGATGTAAATCTATAGATGTGATGTGAATTTTACTGTAGATGTGGTGTGCATTTTATTTTCCTTAACCATTTTCATCAAAAAATGTTGGTCTTCTTTCCCTACTTTATTTTGGCTTCTTTGGACCATTCTTTAAAGGAACACTACAAAAACCCCAAATTTCTTATACTGTAGGAAGGGTTAATCCATCTCATTATGGATTTTTTGAAAGATCAAATCCCAAATATGGATCCTAAGGGGAAGCTTAATGTTAAGAGGAAACAAAGACCTATTGTGGTGTACTACTCAGATATGAGCTCTAGCACTAGTAATGATGGGGAAGATGAGGAATGGAATGAGGAGGTTAATTCCTCGATTGAGGTGTATTCTATACCACCATTTGAATAGGATCCCAAGAAATGGAAAAGCTTAGGGAAGAAGAATTCCCCAAAAAATATAGCAAGAAGGTTGATTTCCTAGTCTAAGGGTTCCCAAACAAGGGAGGAGAATGAAGGGGATAACACTAATTTGAAGGGGAAGAAAATCCTAAAAAAATAAATGTGATGGAAGAGATAAAGGAAAGGAGAAGGTTGTTGATAAAATGACTAGAAGGAATCCCTCGCCAAAGATCGACAATGAAAGGATGGATAGGGTAATGATAATATCCCTTATATTTTGGAGGAATTTACCTATATCCATGCAAATAGAGAAGAGAATTATGATGTCCTAGGCCTAGCCAAAGAAGGTGCAATGAATCTATTGGTAATATGTGTTGTCATTGATGTCAACTCATGATTGGTTTTCATTGATATCAAGTGTGTGCTAAAGTTTGTATAATACATCGGAGTTAGTTGATGTTCAAAGATATTTGTTCATACAGTCAACAATGCAGTATATGGATGAATAGTGATCAATTTGATGTCTATGTGTGATGTGGAGGTGGGTACAATTGTTCCAATATGTTTCCTATATGCCTTTAAATTGATATCATTCACGTTTGGTGTACCACATAATGAGATAAGGTTCAAAAAATTTTCTAAGGCATTCATAATGTATACTCTAAGTTAGAGTCATGGTATTTTGGTCCACATCTCTCTGCAAAACAATATTTTGTCATGTAGTTTATAAGATAAGTTGGTCAAGATTTGAACGTGTTATATCCAACATTTCAAGTCATTATACCTTGTACACTGAAATTTATAAGTGACAAAGTTTTGATCTGTGCTTTGATAGAGTAAAGTGTTGATAAAGGCTTAATGAAATGCTCCACATTCCTCTGTAGTGATAGATATATGGTTGTGAATACTTGGGTATATGTTCAAAGAGTTATATGGGTTCATCCTTGTAAGTCTCAGGTTTTTTTGGTGTACAACAATGCAATATTCTAAGTATTGGAGTGTTACAATCTATTTAGATGCTTTGTTTTCACCAGTCCAATATGTTTTTCTTCTTGTGCTAGCACTTAATGATCAAATAATTCAGAAGATGATTGAAGAGGTATCATGCATAGAATATAATTCTCACATATGGGTATGTATGATGCTTTTTGTTTCTCCTCAAAGGTGAAAAGTTAAACATTTGGTAGTTTTGGTGGTGTTGTTAGTGTCTAGGCTGACATTCTTGTTTCCTTCATCTACGATTGATCTTGATTAATTAATTTTTTCTTTAGAGGATCTGTTATGATGATTTTTGGTCTAGTTATTTCGTGTGTTGATCCACAACTCATTTTCTCTCCATAATGTATATGTTCAGAGCCGACCTATGTTGTATCATACGTTTCATCTAAAGGTCATCTTAGGGCTGACCTAATTGAGGTTTTGAGTTGTTGTGGAGGGTATTTATAGAAGAAAAAAATATTTGTGAAGGTAATCAAGTACACAGAATTGAGATTTAGTAGTATGTTGAATATGAAGTGTGCAAAGTCAGTACTGTTGATGGGTGTTTTATGCACTTCTCAACACAGGCAATGCATAGGTGCACTACCTCTCTTGAAAGGAAATATCCAACTGCAAGCTGCTGAAAATCTCCCCAAGGTCTCTCGGATGTTAGGTCATGACTTGCACATAATTGCTCAATTCATGTGATTTTGCTAGTAATCACAGGGAAGACTTACATAGCTAGATGTGAGGTGGATCTTCAAATCCGAAGTTTCTAAGATGGGAAATAAAGTGTATTTTGTTGTAGGTTCGAACAACAATCCAAAACTCTGATGCTTTCTTCAAGTTTGGCTTTACAATGTGCAATGAACCTTAGCACAGGCCATTTCTAAAAAAAAAAAGGAAAAGAGCAGGGAAGAGGAAAGGTTCCTGGATCTGCAACTAACTATGAACAGTGATCATGGAGGTTCTACTATGGACAACTCCCTTCAAACAGGATTCCACTTTACCAAGAAATCTATAGTATCGTAAAATTTGTGCTATCTTAAAAGGTCTGCAAATATTTTACCATTCATCCACCATTTACATGCATGAATAAAGATAAAGATTCAAAGAGCAGCTTCAAATTTCAGCCCAGGCTAACTTTGCAAGGCCATTTACTAGCAGCAAACAACAAAAAGTATGGGCTGGAAGGCATCAACACAAAAAAAAATTCTATAATCACAAAAAAAAATGACTAAAATCTATCAAAGCAAGGATACAACTAACTAAAAAAGCAAAGTGAATCTAACTAAAGCATCTAACAATGGAGATTGAACCATGAAACATGTGAAGAAATCAGAAAATACACCAAGTCAATACATTTTCATTATAAATTTCAGCAACATGTTTTTACAACAACTCAACTCCCTTTGCAAATGAGAGGAGACCCCTATTTATAGTGCTCAAAAAGCTAAATGGATGGCCAAGATTGATTTTCATTGTGTGGCCAAGATTCGTTACAAAATAGGGTTTCACCTACCCCCAATATTCAACAATTTAAAAAACAACTTTGTCTTTTCCCTATCTTGTCACTTAGTGTCGGTACTATAGCATATTGTCTTTTACTGATTGCTCTTTTGTTGTAGCTATTCCTTTGGGAGCTCCTCATTGATAATAGGGTTGTCCTCCTGCTTCTTCAAAGCTACATATTCCATGAATTTTAGAATAACTAGCTGGAGCTTGTCTACCTCAATGATCTCATACCGCAGCATCTGGTAACTCCATTCTTTTGCATTATCTTCAAGCTTTCTCTAGTCTTCATCATACTTTATGCCCTGATCCCTAAACAACTCCGATTGGTTGAAGGCACATGCGGCGAAACTCATGAATTCCATCATTATTTCACTGGACATCCCATCCTCCATCTTCTTCTGAAAGTAAGGCTTTATTTTCCTTGGATCCATCTGCACTGCGGGCATATCATACTCTGTCATCAGCTTGAGATATCGGGCACATTCTGCCCTAATTTGCTTGACCCATTCGATGTACAAATCCACCTTACTCATTATTGTTCCAACCTTTCTTTTATGTTATCAAAATCCCGCCTCCACATGTCCATCAGCCAGTGATCGTCACTTTTGAACATGAGCTCCTTTTCCCATGTGGCCTTTGGTAATTGGAGGATGGCCTCAATCTTTGGATAGGTGGATTCATATGTTGCAGGGAAGTCGATGCAAAGATTCTTTGTGCTCTCCAGAGATTTTTGTAGATCCAAGAACTTGTTGGCTATTCGAACAACCCGGCTAATACCCATGTTCCCGACATACATGACCTGTTGGAACCAACTCTCTGTAGTCTTGTCCAAGTTCTTTCTTTTCTCCAACTTGTCAATTTTCTGTTTGGACAACAATTGGGGTGGAGCCGCGGATGTGGTAGGCATGTCATCCACTGAAGACCATTGTTGGATGTAATATGTCATCCTTCGAGACCTTGTCTTGTTTTATCAGGTGCACTACTGTAGCCACTGAATCCTCAAGGTGTCCTACCTTTTGCTCCCTAGTAGCGGTCCCAAGTTGATGGTGGAAATGTTGTAGCTTATACCAGCCTAGCCTACCACGGGTGTTTCTATCTGTGTGGTTCGGGACCCAAAAACATCCATCATTATTTTGGATCTCACTTTAGGCTTTTTCTCCCTTCTGGTTGAGCTTTGTGCTCGGGCTAGGATAGCCTCTAGCCTTGCTCTTGGATCCTTAGGAGCGAGATTCTTCTTCTCAAGCTATTTTTCCAACCACTTGGGCATGGCATATTCTTCTTTTGATGGCTCTTGATCGCCTTCACCCTTCCCTGTCAGGCCTTCCATTTGTGCACCTTTCATCTTGGTGTTGTCTCCCTCTTCCTCATCAAAATCTAGGATGAATGTGAGGCGTTTGACGGGAGGTTTAGTAATCAACTATCCTCGGGGACTTCCTTCTACCCCAATTTCCTTTTTCTTTATGTCTTCAATCTGTTCTCCCTTGTGCATGTACCCCTCGGATTGGTCCTCTTCTTTGTCCTTTTCTTCTGTGGGAGGCGGCACAATCTCCAGTTGTTTTTCCTCTGTAGGGGTTTCTACAATTTATGTTCTCTTGTCGCCCTCCTCCCCTTCTCTGAGAGGTGACCTTTCTACCTCTTCTTCATCGTGTTTCAGCTGTCGGGCCATCTCTTCTTCAAGATCGTCATTGAAGGTTTATATGATAACCATACCACCGACATCTTCCTCCTCATCCCCGCTCTCGGAAGAGCCTGTTCCTTCCTCCTCGTGGGCCACCCGGTCAATATGTTGATGCTCATACACAGGGTGCTCATAATATTCATCAGCCTCCTCCTCAACTGACTTCGAGGCTTCTTTCTCCCGCCTCTCCAATTCTTCAGATATTAGCATCATGGCCTCCATTACTGGTGGTCCCACAGGAGGTTGCGAGGGTGCGGCAGAATCGAGGACCTGCGCTAAGGTAGCCTGAATGGTGGGGTCCATAAAGATTTGGGAGAGCTCGGAAGGGAGGTTTTGCATGTGTTTCAAGAAAGCCTCAGGCAATGTGGGAGCAAGAATTGGTGTTGCTATTGTGGCTAATGGGAGCGATGTAGGTGTAATGGTAGTGGAGGAAGGAGGGGTAGTCACAGCAGAGGAGGAGTCAATCATTATTATGGGCCTGGCAGGAGGTGAAGGGGCAAGGTGGACTGAGATGTCCACCGCTGGCGGGGATGTGGCAACCATGGTTAGGGAGACAGATGATGTGGCAGTTGAGACCGGGAGAGCTGGAAGAGGTTCTGATGGATCCGTCCTTTCTTCATCACCTTCTTGGATTATAGGTGGCTTCATGATACCCCCTGTTCGCTTGAGCTTCTTGGAAGGTGAACCTCCTGAATCCTTCCTTGTGTAAACCTTGGGATTCATAGATTGCTCTTTTTCCGTTCCTTCCTCTTCTTTGATTTGGTGATAAAATGAGACTTGGATGTTCCACCCGTTGATGTTGTGGTAGCGACATCCTCGGTGGCACTGGGTTCACTCTTCAACCCTTCATATGTTAGGACCATTAGTTGGCTCACTTGTCTTTTAACCCATTCTTTAGTTTGGGCCATGGCAGGTTTAGTCATGATGTCAAGGTCATCGACCTCCTGCTCATCCCAGTCGACTGTGGGCAGTGGTAAGTTGGCGATTGCATTATACCAGGGATCCATGATAGTTCTTTCATCTTCTTCTACTTGATCTGGTATGGGGAACAATTGCACCTTTCTTACAAAGTATGCAATCATCCTCATGTAGTGCCTGGCACGCACCTCTTTGTCATCCTGGAAATTTTCCCAGAAATCCTATACATTATGTAAATGGGCGTACTCTGGCCCCAATTCTTTTCTTACATTCCCATATGGGTCCATTCGCGGGCGAGCAGTGTGTAGTTGGAAGTGGTACTCTGCCAGTTCATTTTCTGAATTCCCAACACACTGGGAGGTTTGCAGTTTATACATGCCCTACCCGAAGGTAAAGGGATAAGAGATCCCTACCAAATGCTTGCTGCTAACGAGGGTGTGGACATGCTACAGCTACCGAGAGAGTTCCAATAGTATTATCTAGTCATTGGGGTACCGTGGCAGCTTGTTCGGCCTCTCAGTGAAACCTTGGGCGCGAATGTAGGTGAACTTGGGGAATTGCAGGTATAGGAAAGTGTATTGCTTTAGGAATGCCCACGCGCTGTGAGAGAATCTCCTCTCAAAATATCCTCCAAGTAACCGGATGATGTGACCCATAAAGGCGTCATTCACCTTGCAGTATTCCTTCTTGAAGTTCCTAAATTGGAGCTAGGGATATCAGACATAGGCCTTCAGCTTTTGGCCCGGTTCCTCCTCGGGAACCACAAATGGTTCACTATACTGCCTCTGCTCTGCCGGTGAATAGACCAGATAGGAGGTCATGTAGAATTTGGAGCTATTTTTTATATTCATAAACTGCTCATGAAAGCAGTTGTTGATAATACCTCCCTAGTAGAATGAGGCCTTCGTGGTGACATCTTCATTCCCACGGATGATTTTCTCAACGAAGTACACCATCCATTCTTGAGAGAATGTGGCAGAAGGAAGGCCCATTACCTGGCTCAGCATGGTCACTAAGTCATGATAGTCCTCATGGAAATCACTGCTAAAGAGTTCGTGAGGGACCTTTGCAACACTGCCTCATTTCTCCTTGAGCCAGAACTGGTTTATCAACCTTCTGCAACCCATCAGGTCCTCATTCCAAGTCACCTTTCCCTCTTCCATTGTGGGCACTTCCGTTTCCTCAAAGGTAGGAATGTGAAAGGTCTTTGTGATTCCCTCGACCGACATGTCAGCTAGAATATTCCCATCTCTGTCAATGATGGTCCTCGTTTCAAGTTGGTAGGCCTGCCGGCAGGCCATGACGAGCTTAGGGGCAATAAGGGATGGGGAGAAACCTACAGATTTTGCAATTTCGCTTTGCCTGATTAATATGGCATTATAGATCTTTGGGTGAATTCTAACCCTTTTCTTGAATTCATCAATATCGACTTGGCCGATATTGGTGTCTGAGATTTCCTTCCAGTCCATGGTGACTTTTGATCGTAGAGGTTCACCTTGGAATTGGAACTTCATGTGGTCTTTATCCTCCTTCCCACAAGGAGTTTTGCCTGATTTCTTTCCTTTGTCCTTCTCTGCAGTTCCTCCCAAGGGTCCTACACTTGATTCCATATATCCTGCAAGCATGGACATAATGAGTATGACCGATTACAAAGGCATGAGCATTAGTCAAAACCCAATTTAGACAAAGTATGATTGATGAAATCAAATGTTTACTTCAAGATATCGTTAGCCATTGACTGGAGGAACTTCAGACAATCCGGGCCTGGAGGGCCGAACTTCCCTAGCAAAAATGTTGTTTTGGGGAGGCGAATAGGGTAGCATGATCTGGGTGATTTCTTAACTTCAAATTTTGGTGGTTTGAGGGGCTCATGTTGATGAGGGTTGAATTTAAGCACATGGGTCGAGATCAGATTTCAAATTTGAGGTCGTTTAGGTCACTTTTGGGGCTCTCGGAAGTTCAGGCTCCAAAAGTTGTCAAAGGTTCGCTGTTTGAAACAGCCGGCTAGAAATAGAGTTTTGGGGACGAAACTCTGGAGTCTAGGACCTGGAAGCCGTAAGGATGGTGGGTGGTTCAGGACCTGAGGGTCGGAAAGACAGGGAGGTTTCGCCGCTCCGGAATGGAAATCCGGAAATGGAAACCTGGATGGAGCAGCTTGGCGGACCAGGCCCGACGTCAAGCTTGGACTTTGATTTTTCATTTGAAGTTTTTTCTCAAAAAATAGGAGGGCAGAGCTCGGAGGTTAGAAAGGTGGGCATGTTTTTCCCCATTCAAGGCAGCGGGCATAGGACAAAATTTTGAAGTTCGGGGCCCGGCGGGGGGAAAGGACGTTTACAGTTCAATATTCAGTGTTTCACAGCGAACGAGGGCTCGAGGCCCGGGAAGCGGAAGGTCGTCACTTGATGGTTGTTTTGACCAAGCGAAGCTGCAACAAAAGTTCGCGGACCGGGACTCGAGGTCACGATGAAGGGTTAACCTTGTACGAAAAACACCGGATGACAAGGTGCAATGCGGGCTTCGAGGGTCGGGAAGATGAGGTCACTACGCCGTTTTGTGAATGGCGAATGCTTGGCAGAACTCCGAACACGGAAGTCTGGGGTTCTGGGCCCGAGAAGGCAAAACGGAGGCCGATTTCCAAAGTTCATAGTTTGCAATTCTGACGGCCATCGGGCGAGGGAAGTCTGAGGAGCCGGGCCCAGGAGAGGGTGCAGCCGTTTGTAGAAATATTTTCTTAAGGTTTCACTGGCGGCAGAAGGAAGACCTGGGCCCGAAATATGCAAACGTCCCTGGGCGATGAACAGTTGCGACGAGGTTAAGTTCTGGATGCGGATTTGAGGGTGTTTTGGAGGTTTTCTGAGGATTCCAAGACATGGGTTTTTTAGCTGTTGCTTTTATCTATCTATCCAATGCATTTTAAATCCATGTTATTCAATTTTAGGCATTTAAAATTATGAAAAGCCTCTCGGGAGGGGAAGCGGCGAACCTACCTCGGAAGTCCGATGAGGGAAGCTGCTAAATCCACCAAGGATCGGAAAATGAAGGCGACAGGTGCAAGGGCGGAAATCGACGAAGGCGATGAACTCTTTAGGTAAGCGCTCTGACCTCCTCTGCAATCCTGACAATTGAAAATCCTAGGTCGTGGCCTTATATTTATACCCCCCTGCCATTAATGGCTTCATTTAATGTAGGTATGTCTAGCAGATTGGTTGATGAGTTTGAAAATTAGGGACGACGGTGGGAGGTCTAGGGTCTAGGGACCGAAAAGGCACGAGGCATCGGCTGCTCAGAAACTGCCTTTTAAGATCGACAGCGAGGAGAGGTTCAAACCCCGGAGGGCGGAGCGCTGGTGAGGTTTCGCCGCCGTAAACGACAAAGGTCAAAGAGAATTTTGGGAACGGCGGCTCGGCCGTCCGGACCCAGAGGAAACGGAAGCAGCCCAAAATTTTGTGCAAAAGAAATCTGGCGACGATCAACGAACCGGGTCCCAGGGTTCAGGAAGGCGGACGCCTTCCGTCATTTGTGAACAACAAAACCCGAGAAGAAGCCCGAAGGCAGAAACCTGGTGGGCTGGGCCCGGGAGGGCCCAGAGCCGCTGGTAGAAGGAAACTGCCAAGGAAAGCCCGAAAAGCCTCAGGGCTTAACCAAAGATGAGTGAACAAAACATGATCACTTTAAGATGGGCTTCAGGGGTACGCTGACCATTAGGGATGCCAAAACAAGGCATGCAAAATGAGGTGGCGACAAAAATGACCTGACAAGGTGAAAGAAAAGAAGATCCCCATTCCGAACGGGGTGTGTGTGCTAAGGGCACACCAAGTACGATGGAGTGATTATGCAAAAAAGGGTTTGTAACATCAACATATGTTGGATGCTTATTCATAGTGGTTCATGTTCATGTTTTTCATTATAATTTTCATGTATCTTTCTCTGAGATAGTGAGTTTTAGTAGGTCCTTGTATCTTTCCCTAAGGTAGTGACCCTTCAACTACATTATAATTTTTGTAAGTAGTGAGCTTCATATATTGTGAGTTCTCTCACTGTGAATTTTACCTCCCTAGGTTTTCCATGTAAAAATCTTGGTGTCCTTGTGTGGTGCATGTTTTCATTTATGCTCTTCTTTCAGTAAATGTGATTTGATGTTTAATCTACAAAATATAATTGTTTAATTTTTAGTATATGTTGATTCACCCCTTCTTAGCATTTCAGTGTGTTCAATAATTGGTATCAGATCCAAGTTCCTTTGAGAAGCCTAGCAACTGAGGTAGATCCTACATTTTGACTCATGGGGTCTATAGCAAGGATCAATGATATGTTTATTCCAAAATCAAATCTAGAGTCAATGAAACCTAAAGGTTGGGGCATCAATCTAGATGATTGTGAGGTAGAATTTGAAGGAGAACTTTGGTCAGATCTTGAAGATTTGGATAAATAAAGAACACTAAATATGAAATATGAGGTCATGCTTGAAAAATTAGAGGATATGATTTCTAAATTGAAGGCACGAGCTAGAAGATCAAAAGAAGAAATTGGCAAACTAAAATCTCAAATAGGAGGAGATAAAGGATGTGAAATTAAACTCAAGGAGGAAAAAGAAAAGATGCGATATCTAATTTGAAATTAAAAGTTGAAGAAGGAAAGAGTACTGAATATTGTTTGAATACCAAGATCAATAATAAAATTGCTAAATGCTCAAAGCTTGAGGAAGATATTCTCTCTGAGAAAAGAACTTGAAAAACCAAAAGAGCTAATTGACAAGGGTCTAAAACTGAAAGTAGGTTCTATAATTCTTGATGAGTTGATTAACTCTCAAAATCCATCAAAATAAAAATCTAGTCTTGGTTTTGAAAAATGGAAAATTCCATCATCCAATGCTTTTTCAAACTTATATGAAAATTTCAAAGTAGAGGGAAAGTTTGAAACAAAGGAGGAGAATTCCTACATTGAAGAACCTAAGGAGACATCCTCTAGAGATACAAAGATAAATCAAGACAACAAGAAATAAAGTGGATTCATTGCTATCTAGAGACAAAAAAGGATTTAGAGGTCCCCCGCTAGCTAGATAACATGCCCCTACCAGGTTCAATCAATCTTTTCAAAGCTATTGTTATTCTTGCAATAATTTTGGAAAAAAGGTTATTGAGTGTAGAAGCAAGATGAGTTATAATTCATTTATGCATCCAAAGTACAATGCTATGAACTCTCAATCATTTCATTGTCAGTGTTATGCTTGCAATAAAGTTGGGCATAAGGCTAATGAATGCAAAAGTAAAGTGATAAGGAATAGTAATGTTATGACTTCTCAATCCTTCTATGGTTATTGCTACACATGCAACAAGTTTGTTCATAGGGTTGTTGATTGAAAACCTAATGTGATAAGTAATTATGCTCCAAAATCTAGTATCACTTGCTACAATTGTAATAAATCAAGACATATTGCAAGGTTCTACAAGGGAAAGAATGTAAGACCTTCTGCTTCTGAAAAGAAGATTGATCAACAAAAGATGGGTAATGAAAATTTTGGAAGGAAAAGAAAGTTCAAGAAAATGAGAAGGATGATTCTACACAATATCCAAAGACAATTTGAGATAGAGCATTATCTCAGGGGGAGATATGATTTGCAAACCCTTTAGCCCCTTGAAAAGGACAAGATGTTGAATATTTCAGAATAGGAGAAGAATTGGAAAAATTCCTCTAACGTACAAATTTACTAAACAATATTGAATATATTGATGATGGTTCTAGAGCAAGAGAATGTTTTGTGGAGGTGTGATGAGCTTCACTTTATCCATGTGATGACACAACAAAATCTAGTACAAGATTTACCTAGACAAGTGCGAATGCATTTATGAAAGAAAGTTAGGGATTTTGAAAGGCCTTTTATGAGATTTTTGGATTATTTGATCTCATTTGCAATAAAGATAATTTGTGTTTGTGAGAAAAGAAGAGTGCTTAGTTTCTCAAGATTCTTGTGCAAAACCCTTGTTGTAGTGTTTGAATATTTTTTAAGGAATTACAATGGTGACACCTGAGTTAATAGATGTTGTGGAGAAACCTAGGCCCAAAAACAAGAAGTTTCCTTTCAAGGAAATGGAAGTGGAAAAATATGGTGTGTTCTAAATGTTCCAATAGATGTTGTGTACTGTGAAAATATAAAAAATTACATCCATGCCCAATTGAATGAGATTGACCATACTTCATCCTTTGAAGTAGTCTGACATGAGCTGCTAAATGAGAACAAAGTATACAAGCTAAAATATGAAAATGTTGCTACGAAATGGTTGGACATTTAGAAAGAATTTCTAGACTTCTATGAATGCAAGGAATGGGTAAGTTTTGAACAATCGAAATACTAAGAGAGGGGGTGAATCAGTTAAACATAAGCCATCTAATTATCATAATAAATATAACTGCAATAATGAATGAAAGCATGAAGGAAACCATAGAATCACATGACAAATGAACACCAATATTTTTACATGGAAAAACCAAAAAGGGAAAAACCATGATGAGGGTTAGCTCATAATATATTATATCTGGATATAAGATATTATAGAAATGTTCACTACCAAGACACACTGTATAGAAAGGATCACAACCCACAGAGAAAGAACAAAGAAGGGTTGACAATACTGCCTATTTGAACTGATACAATAACATCTATCATATGTTGTATTATAGTTCCAATGAAGTACAAAATGATCTCCACATTGATCTGAATCAATAATGTGCTTTGTTCACAATCTACTCAATACTGCGTCACACACATGTAGGTGAACAACCATACATATCATATATCTTTTCAACACTCACATATAAACTACTCTACTATCTCCACATCATACACCCACACTCTCTCATCAAATTTTTTTGATATTAATCTCCTATATATATCCACATCAGGTGGAACTTCAATTAGGTCAGCCTAATTAGAAGTAACACACAAAATTGAGCATGTAATCCTCAAAACTTTGTATCATGTTCATTGGTGGTTCTGACTCTAGTATCATTCTCATGTTGAGCATCATCTATGTGAATTCTTTCTTCTTCAATGTTAGTATCCTTTTGTCTTGTAAATTCTTGTTTAACTTTCTTTGCAACTGGAGGGCTATTTGTGCTTTTTCTCTTCTTACCTATCCTCCTAGAGCTATCAGAGGCTTCTGCACTCATCTCATCTCCAGACCTATCCTCTAACCTTTATTTGTTGAGGTCTTTGAGGCTGCTTAGAAGTACTTATGTATAATTAATGGCTTCATCTTCTAACACTTCATAGTCCAGTTTTGAGATCCAAATAGTCCTCGATTCAATTTATTCCATAAAGCAAAAGTCAATGGAGACAAGAAAGTTAATGTCTTTTAAGTATCTTTCTACCATAATCTTAGGAATTCTCATCCTTTCATTCATTCTCTTTTGAAATATTCCAAAGAATGCTGCAAGGGCATCATCTTGAGCATCCAAACCTCCAAGGTTTTTCATATGGTTTTCTATTTGATGCACAACATGCTCTACATTGTTCCAACTTACTTTCCCAACCACTGGTACTTCCCTTAAGAAGTATGAAAGTAGACAAATTACCAATGTCCCATACGTAAATGTATGCTCCTTCTTGATCTCCTTTAGGTTTTCAACAACTGTTGTTAGAGTAATTCACAAAGTTCATAGTCAGAATCATTTTCAACCATTTCTTGTGTAATATGAATGATGATGTAAAAGACTATACTGTTTCTATTTGGGCAATAAATCTTGTGACCTATGAGCATTGTAGCATACCAAACTGTCAGGTTTCTAATAGAGCCCAATGTGATTTCCTTTTGATCAAGGGTATCACCTATCCTTTCCATTACATCCTTGACTTTGAAAGATTTATGTATTGGAATTGGTGAGGAGGACCACAAAATAGCTATTTATCTAATATCTTCCTTAGTTATCATGTAAGGGCCATCAATCCATATGGATTCATCATGAATTCTACTCAACACCATTCTGGTATACTTCTCTTTGTCTTCAAATGTCAAAAACTTTTTCCACACATCCAACCTCTTCTCATTTATGGTTTTATTTTCTGATTTTAAATCATCATCCTCTTCCAACTCTTTTGTCCATAGAATAAATAATCTTCCAGAGGAAACTTCTTCCATTTTCCTATGAATATATGCTTTAATGTCTTCTGTGGGTAAAACGCCATAGAGAGTGCTAGAGAATTCACTTGATGGATCATCTAGAAATTTTTTGGTGGTATGTCTTTTAAGCTCAAGTTTCAGTCTCTATGATACATCTACAACCTTTGGTGCCTCCATTACAATTAAATTTTTGTCAACGAGAAATTCCAAAAGATTTGAATATGTAGGAATTGCAAAATACCTCTTAGTCAACTTGGAAAACTTAGGGTTTTGATGTTCGGCCACTGAGAGACACATTGAACCCTTCAATTTCCTCTTTTGCACTTCTCTTCCCTTTTGAATGTGTATAGTGAAATTTATTTGTCTTCCCAAGCATGCTTTTAACTCTTTGATTTGACCCATTTCAGCAATAAATGCTTCAGACAAAAAGCTAGTAAACTTCAAAACCTTATGCACAATCAACTTTCAAAAGCTTCACAAATTGCCACATTAGAATATTTTCCTCCATAGTTTTCTCCAAAAGATTCATAATGATCATATCCATCTTATATCTTCATGTCAAGCCATGACACATCATATCGGTAGGTGGTTATATGATTTTCATTAAATCTCCGCCTAAGCCATATCTCTAGGCTTAGTTACTGGAGGAAAAATCTACACTGAAGATCAATACAAATTCTCTTTTATCATCATTCTCTTCTTTCTTTCTCTATATCTTTTCCATTTCCTTTTTCACTTCATTCAGATCAATCTTCTTGACTGGTTCATATTTCTTCATCGAATCATTCTTCATTGTGTTTTTATTTTTGTAAAATTTAGCAATATGTCTAGGCTTTTTGCAATTGTTGCATATGATATTTCTTTGAGAATTATTTCTTCCTTTTTTTTTGAATCTACATTGATTAGCCTTTTGTCCAAATCCATAGCATGTATAGTAGTAACCATTAAAACATTGAATCATTCTACCATTTTTATATGCATTTATCATTTCACTTCTGCATTCACTTGCTCTATGCCCAAATTTATTGCATGTAAAACATTCTCTAGTAAAGGATGAAACATTCTAATTCATTCTTCTTCTACATTCCATAGCTCTACGTCCAAATTTATTGCAAAAATAAAGAAACCATTGAAATATTGGCACCTTTGAGTATTTGGTTGTCTGATAGGGGGTCTTCTAGCATTGCTTCTTTGATTCTAGAACTTTCCATAATTTTTGTTTCCTTCGACTTTCTTTGGTTCACTGATCTTCTTTGCATTAGATGTTTGATCTACTTTAGAACTTTCTCCTTTTTCAAGTCCCAAATCTCCTTTATCTTTAGATGCTTTCTATCTAGTAATAAACTCATCAAGCATTGTATAACTTGTCTTGAGTTTATCTTCATGAATTCTTGCCTTCTCCAGATATGATCTTAGATTTACCACTTCTTGTTCAAGTCTAGTGCATAGATCAATCTTTCTTTTTACCATTGTGTCCATACATTCCTCAATTCTTTTCTTCTCTTCCACTTGTACTCTTAATTTGGTGATTTCTTCATTTTCTTTCCTTAGTTGTTCATTGACTTCCTTATGCCTTTCTCTAAATTTCTTGATCTACTCTCTCAGTTTTTTGATGCACTCATTTGATTCTTTTAGATTTTCCTTCATATCTTTGTTCTCATTTTCAATTCTATTAAGATCTTCAAGAGAAAATTTGAGTTCTCTATTTCCTAACTCAATTTGACTTTCTCAATTCCACTAAGCACTCAATATGACTTCTTCAATCCCACCAATCATTTCAATTTAATCCCACTAATTATCCAATTAAAATTCTTAATTGGATCAATCAGAGGAGTTAACTGACCAATCTATTTCCTCTCAACGGTTCTTAATCATTGATAATGATCTTTCATTATTGAATCTCGATCATTCATCTGAAACTTGAAAATCTATAAAACAACCTTCTTCCTTCTCAAAAATAATAAGATAATCTAGAGAATTTTTGTGGAGAGGTCATGTTGAATTGACTATCAAATTCTTAAGAGAAAATACTAACATCTTTGATCACCATTTACATACCTTTTGAAGATTTTGCACAACAATGGAGGCTTTGTATTGATCCAAGCAATCTAACATCAATACGAATACACTTTGACATGGGATGGTAACATTGTAATTCATGAATTTAGTTTATGTTCTCTTTCATGATTACATTTCTTGATTCATTACTTTATAATTTCATTTCATGAGTAGGTTGGGATTTGTCTTTGTTTTGATCTCCTTCATTTGATTTCATTGTTGTTTCCTTATGCTTATTTTCCTCCTTACATTAATTGGCATGCTCGGTGGGACCTAGGTCCTTAATACTAATGTTTTCGTAAGATTTTGTGAGTAGTTATAGGTTCTAGAATGTTGACGTCTTTTGCAAGAGTTGTTGCTATTTGGGTTGCAGAAGTCCCAGGATCGAAACGCGATTGTTGTTACCATTTTACTGTGATCGTACTAAATCCAACCGTTTTTGTCCTAAACCTGACTGCTATTGTCAGAAAGGATACTGTTATTTGTTTTGTGTTGCAGGTTTATGAGGGAACTAACATTTACAAAGTCACTTTCATCCTAAATAGTACCGCTACTATACTACTATTCTTTCCTTCAGCTCTGCTCATCCTGATGATGGATCACGAAGTGTGATCCGAAACGTTGATGCAAAAATTATCACACAATCAAAACCAGAAACCATTGCAAAGAACATTATGGATTGTGGAAACTTGATATCATTAATGTCCATTATTGTTCTGATTTTTGTTTCAACTTCAATTTGCAAAGTTTTTTTTGGATTTTTGTTCTACTTAACACTAACCACTGATTGTTTTTGTGCTTATGAGGTTTTCTAACATTTTTGGTGCAACCCTTGCATGGGTATGGCATGTTTTCATGTGAATAACTAACCGTTTGCTTACAGAGTTGACAAATGGTCCAAGGCCTTCAAATGTTCAAAACATTTTTAGTTAAAAAAATTCATTTTAGTGTGCCTAAAAAGAACCTACAAATCTCACACTTCGTTTTGGTGCATTTAAAATTGAACAATCAATTTTCACACTTCATTTTGGTGTACTTAAAAATTGTTTTCACATTCATTTTGGTGCTCCTAAAAAGAACCTACAAATCTCACACTTCATTTTGGTGTACTTAAAATTGATTTCACATTTCATTTTGGTGTACCTAAGAAGAACCTACAAATATCACACTTCATTTTTGGTGCAATGAAAATGAACAACACAACTTGAAATGTTTACTTTGGTGCATTAAAAATTGGTTACAATCTTCATGTTTTAATTTGGTGTATAAAATTGAACAAATAATTTTTTTTATTGCAAATGGGGCATTTCTTGTTTGAAGTCTCAAATGTTTTGAACTTGGTGCATCTAAAAATGAATTGTTATCTTTACACACTTCAGTTTTGGGCTTAAAATAAAATTGCTATGAATTGTCTACTATGTTCACTATGATTGGCAAGCCAAGTGCATATCCTCTCCCCCTATGTCTTTTGACAATCCTAGGTGATGAGAAACACTTTTGGGCTTTTTGAACTTTTTTTGGTCACCAAATTTTTAGGAAAAGGGCTTGCTAATGGGATACATCCTGCAATGGAGAACTCATATAAGTGACTCTAAACGCACATTTATTAGAAGGCTATATAAAGTTTGTGAAATCAAAAGAAAGTAGCTTATATCTGGGTGAGAATAGCATATCATGCCTCATCCTTGTTTGAACATAATGAGTTGGGAAAGAACGGCTAAAGCCTTTAGTGGCTTATGTTTGATCTATACATCGTAGTGTTCGTGGTTGTCATTAAAACCTTTGTTTTAGAAGCCTATCCAATTTTTTGAAACGTCCTTCAAAGTAGCGCATGGGAATAGCACCGTTCCCAAAAGTTACTTACCACGTTAGATCTATAGTTGAGGCATAAAGTATTAAGAGAAGGGACTCTTTTTCTTGGAGTATCAAGATGATACATTTCCTTGATATATCCTATTTGTTCCCTCTATAGATTTGATTCAATCACTCCTTCGGGGGTGAGGTAAGCCTATAGAGAAGAGAATACCTTTTATTCCTTAGGATGTATTGACTGATAATCTACAAGCTATATCATTGGATCTCAAATTTTTTGTTGTATACATCACTTTTCATCAAATAAAATCAAATAAGCATCTCAAACTTACAAACTTATCCAACAAACTACTATTAAGAAACTAGAAATTTTGGAAACAAAGCTACTACTGTCATTTATGTCGCTTTTGTTCCAAAAAATTATCGTTGTCATCTTAAGTTTTCATCACTTCTATTCAAAGGATTGCTATTGTCCTCTCTGTTTCACCAGTCACATATTTAAACAAAGACCGGTTTTGATCAAAAATTTTGCAATCGTTCTATAAGAGGAACTGCTATTGTCCAAAAAATTATTGCTATTGTCTTGAATGAAAACTGCTATTGTCCTATATTCTAGTGCAAATTAGAATTGGTCTAAAACTAGTTAACCCATCATCCTTTAAAACACAAAGAATCAAACTTGCAACAAATCATATCAACAATTTTTTTCATATCCGTTAGCAAATCAAACACAACTTGGATCATCCTCTTGCTATCATTTTCTAGGATATTAACATCAACCTTTGCTTACAACCCCATAGCTAGTTCAAGTAGAGTATCAACATATCCTCTAAAACAAAGCAAAATATCAGTCCAAGTCTTGTACACCTTGTATCCTAAGACTAGAGTTATATCAAAACATCCAACAAAATCACTCATACTCTTATCCTAGGGTCTTGAGCATCAAACATGCAATCCATAGCAAACCATCAACAACCTTTGACCAAAAGGTTTTCATACATCATCTTCATACATCATTTTAGCAAAAAAATCTAAAAAACAAAACACCATACCATTTCATAATAGTTATCACAAAATTCACCAAGGTCTTGAACTTGTTTATAAGGGACCATGATCACAATTTTTTTTTTTCCATTTTGGGGGATAAATATGCAAAAATATCACTATTTATGGGGTAGCACAAATTTACTATTTAATATCCTTTTTCTTGGGCACCATGAATCACTACAATCAAATTCCATGTTTGGCTACCAAAATCTAAAACAAAAACTACTTCCTCAAGGCACAAAAATATAAAAATAAACCCCTTCCTTTGGATGTATTCTTGCTAACTTCTTCCTCTCATAATTTTCTTGATACTCATTAAATTATACACCTTTTTTGTACCAATATTTTTTCAATAATTCACGGCCCTTAGGAATAAAGACTTGTGTTTCCAACATCTTCTTTTCATGGTATGTGATATCTTCTTTGATAGAGTTGTTTCTTTATCTCCTTGAATTAAAGGTATACAAAGACATCATGAAATATAGAAACATATTATATATTCATAGTTGCATGAATGATTATTTAGAAATATAAAACACATAGGAAAATAAAGGAAAATAAAGGAAAATAATAAACAAATATGTTATGCTTCTTAAGTCACCCCATGGTTGAGATTTATTAACAAGATTGTAAGTTGATATTGTTATATTCCTTCTTAGCATACCTTATATTTGGGATATTTTTTGAAACAGATAATAGTTCATATGAATAATGTTGATGGCCATTGTTATTGACACATTAGAACCACAATAAGACTCTTTTTAGGGTTGTCATATCTACAATATCTGGATAGTTTCATAACATAAAGAAAATAGATTCATTTTTTCCTTTATTATTCTCTCAATCCTTTCCTCAAATTGTAATGATATCTCCATCTACTATATGATGTTATAACACTCATATTTGAATTGAAAGGAAATAAATTTTATGTTTGTCATGGTTAATCTAAAAAAATGGTTATAGAGAACTAATTATGTTGTTTGATAGAGTTGGTTGCTCTTTTATTTATGATGGTGAATATGTATGTGATATGTAGAGTTGTGTTTTCAATTGATATAGATTATGCAAGGATACTATATTTTATTTAGTTTTAATGAGTGTAAATAGCTTTTATGGTGGATGGAAAGTGATGTTTAATGAATATATTTGGTGGGTGAATTTGATAAGTAGATATGAGTCTTCCTTGCATTGCATTGTACCTCGATATAATCACTTTTTAAGTTATGTAGTTGTTCATTTATTCATTTGTGTTACTTACATCCCTTAATACAAGCCATGTTGGGATACTATTGTAGACATGTAAAATTGACCTAATACTTATCGCACATCATAAATGAAATTTTCTCATCATCGACATCATTATCACTAAATATCATTGTATTTCAGATCAATTGCATCAAAAACCCTAATTTCCTCTATTAATTGAATAATATTACATTGTTTAATTAATTCACCTTTTTAACATTTTTGACGAATTAAATAAATTTTATTTATTTACTAAAGTCCTAAAACCCTAATTTCCTCTATTAATTGAATAATATTACATTATTTAATTAATTCACTTTTTTACCATTTTTGACAAATTAAATAAATTTCATTTATTTAATAAAGTCCTAAAACCCTAATTTCCTCTATTAATTGAATAATATTACATTATTTAATTAATTCACTTTTTCATAATTTTTGACTAATTAAATAAATTTTATTTATTTAATAAAGTCCTAATCTAACTTTTTTCTTCCCGATTAATTAAATAATGTCAATTATTTAATTATGTTGCTAATTGACTTTATTCCCCTAAGTCAATTAAATTATTAAAACGTTTTCCCCCAAATTTGAATAATTAAATAAATTATTCAAAACATCATCCAAAAGGTCAAATCAAATAAATACAACTTTGTTTGCAAAAGTCAAACTTGATTTGCACATTCAACTCAAAAGAATTAATTAATTAAATCAATTAATTAATTATCCTCACCCACTTTCATGATTGAGAAAATTATGATCCCCCAATTGCTCACTCTATTTTTTGATTGATCCATTTATTTCATAACATATCAATCTATTCTTCAATTCCATAGATTATTCAATCTTTTTCCTCAATCCCACTGAACACTCATAATTATTTCTTCAATCACACCAATTACATAATCAATTTGCACTAATTATTCCCATCTAATTTCTCTCAATGGTTTTTAACCGTTGATCAAGATATTCTACTACGCAATCTTGAGCATTCATTTCAAAGCACAAATTCTATATAACTCAAAAATGATCAGAGAATCAACATATTTTGCACAAGGAAGTAATGCCAAAATCACAATCGACCATTTGACAAACTTTACACACATCTTTGATCAACGACATTGCACATTCTTGAAGCTTTTTCTACGCACAATGGAGGCTTCGAATTGATACGAACAATCCAACATCTTCGTGAACACACTTCGACACAGGATGGTAAAGCTACATTGTATTGAATTCATTGTTATTGTTTTGTTTCAATTGCTTTTATGAATTCATTGTTCTTCGTAGTTTCATTTCATGAGTAATGGGTATGAATCTTAGCTTTTGTTTGGGTTAGATTAGTTTTTAATTCATTCAATTGTCTTATTACCTTCATCTAATTTCCCCCTTACACATTCTAGAATGCTCAATGGGACCATGGTCCTTAGCACTAACTATTTTATGAGAAAACTTTAAAGTTGCAGATCCCAAAAATGCAATTGAAAAGTTTTCACACAAAAGCTACAAAAAAATCATGTGATCGATTTCACGTTTCTATCACACTTGACTTTTCTTTTGATGTTTTTGGCACTTTTTCCAAAATGACAGGGGTGCACTTGATTTTTTCAGCCGCTTCTGCTTAAAAATAGAGGCCGCTTTTGAGTTTTTCATCCGCACTTGCTTTCTGACAGGGCTGCTCCTACTATTTTTTTTTGCTTTTGCTCTGTCAAAATTTTATTTGAAAGTTGCAAGTTGTTTTTCGGTTTCTAACACTAAGGTTGACTTATTTGAATGTTTGCTAGGTGCTAATATTCTTTATGTAGGATTTTACAAGAGCATGGAATGTGTTTGTACCCAAGAACAAACTAACAAGTTTATTATAGGAAAGGCGAACGGTCGAAGTTTTAATTTTTCATAAGATTTTTTTAACTTAGAAAAAAACATTTTGATTGGTGCTATAAAAAGAACCCCACAAACCCAAATGCTTTCAATTGGTGCTCTAAAAAAGAACTTTTCAAAGCTTTCTAGCCTAGAAAATGCTCTCAATTGGTTCTATAAAAAGAATCCCACAAATCCAAACTCTTTCAATTGGTGCTCTAAAAAGAACTTTCCAAAGCTTTCTAGCTTAGATAATGCTCTCAATTGGTGCTATAAAAAGAACCCCAAAAATAGAAACACTTTCAATTGGTGCTCTAAAAAGAACTTTTAAAAGCTTTCTAGCTTAGCAAAACTTTATTTTGATGCTCTAAAAAGGATTTTTCAAAGCTTTCTAGATTAGAACAAGCAATTCCTTTTGGTGCTCTAAAAATAAATGCTTGTCTTTTTTACCAACGCTTGTAATATATTGATGAAACATGCAATATCATTTTGTTGACCAATTAAGACAAGGCTTAGAAAAACTTCAATTGTTGCTTAAAAATGAACAAATCTACTTTGGTTGTACATTGCGATACTTCTTAAAGTCTTAAAATATTTGAAATTGGTGCACATAAAAAGAACAAATTGCTATCTTGTACACACTTTTATTTTTTGTTTATTTTTTAATTTTTTTTTTCTTTATTTTCATTTTTTTGAACTTAAAAAGAACATTGCAATGAAGTGTATACTTTGTATTTTGTGTTTGGAAAACTAGGTGTCTATCCTCTCCCCTCACGCCTTATGGAGATCTTGGGTGACGAAAAGAATCTTGAGTTTCACACATTTGGTTACATTTCAAAGTATACCTTTAGAGGGCCTTCCTCCCAACTTGTGAGAGGGAATGACCCAAGCAATACTTTTATTTTGGTCCGCTATATAAATAATTGTGGGTGTGATGAAATTCATCAACCACCTGGTGCAGATGTTCTATACCAATGAAAGTCTCCCTTTGTATCCATGAGATACGTAAAAGCATGCAAGGGTTGGTAGACCTCTTAATTGAGTGAATCGCCAAATGTATAGACACCAGAAAAAAATCCCAAAACATGACTAAGAACCAATGTTGTAGAAGCCACCCCTTTTTAGCCAAAAACATTCTTTGAAGTGGTGCATTGAAACTTTGATTCCGAGAAGTTACTTACCAAGTATGACTTATGGTTGAGCTTAAAACACTTTCCATTCATTGCATGTAAAATCATCCATTCGGGGCATGAGGTAAGCCCACCTAAAAGGAAGTGTCTATCCCTAGGGTGTAAATTGTTTTCACGAAAAATTTCCAAATCTATTTGGTTACTTTGAAACATCAAACTTTGTGCTTGAATTAAAATGAATACATCAAAACAAGCATTTAACACGGTTCTCAAACTTCAAACCCTTTTGACTTAGTGTGAATCCTTTGAAAAGAGCCCTATATTTGCACTCCTTAAGGATATCCTAAAACAATATCCTTAAAGGTTTCTGGATATTTAGGCTCACATTTCAAGTCACATTAAGGATGAAGTAAACATTGGAAACTATGACTTTAGCATTTTGACTTCCACAAACATTGAGCTTTTGTGGAAAGTAACGTACCTAAAGTTGTAGAAATTTTAGGGTCAAATAAGTTTTTTTATTATTGTGTTGCATGATATCACTTGCCAAAATTTCAAATCAGATCAAGCAAACCTTTAAAACTGCAAATTCATCCAAACTGCTACTAATACATAAATTGAGAAACAAAACTAAATAGAGGTCGCTTTTGCTTCTATTTATGCTGCACTTGACCAAAAACTGGTTGCAGTTGACAAAAATCTATCGCTTTTTATCTTTGTCATATAACAGTTACTAATGAAAATTTAGCGCTTTTGAGAAAATTGAATGCACTTGCTCTAAAATTTTCGTAGTTGCTCCTAATCTTATTGTAGTTGACATATTTTCCTGGCCACGGCTGACTTTATACTGGCCACTTTTGACCAAAAAAATTACTTTTGCACTCATTGTTCATCAAATAGGAAACTTGACACAGAGGCTGCACTTGAAAATTTTTACCATATTTTCTTTTCTGATTTGGCCGCACTTGACCATAATCTAGCCGCAATTAACTTTTTCAGCCATTTTTGCTTCAGACCTACCGCTTTTGCTCAGTTTTCTGGTGAAAATCAGATAACCAATTCAAAACTGGTAACAAATCATTTTGAGAAACAAAACAATTAGACTCCCAAAACACATCATAATTTACATCAATCCATCATCCATTTGCAAAATCAAACATTTCATCCTACTTTTATAATTCAAAACCAAAACAAAAAAACTTGGATCATTCCTTCACTCACACTTCTAAGATATCAACATTTACTTGAACCTCAAGGCTAGTTCAAGTAAATTTCTTCCAACATATGTTGGCCTTGTCGTTGCACCAAAAGATCAACCTATCAATGCCCAATACAAGCTTCAGTTAAGATCCATAGGAGGCGGTTAGACCATGTCACAAACCCAAGTGTCATGCTACAAGGAAGACCAAGGGACACACCATCTTGCGACAATCCCCCTAGCACAAGTGAGGTGTTTGAACCTATGACTAGCTCTGATACCAATTGTTGGCCTTGCTGTTGCACCAAAAGATCGATTTGTCAATTCCCAATACAAGCTTCGGTTAAGATCCATAGGAGGCAGTTAGACCATATCACAAACCCAAGCGTCGTGCTGCAAGGAAGACCAAGGGACACACCATCTTGCAACAACATATCCTCTAGAAAAAGAAGTGAAATATCAATCCAAACCTTTTAGTATTTTGAGTTCCAAAAATAGCGTCATCCCAAAACATCGCTTAAACCTTAGAGTCTTGAGAATCACAAAAACCATATCAAAACACCAACACTTTCATCATTCACTTTATGATCATTTGGCATCCAATTGCTCTAATTCAATAGCCAAACCTTACAACACCTATCATACAACCAAAATTTGAACATATTAAGGGTGAACAAATGGATATTATTAGTAGTTTGAGGAGCTTCATATTTAAGACAAAAGAAACACCAACATAGTGGAGAAATGCAACAAATATCCTAGACAAACAAGAGAAAAAAAGTAGATCTTGTAGCCGGAAGGAACGTATTACCACCTCCAACATGGAAATAGAAAAACTTAGATCCCAAAAACATTTGAAAATAGAAAATCCAAAAAAAAAATTGCAATTTCATTTCATTAAAACAAAAAATCGCAAAAACAAAGCATTCTTTTATTCCATAGTTAGAAATCACCAATTCTTCACAAAATCTGAGCACTTGTTTATGAAAATTATGAGATCACAACATAGAAAAAAAATGGAGGCCAACAAAAGTAGTGCTAGCGTGCCACCAACAAACATCACAAACATCAGAAGTGACCCATGCGGGTATAGACCAAGTGACCTTGTAACTCCTCAAAAGGAACTAACATTCAAAGCAACATCAAACCAATCATCGAGTGAGGAGGAGGTAATCTGTAGACAATATGAAGTGATGGATAGAGAAAACCAAAACCCAAGGAACATAGTCATAGAAGAAGTGGATAGTGAGGAAGAAATAAATGATAAAAAATTCTTTCACCATTCTAACAATCCTAGAGTGCTCAAATTGATGGAAAAACTCCTAAGAAAAGATCCAAATACTTATTTCTACAAATTAGCACAAAGTGGTGCTAAGTTGCCTATATAATTTAATGCAAAAGGTCTTAAAGATCCTCATCTCATTCGCTTAGGAGATAACTCAGTTGTGAGAGAAATACCTAAATTGTTGGAGATTCCAAACATGCCACTAGTATTCTCATAGGGAAATCATCAATCAACAGATAATCCCTTGTTTAGAAAACCATCCTAAATCAAAAAAATGATGGTAACCCAACAATATCAAGGAGGTCCATCTCAATACATGCCACAAGGTAACAACCCACCAATAGGACAATACATGCCCCAAAACAATTCATATGTTGACCCTTCCCAAAATGTATAAAATCAACAATGACAATTTCCACAATAGTACCATCAACAAGGTGGATCATATGGTCCCCTTCCCAACCAACAGTACCAAAAACAAGGTGTGCCACAGGGTACCCTTCCCAATTCATCCCATCAACAAGGTATCCTACCAACATACCACCGGGGTAACCTTCAATACAGTTTGTCCCAACAACAAGGTGTACTGCCAACACATTATCAACATAACCCTCTTCAACAACAACAATAAGGAGCTAAACCTCCTTACATTCAATAAGGAGCTAACCCTCCTTACATTCAACAAAGAGCTAACCCTCCTTACATCTAACAAGGAGATAACCATCCTTACATCCAACAAGGAGCTAACCCTCCTTACGCACAACAAGGACCTAACCCTCCTTACATTCAACAAGGACTCAACACTCCTTGCAACCAACAAGGACCTAATCCTCCCTTTACACAACAAGGACTTAACCCTCCTTTCACCCAACATTGTTACCAAGGTTTAATACCCCCACCATACCAACTTATGACCAAACAAACATTGTGGGACAACAAGGCTACTATACACAGGATCTCCAAACAAATGTATCAAAAACAGAGGTGGACATACAACTACAAGCAATGAATCAAAGAATATCAGACATGCAGATAGGAGAACCAAATAAGACTTATACCCTACAGGATATATTTCCATTTCCTTTTGATCGTTCCATTACTATGCTCCCCTTTCCAAAAAACTTTGAAATAGCAAAGTTTGAAAAATACAAAGGAAAGGGAGATCTAGTAGAACACGTGCAATATTTCTTGATATCATGCATGGAAGTCCAAAACAATGATTCCTACCTAATGAGGCTCTTTCCATGTAGTATCACTGGTCGCACTATGGAATGGTTCGCCCATCTACCGCCAAGAATTAAAAGTTTTGATGAACTAACTACCAAATTCATAAACCACTTCTCATTCAATATAGAAAAAGACATCACCATCCCAAATCTCTACAAGATTATATAGAGTCAAGGAGAATCTTTTACCTCCTACCTGCAAAGATGGAGACATAAAGCTAGTAGATGCAAGTTGCCTATTCCTGACAAGGAACCAATAGATATCTTTGTTTCCAATGTCCAAGAGGAAATCAACTAACAACTCACCATGTTGTTCCCCGCTAACTTTGAAGAGGCCATTGAGAAGGGACTGCACATAGAAAGGGCTCTCATAGGAATGGGAGTGATTAAGCTAAACAACCCAAGAGACAATTCTTCTAATTCAAATGAGAAACCTAAGATTTGGGCCAAGAACAAAATTTTTACAAATGATGGAGTAGTTGATGCTAGAGCAGTATGGAATGTACAAAATCCCAATGTACCTCAAAATAAAGCTCAAGTTGCACAAATAAGCTACACTCCCAACAATGCACAAAATAATCAACTCACCTATCCCCAAAACAATCAAGCAGTTAACCAACATACAAATTAGGGACGACAACAAAGGAAATATGATCAACTGAGGAAATTCATTGCATTAGGAGAACCCCTTGAGACAATCATATGCAAACTAGTACAAAAAAACCTCATCAAGGTCAACGATTTACCAAACTATGAAGAGCCAAGCTTTAAAACACCACGATACAATGAGAAGGACTTATACGAGTTTCAAAAAATCAAAGGACATACAACAAACAACTGCATGAGACTCATGCATATAATACAAGACTTGATTGACAAGGGAGAAGTGGATATCAAAAATTGTCTTGGAAACAAAGACCTCCAGATATACACAAATCCGATTCCAACCCATACTGAGAAGAATGACAAAGGAAAAGACCAAGAATATCACAGTGCTAACTACACCTATGGTGACATAGTTCTAGGTACCCTCTTCCAAGTAGATGACACTAGGGCAAATGTGTTGACTATGTGAGGTAGGGATCCTGAATGTAACATAACTTCTTGTCAAGGGAAAGTCACAATACAAGGAGCCCCACCTAAACCCACAACTAATCATCTAATGACTATAGTATTGTGGAACAGCTAAAGAAGACTCCCACTTTGATCTCCATCCTAGAGTTGCTAAAATTGTCACCTACACATAGAGAAATACTAGAGAAAGAATTGGAAGTATCGGTTCCTAATCACCTCAATCTAGATCAGTTTCAAGCCATGGTTGGAAAGATCACAACCAATCATCATTTAGTATTTTTTGAGAAAGACCTCCCACAGAATTTGTTCCACAACCAAGCCCTCTATATAGAGGTTGGTGTCCACAAACACATGGTCAAAAGGGTATTGATAGATAACAATGTAGGTCTAAACATTTGTACATTAAAATTTGTTAAACAATTGAGGTATTCTAATGATGTAATAGATAAGGGAAAAATCTTTACTATAAGGATCTATGATGACATTGAAAGGAATTTAGAAGGAACCATCAGGATTCTTGTGCAGATAGGACCAAAAACCACAAAAATGACATGTTGGGCACTTAAACTTGAGCTATCGTATAACCTTCTTCTAGGACCCCCTTGGATTCATTCACTACAAGCAATTCCTTCTATTTGAAAAACAAGGAAAAACAACTGAGAGGGGGGGTGAATCAGTTGTCACAAATTATTTAAAATTTTCAACTTAACTTAATTTCAGATCTGATGCATCAACAATAAACCATAAATAATCAACACATTTGAAACATAGAGAACACCAAGATTTTTTATGTGGAAACCCTGCTAGGGGAAAAACCACGGTGGATGTTAGTCCACAATATTATACCCTGTTAAAAGTATAGAGAAAAATAATGGGAATACACATGCATTCAGGCACATTGCCTACAACTCATTTCTCAAATACAAGAGGGCTCACTACCCAAAGAAAAGAAATACGGATTAGATCCGCAGGGTATGAACTGAGAAAATAGCTTCTCCAAAAGCTTGATACAGTTCCAATTAAGCACATAAAAACTCCACATTTCGCTCAAACTTCTCCACACTCTGCTTTGCAATCGAATGATTTGAACACTATTCACACATTTGCACTTTCTATGGCATACATTCACTCTTATGCACACTTTACTTTTCTCAAACAATCGCTCTTATATATCCGTAACATGAATTTTATGAACAACTTCGTTGGCCAAAATATAAAACATATTTTCAATGCGAATCAAATACCATCGGACAATATTATGTTGTGACCCAAAACAACATCCTCGAGTGTGCCAAACATTCAAATTTTAATCTCCAAGGATCCACAACACATTACAACCACCATGTCAGCTAAGAACATGAAAACCTGAGCATACATGAGAAAAATATTCGACCACGAACACACTGATCAACGCGGACATGCAAAAAAGATAGAGAATGATCTAGAAGCATCCACAAGCAACAAGAACCAACAAAGAAACATCCACAACAACTGAAATTACTAGAGTCACATCAACTTCACTCAGGAATACTAACTGAAACCACAAAAAAATTGTCAGAACACAACTGTTCATAACACGATCAAAACTTCACACAGACCTCTAAAATTTTTGGTGGATAAACTAGATACTCTCAACAATAAACCATTTAGTCCACAATGATTGATCATCAATGTACTGAGCAAGGCACCTTCATGACCTTCACTATTCCATTGGCAACCTGCAACTCTTTCTTTAACAATTTTCTCAATATCCTTGACATATACAACCTTCAATACAACAATGCTAATAGTGTTGACAACAATGACAACCGCATATCAGAAACACAACCACAACATCCAACACCTTCAACATTTCACCGATGCCTAAAGTTTCCTCACAAAGGAAAAGAGGTTACATTATATGTTGATCCTGAACCCTTCCATTATTGTGCAAAATTAGAGTAAAAATATAACAAAATCTAGCATATACCTGGAAATGACATATCATTTCATTCATTCTCATATGTTGAAATTTCCACACTACCATCACCCTCAATTAAGCCAACATCAAGTGAGCAACCAAAAAATAGAAACCAAGGTTCAAGTACTTGAAAAAGGTAATGGAAATTATCATTTCAATCAAGCATTTTGCATTGGAATGCTTCCACCGACACCCAAGGTTTATGGTAGGAATAAGGAGATCAAACATGTCGAAGTAGTGACAATGGTAATCAAACCCACAATTTCTACCAAGTGGGGAGATATGAAGGATGAGTAGATATTCAAAGAGAACTTTTCATCAATGATCTACAAAGAGGAACACGAGGAACCAAAATGGCCACAACCCCTTATAATTGATCCTTGCAACAAAGGCTATCATATAAAAAAACAAATAGGATACAATGGAATAGGCGGCCTTGGGATACACAAACAAGGTAGATGGGAGCCCATTATAGTGGAACAGAGAAAAAAAAACATGGGACTAGGTTATGGTTCAATAGATGTGGTTACTCCAAAAATTGGACATACCTCTTTTAAGAAAGGAGATCCTTCTACTGGCGTTAAGACATTGGATATCTACCATCATATAAAATTTTATTTACCAATTGAAGACCTATTTGACAACTTCGACATAAGTATAGTCCCTATCCAACTTATAAAAACTATTCCTAATGATTATTGTAATTTCAGAATAGACTCTAACGAGTATGAATGGGATTCTCCTTCCTTCGTCACCTCCAATGATGATGACCTAGACACCCAATGGGAAAATGATGCCAAAGCTATATTAACCATCTCAACAATTTCTGTAAGCTTTACAAACAATGATGATAGCCTACCCCTCTGCTACCCATAGTTGATAGATTGGGACCAACAAAAACATACACCTATTTTGGATCAATTCCAAAATGATGAAGTAATCACAGAGTTTATGGGACTTCAAACTGATATACCAACAAGAGATCATAAATCAGGGTTTGTCATGGAACTCAAATAAGAAGTTTATTTTGGTGGGGAGATTGTGTCCTCTAGTCACATAATTGAAAAGACAATATCAAAATCAAAATGAGATCCCCTAGGGAAAACCACAATGTGGCTTTATCAGATCCTGAAAAGAAGAAAATAAAGGACGAATTTGAAGGTGAAAACCCTCTGAGGCACGCAAGGATGGAGGATTCAATCTCCCTATATTTGAATATCAAGAGAAGTAAACACTCCTAGTGGAAGAAGCATAATCCATTAATGTTGGCACAACAAAGAACCCAAAGATCACATACCATGCAATGTCACTTGATCCTGAAGAGAAAGTGAACTTCACAACATTCATCAATGAAAGGAAGATAAAATTTATGTGGACATACGCATACATGCCAGAAATAGATCCAACATTAGTTGTACACCACTTGGATGTATTTCCTGGAGCTAAACCTATCAAGCAAAAACTAAGGAAAATGCATCCTCAAATAACACTATCGATAAAGGTAGAACTGAAGAAATTACTAGATGTAGGCTTCATCAGACCAATTGATTATCCTAAATGGATATCAAATCTAGTACTAGTTTCAAAGCCCACTAGGGGCATAAGGATCCACATGGAATTCTGAGACTTGAACAAAGCTTTCCCAAAGGATGAATTCCCTCTTCTAAGTATTGATATGATAGTGGATCTAACAGTAGGACATGAGATGTTATCATCAATGGATGGTTTCTTTGGGTATAATCAGATAAAAATATCCCTTGATGATTAGCATAAAACAAAATTCACTTGTGCCTGGGGGACCTTCTACTGGAATGTCATGCCATTTGGTCTAAAGAACGCAGGGGCAACCTATCAGTGAGCAATGATGACAATCTTCCATGATATGCTACATACAATTATGGAAGACTATGTGGATGACGTTCTAACAAAATCCATCAAAAGGGAGAACCACTTGATCAACCTTGCAAAAGTGTTTGATAGGATAGAATAGTATAACTTGAGAGTCAACTCAAAAAATTGTGTATTTAGAGTAACATTTGGAAAGCTACTAGTATTGAAATGATGGATGCACAGTGTCCCTGAAGCTACAATATTCAATGAAGGACCTTTGCCAAGAACATATTTACCCACATAGAATGTGTTCCAACAATGGCATTCAAATAAAGATTATTTGATTGATCTAGAATATGATTACAAATGTACATATTCCCTAATAATATAGGCATGAGAGAGATGCAAGATGCAATGTGATGTTTCCATGTGTCTTGATAAAACATCATGTGACAACATATAAACCCTAACTAACTACCTAGGGAATGATAAATAGATAGAGATAAGTTCTAATAAAGACAACTCATCTTCTAGAAGGAATATTATCTCCTACAAACATGGAAAGGGAAATGACCCCATTATTTATGATTTTCTAATTATGCAACCTAGGACTTAATTAATTAAATAAAATACCTAAGTAAACTTATTGTAGTGTAATAAATAATTAATTACACTAACACCCCCCATAAGTGCAACTTTGGGAGGAAATTATTATGCAATGGATGATGGGTCCCGGCTACATGATGGCCATATTAGGTACCTATTTACAAAAGAGAATGAAAATGCAACTAATCTCCCACAAATGGAGAAAAGGGGAAAACCCAGTGGGAAGAAAAACCCTCTCCAAAAAGGAGATGAAAATGTAGAAAAAAGAGAAAGGATGGGAAGGATGGAGGACTCCCAAATACCCCCCAAGTACACCATCTGTCACATGGATACAATACAATCAATGGCCCCCCATAGGAGGGAAATAGAGAGACTGTATAGCCCCTCTAGAACATGTGATCACCTACAAAAATGGTAAGTTTCTGAAGACAAAACATGATCCAATGTTGACAAATAATTTGTCTCCCTTTCAGAAGAAACAAAACTAAGTGCAAGTGCAGGGATGCTTCCCATTCTGAATAGGAGTTGAAAGAAGGTAGGATGAATGTGGATGATGATTCCTTTGAAAATTTCTCATATGTCTCCTTGCCTAATGAAGATGAAGATGCCACAATCAAGATAGGTACACGCCCAACCAATGTAGAATGTGACAAACTAGGACAACTAACAACTAGGGTGCATTGTATCAAGAAGAGGCACTAAAGTAGATCTTGTGAAAGCAAATGCCATATTAGAAATGCCTCCACTGAATACATTGAAGAAAATGAGAAGTTTACAAGGAAGCTACAATCTATCAGGCGATTCATCACACAATTGGTAAACACATGTCACCCTTTTACCTATCTCCTACACAAAGACATCACATTCAAGTGGGATGGGAGATGTGAACAAGCATTCCAGCAAGTCAAGGAGTACCTACTCACTCCTCCAGTCTTGATTGCACCTATCTCAGACAAATAAATGATACTCTATGTGTCTACAACACAAGCAACATTGAGAGCTCTCTTAGTATAGCTAAATGATAATAATGAAGAAAGAGAAATCTACTACATTAGCTGAACACTGGCTGGCTATGAGTTGAACTACTCTCCCATAGAAAGAGTGTGTCACTCTATTGTATTTGCGACATAGAGGCTGAGGAAATATATCTTAAACAAACAAGTAAAGTTTATTTCAAAGGTAGATCCACTAAAATACCTATTAGCAAAAGTAGCTTTAACAGGCAGAATTGCTAAATGGGTAATGATTCGGAGTGAGTTCAACATAGAGTATGTAGATAGGAGAGTATCAAATGATATATCATAGTAAACCAACTAGTAGAGGCACCAATGGAAGATCACAAGCCTCTCACAAAAAAATTCCCAGATGAAAGTATATTGTTGACAGAATAGACAAGTCATTGGAACTTGTATCTTGACGGGTCCCACACTCAACATGGCTCTAGAGCAGGTATCCTATTTCTCACACCATATGGATATAGTAGACCCAAGGCATACAAAATCACTTTCCCATGTACAAACAATATCTCAGAGTATGAATCCCTATTCACAGGACTCAAGATGGCTATTGAATGGAGGATAAAATAACTATAGGTCTACAAAGACTCTCAACTAGTAATCAGAAAGTGAATGATGAGTGTCAAACAAAAGACGGCAAGCTAATGCCATTTAAAAGGATGGTGGATAGTTTCAAGTAATATTTTGTCACCATCACCTTTGAGTAGATTCTTAGGATCAACAATAGAGCAACTGACATAATGGAAACAATAGGTTCGCTTCTTGATATTCCACAGAACATTCCTAAGTATGAATTCCTTGTGGAGAAATTGCTCATACTGACATTCAATATCCTAGAATCAAAACTAGTGTGTGTTGTTGTTGGTCCTAATTTTCCATGGTACCAAGACACATTCGATTACATCTAACATGGTATCATACCACTCGACCTAACAACAACCCAAAAGGCCTTTACCCATAGGACTTCCCAATTCATGATCCTAGGAGATACATTATATCATTGAAGTTTAAATGGTATGTTACTCTGATGTCTTAACACAGAAGAAGTGCAAATTTCCTTACAAGAGGTACACAAAGGTGTTTGTGGCTCCCACTCTAGTGGACCTAACCTAGTACAAAAGTTGCTGAGAACAGGGTACTATTGGCCCTCCATGGAACAAGAATGTATTCAGTATTCCCAAAAATGTTGTCAGTGCCAACAACACAATGACCTTGTTCATGCACTAGCACAAGAGTTGAGACCTATCACCACACCATGGCCTTTTTCACAATGGGGATTAGTCTTGGTAGGTAAGATTTATCCTGCTTCCTCTAATGGGCATAAGTTTATTATTACCGCAACTAAATATATCAACAAATGTATAAAAGCAATTCCATTGACCTACATCACCAAAAAATAGATATCCAAGTTCAACTTGAATTATCTAATTTGTAGGTATGGAATTCTCCAAACATCATAACAGATAATGGAACCCCATTCAAGAATCAAGATGTCCAAGAAATTTGTTCCAAGTTCTCTATCCAATATAGATTCTCCATGCCCTACTATCCCCAAGGAAATGGTCAGGCCAAAGCATCTAACAAAACCATCTTGAAAATACTAAAGAAGACTGTTAATGATGTCGATCGTGATTAGCATTTGTAACTGAACCCAACCCTATGGGTTTACCAAACTGATATCTGAACACCTACAGGTGCCACACCTTTCTCCTTGGTCTATGGATTAGAAGCTATCTTACTTATCGAAGTCAAAATCCCCTCATTATGAATATCACTAAAAGGAATGGTCAACAATGAAGAGTATTGGGTATCCAGATTAAATGAGTTGGAACTCTTAGGCGAAAGGTGTTTGAGCATGTTAAACCATCTTTAGGTTTATCAGAATTGACTCAAACGAAGCTATGATAAAAAGATCAGAGATATAAACTTTTAGGTTGGTGACTTGGTACTCAAAGAGAATCAAAAGGTACAACTAAATCAAGATGGAAAAGGTAAGTTTGAAACCAATTGGTTAGGCCCATTCATCATCATAGCAAGCTACAACTCTAGAGACTACCAATTGGCTACTCCTAAAGGAGAAACCTTAGCCGAACCGTTGAACAACCACCTCAAGAAGTTCTATACATGAAGCATGTTAGAATACCCTAGGAAAAAGGGTAAAAATCCAAAAAAAATAAAAAGTTAAAAAAGCAAAAAAATCAAAAAGCAAGAAAAATAGTAAAGAGAAATAAAACGTTCTTTAAGTGAAAACCACTTTGTGGCACTTCTATCACTGATACCATAGTGAAAAGTTGGCAAACAGGCACTACATTTAAATAATACTTGCATCATTAACTATCGGTGCTATTTGTAACATCCACCCATTCGTCCCATAAAAAAACAGGTGTCAACCATGGCTTGATGACTAATTACGTATTGAACATTGTTGCACCACAACATCCATCTTTCCTAGAGAAGGTAGTCTTGTCTAGAATTGGGGGAAACTTCTCAAAACTGGTCATGGATTAGATCCTTGTGTGTCTAATCATGGTAAAAAACTATTAAAATAAAAAATAATGGAAAACAAGCAAAATCAAAACAAAGTCATAAAACATCAAAATCCCAAAAAAATGTTATGCTTTTGAGTCAACACTAGTCGAATTACGTGGCCTCTACATGTACAATGTAGGCAAGGATTATGAGCCCCTGAGGCCATAGGTCAGTCCACTTAGGTGTCTATCATGCTTTATTTCAACTTAGTCAAAAAATTCAAAATCCAAAAAAATTCAAAAAACAAAAAAGATCAAAAACATGTTCTAATCAAACCAAGTGAACTACGAGCCTCTACGTGTACAACGTAGGCAAGGATTACCTTTGATGAGCCCCCGAGGCCCTAGGTTAGTCCCCTAGAAAAAAAAATCTTAAAACTTAGAAAATAAAAAAAGGTTCTAACTCCATCATCACAATTCGCAATAAAATTTTCATACATAATAAAAAAATCATCATCTTCACCCTTTGAAAAAACAAACAAACAAACAGAGCAAACACAAAAATCTAGAGTTGAGAGAATTTGAGCATCTTTACTTTTGTTTTGTTGGATTATTCTTTGAATGGGAGACTCTTCTGGTGGGTTGGCATTTTTTCAAAATTCTGCAAGGGTGGGAAATGCTGGTTCTCCCCTTGGTGGTAATGGCGGTAGGTCAGAAGTTGTTGCCGTTGATGGTGCAGAACTGTCAGCCTATAGTAGGGTTGTGGACTTTGATGGTGGGTCATGTTATCTATCTTTTGTTTTGGACTCTTTGGGTTTGGGTGACGAACCTCTTTCCAAACTTTGTGTGGGGGCCATTCCTCCTCATAATGTGAGTGTGTCCTCTTCCCCACGTCTGGAGATTCTTGGAAAAGGTGTTGATGGTGAAGGACATAAGCATGCAGAGGTATTTTCAAATGGACCAAGTTGGTCTAGCCTTTTGGGTGCTAAGCCTAAAGGGAAGATCTCCTCAGTGCCAGTTAACTTTTAGGCGAATTCGGTTACAGGAGAATACTTAGTGTCGGTTCCTAATTGCATTATTGAGAACTGATTGGTGTCTATGGACCTTACTTTGGTTGGAAATTTTATGGGGCCTCACCCTAATGTTGATTTGTTTCATAATCTTGCTTCTAAACATTGGAGGACAAAAGGCCAGTTGGAAGTAGCTGCAATGGTGAAAGGTTTTTTCTCATTCTCTTTCACTTGCAATGAGGACATGATCACTATTCTTACTGGAGGGTCGTGGCTGATCGGTAAGTCATCCTTGGTTCTTAAGAAATGGGAGGCTAGTTTTAACCCTAGTTCTTATTCTTTTTCCTTGGCCCCTATGTGGGTAAGGCTTCCAGCATTGCCTCTAGAGTTTTGAGACAAACAAGTGTTTGTTGGCATTGCTAATATGTTTGGTAAGCTTCTTTGCATTGATCAAATGACTGCTTCTAGGAAGAGGTTAGTCTATTCCTATTTTTGTGTGATTGTGAACCAATCTACAAACCTTCCTGAAAAGGTGACAATTAACTCGAAGTTGGGGGGTTGGAACCAATTGATTGAATATGAATCGATCCCATTTGTTTGTTTCCATTGCAAAAAGGTTGGGCAATTATCAAAGAAATTCCCATCAAATGCTAAACCTATCCTGTCCCAGCCACGTATGGAATGGAAGGAGAAACAAAATGTTTCAAAAGTTGATGCTATGGAAGGGGATGATGTTGTTAAGCATCCAGAAACTTCAGAGGAAAGGGTCATGGATGCCTCTAGTAAGGAGGTGGGTATGCCGGGAGGGGTGAGTGCTGAGGCTGAATCCCCTCAGGGTGTTTGGGTCCCATCAAGGGATAATCAGTTGGTGGAAGAAGGGGAAATGGTTGCTGGTGAGGAGGGTTTTCCTTTGAACGGGGTGGGGGATTCTAAAATAACTGAGGCGGTGGAGGCTATTATGGATCCTAAAATAGCTGAGGTGGTGGAGGTTGTTAAGGAACCATCTACATTGTTGATTTCTTCTATAGACAGGGAGAAGGGTGGTATGGAGGCGGTCTTGTAGGAGCCTCCTTGGGCTATTTCAAATCTGGCGCTCACCTCTTTTGTCAACGGTTGTGAGTTGGTATACTTGCAACAAGTCAAGGAACCTCCTTTTTCTCCGGTCAAGACTAGAAAAGGGAAGAAGAACTCGTCATCTCAAGGGTTGGATATCGGGAATCGATCAAAGGATGATTATGAATCGAAACCAAGGGGCAGAGGGAGACCCACTTTGCTTCAGAGTAGGGAGAAGGAAAGTAAAGCTGATATTGTTGATGGCTCCCAGAAAACTCTATTTGAGATGTGTACTAAGGGAGCATATTAGACTCCTCTATGAAGATTCTTTCATGGAATATTCAAGGGTTGAATAACCCTCACAAATAGGATCTCCTTGCTAACTTAGTGAGGGATCATAAACCGATGTGATCTTGATTCAAGAAATGAAAATGCTTATAGAAAGGTTGGAGAGTCTTAAGAAAAGATTCTTTAAGGAGTGTGGAATTCATGGTTTTGATGTGGATGGTGCTTCTAGGGGCGTGGCTACTTTTTGGAATATAAAAGTTGTGGTTGGTAAGGCTATCTATGCGGTCCCTAACCACATTGCTACTTCCTTTTACCATAATAAAAGTGATTTTTCCTAGGTCACTTTGAACATTTATGCTCCTAATGTCAGAAGTTCTAGAAAGCATTTTTTGGGGAATTCATGTTCCTTCAAAGATGATTTCCCCTTTGAACACTGGTTGGTGATGGGAGATTTCAACACTCCATTGAGTTCTGATGATAAGTTGGGTGGTTCTCAGATTGATGATGAGGGAAGATTTGACTTAATGTCTTTTGTAAATGACAATGCTCTATTCGATGTGGATATGCGTGGAGCCTTGTATACCTGGTCAAATCATAGGATTGGTGATGCTTTGATCTGGGTCAAGCTGGACTAGGCCCTTCTATCTCATGAGTGGTTGGCTCATTTTTCCTGCTCCCTTTCAACCCTTACAAGGCTGGGGTCGGTCCATTTTCCTATTTCCTTGTCAGCTGAGGTGGTTGGTCATAGGCATTCTTTTCCCTTTAGATTTGAAAAAATGTGGATGTCTCATCTAGAATTTAAAGCCAAGCTTGCATTGTGGTGGGATATCCAAGTGGATGGGTCGCTATGTACAGGGTGGCGAAGAAGCTTGCCACAGTTAAGGTTAATGTGATAAATTGGAATAAGGCCTCCTTTGGATATATTTTCCAAGAGAAAGCTCGTATTAAGGTGTATCTTGATCTTGTTCAGTAGAATATTCAAGTTAGGGGATATAATGCTAATCTAGCTAATGAAGAGAGTGTGATTTTATCCCGTCTCCATAATATAGTGGCTAGGGAGGAGGAATTTTGGAAACAAAGGTCGCGGGAAATGTGGCTTAACTGTGGTGATAAGAATACTAAATTATTTCATCTCACCATGCTTAAGCATTGTGCCTCCAATCGAATCAAGTGCATTTGTCAGGATGATAGGGTGATTGAGAATGAGGAGATTAGGCAAACGACTATTGCTTTATTTTCAAATCTCTTGACATAAAATTTTGCTCATTCCTTGGTTGATCAAGATTAATTGTTGGAAGTCATTCCTTTCCTGGTGACGAATGATCTTAACTGTATGCTCTGTGGTATTCCCTCTATGGAGGAAATTAGGAATGCAATTTTTTCCATTGTTGGGAACAAGGCCCCAACCCTGGATGGGCTCCCCATGTTCTTCTTTCAAGAGTTCTGGACTATTGTTTTCAAGGATGTGGTGAATGTGAATAAAGAGTTTTTTGGTGGCTGTAATTTGCTTAAAGAATTGAATGCTACATTTTTGGTGCTGATCCCGAAGATCCCTTGGGCCTTGGCCTTTAATGAGTTCAAACCTATTAGCTTGTGTAATTCAATTTATAAAATTTTCTCCAAGGTTTTGGCGGTTAGGCTGCAAAAGGTTTTTCCTTTGATCATCTCTCCCCACCAAAGTGGCTTTGTTGTGGGTAGGAAAATTCTTGACCCAATTATCACTATGCATGAAAAAATTCATTCACTGATGGTTAACAAAAGGGATGGCTTCTTTTTTTAAACTGGATTTGGTTAAAGCTTATGATAGGGTCAATTGGTCTTTCTTGTATAAAGTCCTCTATGCTTTCTATTTCTCTGATATCTTTGTTTAGCTAGTTAGGAGCCTCATTTCAATGATTTCCTTTTCTATGCTCGTGAATGACTCTCCCTCAGATTTCTTCAAAATCTCCAGGGGGTGCAGCAGGGTGACCCAATTTCACCCTTCATCTTCATTATTTTGGCTGAAACTTTGGGTAGGTCATTGTAGTTGAAGCTTTCTTCGGGATCCCTAAAGGGTCTGAGACCCTCTTCTTCATCGCCCCCCTGTGCACATCAATAGTTTGTTGATGACACTTTGATCATGGGTGAAGCTTCTATTGCGGAAGCTAGGACAATTAAATTGACTTTTCAGAAGTATGAGGCGGTGTCTGGGTAGTTGGTGAGCCTCCCCAAGAGCACGATCTTCTTCCTCAATACCTCAGAAAGAAGAATGCAAAGAATTGCTGGTATCCTTCAGTGTTCTATGGGTTCTCTCCCGTCGACCTACCTTGGTTTGCCTCTTGGAGCTAATTCATCTCATGATTCATTTTGGAATGGCTTGATTGATAAATGCAATGCGAAGTTGGTAGGTTGGAAAGGTGCTTTTCTTAGTCAGGCTAGCAAATTGGTGCTCATCAAGTCTACTTTATAGAGTCTCCCGATGTATGTTCTCAGCCTCTTTCAGATGCCTTGTAAATTCTAAGAGAAGATTGAGTGTATCTAGAAAAAATTTCTTTGGTTGGGTGTGGAGGACAAGAAGAGATTGAGTTTGGTGTTGTGGGAGAAGGTGTGTCGGTCGAAATTCCAAGGGGGTCTAGGTCTGCGTAGAATTATACCTTTCAATTTGGCCCTTGTGGCCAAACAGCTTTGGAATTTCCTTCATGGTGAGAAGGACTGGGTGGAGATCCCAAATTCTAAATATCTTGCTCAGGTGGATAAATTTTGGGAGTTTTTGAATGAGGATTTCTCTCCTCCCTCGAGCTCCTACTTCTAGAATTCGTTGATCAGATCAAGAGGTGTTATTTCTGCTAGCATTCAATGGTCAGTTGGGAATGGTCATGATATTCTCTTCTAGGATGATTGGTGGTATGAGCATGGTCCACTGTTAGATTCTATTTGGGCGAACCCTTGGAGGGACTTGTGCATTCAAGAGTTTGGGAGTTATGTGGTTGGCTATATTGTGAATGGAGAATGGAGGAAGATCCATGAGGTGTTTCCTGCGTTGGTGGATCTATTTAATGAGATTTCTAGAATTCACATCCTTGTTTCCCCCTAGAGGGATATGGTGATTTGGAGAAGGCTCCCAAATGGGTTATTTTCGGTGGCATCTGCGTTTAAGTCTTGTAATGAATTTGTGGGACCCAGGCTTCCATGGGGTTTAGTGTGGTCTTCGAAGGTGATCCCCAAGATCAATATTTTTTTCTAGTTAATGGTGTAGGACAAGATCCTAACTATTAACAATCTGTGGAAAAGGGGGTTATCCATGCCTAACAGATGCTACCCATGTAAGATGGATGTGGAGGATAATTCCCACTTGTTTATTGGCTATATTTTTTCTTGGGAAGTATAGTCTCTCTTTCTCAATCTTTGGCGAGTGGACTGGATTTTTCCTACTTCGATTTGGGAGCTTTGGCTCCAATGGAATGCTCCTTCTTCTAATCCCTCCTTGAGATTTCTTTGGTTGCTTATGCTTCCTCATATTATCTGGGGTTTATGGAAGGAGAGGAACAACAAAATTTTCAGGGATGCTTCCCTCTCTCCTCTCTCCCTTTTTTTTAAAATTGTTTCTTCTATTAGGGAAATTTTTTTGTTGGTGATTGAGAAAGTTGATATTCCAGAAAGAGTGATGGTTTTTTATTATGATGCCTCATTGGCAAACCATTGGAAATTTTCTTGTGATATTGCTAAACCCTTGAAGAAGTCTAATATAGTTTCCTCCTCCTCCTGGCTGGCACAAAGTCAACTTTGATGGTTCGGCTAAAGGTAATTCGGGTCCTGTTGGTTGTGGGGGAGTGTTGAGAGATCACAATGGTAGGTTTGTTTTAGCGGTGGCACTCCCTTTGGTAATCTAGAAAAACCACTTTGTTGAAGCTGTTGTAGCCTATCATAGCATCAAGTTGGCTAGAGACTTGGGGATCTCTAACCTCTGGATCAAAGGGGATTCCCTAAATATTGTAAATTTCCTAAGGAAAGGATCCCCCCTCTTGGAATATTAAAATTCTCATTCTAGATGCCATTTCTTTAAGTTGTGAATTTGATGAAATTTATATATCTCATGCCTATAGAGAGGCGAATTCTTTGGCTGATTGGTTGGCGAATTTTGGGGTGACATCGACAAGGTCTTGGAATGCGGATGATGTCCTATCTATTGAATTAAGCACTCTTATTCATAATGACTCACATTAGCTCATTGGTTTTGGCCACCTCCTTGGATTTTGGAATGCATGGGAATTATGGAGTATTCTGGATGATTAGACTATTCACATAGTTGATGCTTATTGGAATTTTTTGTCATTCAAGTCTGAGTTATATAAGCCTCTTCTTCATTATTGCTATCGGTACCGTCCTTGGCAGCTGCACATGCTTTCTGGGTGTTAATCTTCCTCTCACCTCTTTTTTTTTCTATCATTGTTAGTGGTTTCTTTTTAAGAGTGCTTCGATGATGGGTGGGGATACGTGCAAAACAGAGCCTCTTTCTTGTGATGACATCAAAGCCAATGTTGACATCTAGGAAATTCTTCAGAGAGGTGGTGTGACTTTAAGGCTAGTGCATCCAAGGATTTTGTTGATGCTTGGCATGGACATGCGATTAGCATGTTCTGTAGGGATACTACCATCAATGAAGATTTCATAGTAGAAGTGACAGGTATGTCGATGGAAGAAAGGAAATTCTACAAGGATAATAATATCTCGTAGTTGACCAGGAAAAACTTTCTTCAGGATAGAGAATGGGCTAAAATGGTTAGATTGGACTATGGGGGTTATGACAAGACCAAGATTAAACCCATCTAGTAGGATGTGGCAGTGGCATTGATGCAGTACTTTACCCTCGATAATAGATACACAATGTTGTATGGTCACCATTTTGTGTTGTTGAATCAATTGCAACATGGTAAGCTCGTGTCCTTCCTGTTTTACCTTTTGATGTCTTTTGAAGAAGGAATTTTGAGTTTCAAGAAGAACCCTAGAAACCATTTTTTGCATGAGGGCTTGATGTTACTCATTGTAGATTTTATTAAAGATAATTGTATTGTTTTAGCTCCCCATTCCCTTGTTTCAAAAAAGAAGACGAAAGGGAGTGGGAAATGTCGAATTGAAGAGATTCCAGAGAGTGAGGGAATAGAAATTGAAGAGGAGTAATAGGGTTGGTCCAATGGGTATGACACTAACCTGGATTACACCCCCCCATCTAGAGGGTGAAACCCTCAACTTCCAAGGAAAAATCTCTCCTCTTGCATGTCAAACATAAACTCAAGGAGGCTTTTTTGGAGGGTGATGAGGAGGGAATTTCTAGTGGTAAGAAGGTTAAGGGCTATTCTAAGGATGTGGGTGATAAATTTCAGAAGGTGGCGAAGAATATCCAAGGTGATGGAATGGGGAATTTTGGTGATGGTGGGTCCCCTGCAACTGGCAAGGGGAATTTTGTGGTCAATGTGGATGATTCTACCTAGGTTTCGGTGTCCAAGGATAGGGCCAAGGCCAAGATTTTACCTAAGGTGTCCAATAGGAGGATCCTTTAGCTGGTTTGCATTAGGGAAAGGGTGTGTTTTGGGGGGCTATGAATTTTTCGTAGGCATTTGGTTTGGTGAAAGAAGGGGCTAATATCTCATTTAATTTTCTGATGTGGCTCGTGCAAAAGGTGTAGGACCTCCACAATAAGCATGACACTATTGTCTGTTGCAACAACGCACTTTCAAGGAGAAGGATTCTATCTTCGGGTTGACTAGGTCTGTAAATTCCAGTGTTGGATGTGTGGCAGATGAGCTTGCTAATTTGAAGAATGATTATGGACTGAGGATGGCTTTGCTAGAAAAGTAGAATAGGTAGCTTTGAAAGGACTTGGACATGATTATTAATATTATCAAGGAGAAGTTGGAGGCCTCAGCTGAAGGTATGGTCTTTCTCAACTAGAAAGTAAATGAATGGACTGGTAGAGGACTGTTTGAAGAACACGTGACTAAGGAAATAGAGGAGAGTGTTTTCATGGAAATGCATACCATGGATTTGGATGCTAGACCTAGTGTGTGTACTTAGAGAAAAACCAAGAAATGAAAAATAGTCCCTGGTTGTGATGTTGAGGAAATTATGGAGATGCATGATAGGTTGGCATCTAAGGATTTGGATGTGGAAAAGATGCTCAAGGAACTTCTCTAATTGTTGTTTGGTTTGATTTACTATTTTTTTTTTTAGCTATGGTTTTTTGTTGATGGTCTACTGATGTTTTGGTAATCAGCTTGTTTTTGGTGTTTTGGGTGGTCAGTCTATTGTTTCACCTTTGTTACCACTATCTCTTTTTGTTCAGGGTTTCAAGAACCCTTCAAAACCTATTTATTGTTAATCAAAAACACCAAAAGCTAGAAATTTCAAGCAAACAATCACAAAGCTTTGATTACAAATAGATGAAAACAATGACAAAGTGTTAACTACCTATCTTTTGACAATTCACCAACAACATTCTAAGATATGCCTTAATAGATCCATTCCTACAATAGACATGAACAACAATAGATAATAGCTTGAAACCTCAAAACAGATATGGCAAGTGATACTACAACATTGTTTTATCTTTTTATAGTCTTATCTTTCTAATTTATTTTATTGACTTATTCCCAGGATCTCTCGAGGATGTCCATAAGGGTTTAGAGAAGAAGGAATGGGGGTAATTGAGCGTCATTTCAGTTTGTTGTTTGTAAGATGTTTTTGTCATACTACCACGGTGAATACTTGCTTTATTGAGTGTATGGAAGTTGTTTTAAGACAATTCATGTAGTAGTTCAATGTTAGGTATGGGTAAGTGCATGGATCTGTGACACAAAAAAGGCTCTAAGATGCCACCTTTTTTTTGAAATTAGCAAAATCTGATTTGCACAAGAAAATGAAGATAGTTACACTCAAAATTTCAAGATGTAGCAAGAACAAGAGTTGAAGTGCTGCGAGTCTAGTTTCTAAGCTACTAATTATTTTTGAAATTAATGAAGATTAAGGGTCTCAAAAAGGGGGGCCCCAAAATAGGTCTTGGTTTTATCAAAAAAAATAGCATTGTGTCTGAGCCCCCCCCCTTTTGATTAACTTTTTCCTAGAATTTCAAAAATCTGAATAGTGATAAATTAGCTAACACCATGTAGTTTATCCTTGTTCTTTTGGATAATTTTTTTATGAATTTTCAAAGTGGACACATCCTGAAAAGCTAAAATCTGAGCGTGCTCCCCCCTATTTTTTTTTAAAACAAATCAAAAATTGATTTTTTTTCATCACGTGTAGAATGGACTCTAGTTTTAAAAAATGTAATTTGTTTCACAATTCGATGAACGAGTAAAAATATATCCAAAAACTAGCACATGTTGGTTTTTGACAAAAAACGGAGGCAATAATAAGAAAATTTATGGATGAAAACCTTAACTTAATCAAAATGTAAAAAAAGATATTTAGATAGCTAAGAGAGAGCCTAACCTCATCATATTTTTTATAAACATGCATTGAAAGATGTGCAAATGTGATGGTGAGCATGGCCAAAAATGTATGAAATTTTGTTACCCTTTCAAAAAATCACATCTTTTGCATGAAATGGTTGTCAAAATCTTTGAGTCGGAACCCACTGGGTTGGTATTTCCCAATGCAACCCATTTGGTGAGCGCCAAATGTGAAGCATGAATTTTGCAATGAATTTATGTGAACTCTTTCTTCTTCTCTTTCTCTACTAGGGAGACTATATACATGAAATAAACATCTAAGTATAAGTTGACATTTACATATGGACATTTACTTTCTTATACTTTAAATTATATTTCATGTATATAGTTTCAGGATGTTTAGAAAGAGTGGTTTCAAATCTCTAGGAGTTATAATGCAAATTCTAGTTTTTGGAAGATTTTAAAAAAAATTAGACTTAGTCAAATTTCAGTAATCATCATGTCAAGTTTCAGTAATCAGGAGGTGAAATTTCATATTTCTCTCTCTATCTCACTCATTTTCATCGCTTATTCTCTAGACCTCTCTCTCTCACTATCTGGACATCCCTTTATCTGACACTCTCTCCCTTGAGCTTAAGAACTACATCTCTACATGTCCATCTCTCTCCTCCCCTCTCTAATATCTATCTCCCTCCCCCGTCCCCCCTCCTTCCCTCTCTACATTTCTCTATCTCCCCTCTCTCTCATTCTATTTGTATATATATCTCTTTACTCTCTATATCACCTCTCTCTATCCCTACCTATTCC
>VDFB02270651.1:186065152-186099203 GCA_007258455.2 Sequoia sempervirens
GAAGAGACTATTTTACATGCAACTTATGGTGCAGGCATGTAATCATACTTGGAAAGTAACTTCTTAGAAGTAAATTCTTATTTACCACTTTCAAAGAATGTTTTTGGATAAAGGTTAGCTTCTAAAAAAAATTGGCTTTTGGTAATGTTCTGGGGATATTATTTTCAAGCCCCTATACATGCGGTGTTTTTCTCAATTAAGATACCTCCCAACCCTTGCGAGTTTTTATGCATCACGAGGATACTGAGGGAGAATACATCGACATAGGCCAGTAGCACCTGGGGGATGATGAACTTTCCTCACACCCACAATTTATTTATCTAGCGGTCTAGAACGAAAGTACCGCTTGGGTCACCTATGAGTTCTCCAACGCGAGATGTTTCTCAATAGGTAGGTCCTCTAAAAGGTATGCTTGAAAAATATGTGAACCTCAAGATGTTTTCACTCACCAAGATCACCAAAAGGTGTGAGGGGAGAAGACAACCATCTAGCTTTCCAAACAATGAATGCACATCATACACTTCATAACAATTTGATTCTTTTTAAGCACCTCAAGCGGTGCTATCCCCAAAAATATGTGAATAAATCATAACAAAGTTCTTTTTAGTTGCACCAATACGAAGTATTATGGATATCAATCACTTAAGATAGCAATGGTGCAAGATAGAAAGAATAATTTGTTCATTTTTAAGCTCAAATATGAGTGTTTCCAAGAAATCAATCTTGGTCTTACTTGGTCAACAAAATCAAATATGAGCGTGTGTCAACAAAAGGGAATCATTTGGCGTTTGTTCTTTTTATGCACCGAAATCAAAGTTCCTAATTATGAAAACTTGTAAAGAATTCATTTTTAGAACACCTTAATTGAAATGTTTGTTCTTTTTATGCACCAAATGACAATTCCTAACTTAGAAAAACTTTGAAATAGTTCATTTTTAAGAGCACCAAAATGAAATATTCATTTGTGTTCTTTTTAAAACACCAAATAAATGTTCCTATTTTAAGAAAGCATGGAAATGATTCATTTTAAGAGCACCAAAATGAAGTATACATTTGTGTCTATTCTTTTTAAGCACCAAAATAACGATTCCTACTTTAAGAAAGCTTGAAATAGTTCATTTTAAGAGCACTAAAAATTAAAAAAAATTGTTCTTTTTATGCACCAAAACAAATATTCCTAACTTAAGAAAAAACATTTGTAAATATGGATACTTTGACCATTCGTCTTCCCTACAGAAAATGTGTTAGTGCTTCTCATGCCCTGCATACAAACACATTAGCACCTGTCACACATTCAAAAATAAGCATCCATTAGCAAAAATATCATTTAGAAATTTGCAGATCTCAGACACAGGTTTGTCAGAGCAAATACTCAGAAATCAGAGTCAAGTGTGTCGTTTGTCAGAGAGCAAATGTGTAGGTTTAGAGCAAGTGTGCCCCTATCAACAGTCAAATTCTTAGAAAAATGTCAAATGTATGATTCTTGGTGTCAGATGCACGGTTTTCAGAGGCAAGTGCACGGTTTTCTTCACAAGCAATTGCAAACATTTCTAGGATAGTGCATGAAAAAATCTCCAAAAGCAATTCTGGAACTTGCAACTTCAAAAATGGCTCATAGAAATGTTAGTGTAGGGGACCATGGTCCCACCGAGCGTGCTAGAATGTGTGAGGGGGGAAATCATAGATGCTAAAAAAGATAAACATGCAATTGAAATTAGAATCTAGTCTAAGATCAAGAACACTAATCTAGATCTATTCCTACACTTATGAATCACTGTGAAGCCTCCATAGTTTGTGTGCAAAGCTTTGATGTGATGAATGGTTGGTTGATCAAAGAAATATTGAAGCTCTAATGGTGGTTGTGAATGTTGGAAATACTTTTTTGTGCAAATGATGTTGACTCTTCAATCCTTTTTTGTGAGGAAATAGGTTTATTATATAGAAAATGTGATTCAAAATGGACAATCAAGATTAAATAATGTTGAATCAAGATAAAAAATTGAGCGATGTTGAGAGAATTTAGACATGAATAATCTGTGCAAAATAGATTGCACAATTTTTGTGATTGAAGAAATAGATTGAATGATCAGTGGGATTGAGGAATAGATTGACTAGTTAGGAATTAGATTGATCTGCCAGGAGATCATATTTTTCTCAATCAGGAATAGATAGATCTATTAGGAATAGATTGAGAAATTAGGGGGTCGTAATTTACTCAATCAGAAAAGTGGTTGAGAACAATTGATTAATTGATTTAATTAATTAATTCATTTTGAAGTTGAACATGAAAATCAAGTTTGACTTTTGCAAACAAAGTTGAATTAGTTTGATTTGATTTTTTATGATAATTTGAATAGTTTGATCTAATTTATTCAAATTTGGAGGGAAAAGGTGAGTTAATTAAATTACTATGATTTAATAATTCAATCAACTTAGGGGAATAAAGTGATTTAGTGATGTAATTAAATAATTATTGTTATTTAATTAATCGGGATGAAATAAAGTGAGATTATGACTTTATTAAATAAATGTAATTTATTTAATTGGTCGAAATGATGAAAAACATGAATTAATTAAATAATTTCATTTTATTCAATTAATAGCAGAAATAGGATTTTTAGGACTTTATTAAATAAATGGAATTTATTTAATTAGTCAAAAATGATGGAAAAGTGAATTAATTAAATAATATTTTTTTATTCAATTAATAGGGGAAATTAGGGTTTTGGATGAAATTTATGTGAAATGCAATGATGTTATATGCTAGTTTTTAGGCTAGGACAATTTTAGGTGTCTACAAATGTAACACATTTCAACAAGCCTTCAACATTGCTTCACTAAGCAAGACCGAAACACTGTCATTGATATCTACTATATTAGAAGGTATAGAGACTTGAAAATGTGGATATGATACCTTCACATCTTGATCATCAAGACCTAAGCATTGCAAGGCCAAAAATTTCTCCACATGGAGATACAAATAAAAAAGCCTCGATGCTTCACACATTATCAACTTCCATTGAGAACAAGGTCCATTTATACACAATAGATCTACACACTGACTAATCTGATTCAAATCTTCCTACATGCTAAATTCTTCAACACCTTTTTTATTTTTAAGGGGGGGGGACATTCTACAAGTGACCATAGTTGTTGTAGGCAAATCAATATCCATGAAATAACATAGTATTGTATCTTTGAGGTAAGAAATACCTTCTTCCTATGTTGTTATTCCTTCTCTATCTAACTCTACAATCAACAACCTTATGCCCAAAAATATTGCAATAAAAATAATAACCTTGAAAGGATTGATTGAACCTATTAGGAGCATGTTGTTTTGTAGATGGAGTACTTTTGAAACCTTTCTGCTTCTGATTGGAATTAGAACCGTCTTCTTTCTTTCCATTATGAATATTACTTGTATCTCTAGAGGCATTATTCTTAGAGTCTTTAGGGTAAAACTCTCTCTTCTTTTGTTTTAGTCTTTTCATTTAATTTTGAACTATCTGGATTGAACTTTTCTCCTTTTTCAATTTGTTCCTTTTTCTCTTTTTAGGGATTTACTTAGAGTGGTATTTTCTTCTTCAATCTTTAAACATTTAGTAGTTTTATCTTTGAGTTTGATATTCAAGAAATCTTCGGTCCTCTTACCTTCTTCAACCTTTATTTTCAAATTAAAGATTACGCTTTTTGCTTCTTTTGGTCTAATTTCATATATTTTTCCTTCTTCTACTTGAATTCTCAATTTGTTAGATTCTTCTTTTGATTTTGGAAGAAAGATTTCATATTTTTTATTTATACCTCTTGCTTTATTCAAGTCTTCTAATACAAATTGTATTTCTCCTTCAAATTCAATCCACCATTCATCTAAATCAAAGTCCCAACCTTCAAGTTCTATAGATTCTAGATCTGGATCAGAGGAAAATATGTCTTCATCACTTAACTAGCTATACTCCTTACATATCTCAACATTATACTTTCTATTAGTAGTATTAAAAATCCATAAAGAGAGTTTCATCATTTGAATCATTCTCCTCATCTTCAGAGGAACCACTACTCTCTTTGGAATAGAGACCCTTCTTGACCTTATCTCTTTGATTGCTATCATCTGATTCTTTATAAGGACATTTGGATGCAAAATGACCTATTCTTCCACAATTGAAACATTTAAAAGCTAAATTACCTTTGTATTTCCAATACCTTTTTTAGTCTTCTCACAAAATTTGCTTCAACTTCATCAAGTCCATTAATTTGATCAACAAATTCATCTCCAGTCTTTTGTTAACTTTGAATGCAGCTTCTTTCTTTGGAACATCTTGGCCAAACTCTTTCATCTCAAAGGTAGTAAGAGTACCAAACATTTCATCAATTGAATATTTATCTAAATCTTTAGATTCTTCAACGGAAAATCATTTATGTCTATAATATTTTGGGAGAAATCTCAAAACCTTCTTTATAATTTCACTTTCTTTTACTTCTACACCAAGTCTAGAGATGCCATAGACAATTTCTTGTACCCAAAGAATATAACTTGCAATGTCTTCAACTTTAGTCATCTTTAGAGTTTCAAATCTACTTTTGAAGATCTACATCTTAGCTTGCTTCAATTTATTATCTCCTTCATAGATTCTATTAAACTTTTCTGAAACATCTTTAGTAAAACTTCAATTCATCACCTTCAAAAGTTCTAAGTGTTCCAACCCACACAAGTAGCATTCTTGGATTTGGAATTGCATTCATATAGTCTAATTTTAGCTAGATCTATAAGAGTGGTTGGAGCAGTATAGCCACTTTTGACTGATTTCCACACCCCAAACCTAAGAGAGTTTAGGTATCCTTCCATTCTCAATTTCCATAAGGAGTAATTAGTCCCATCAAACCTAGGACCCTTGTATGAACCATCATGTTCCATCCTGGATCTTTGCCTCAAGTTGTGAAGCTTCTATAGAGGAACTTGGCTCTGATACCAATTTTTGAACACTTCCAAAGACTAAGAGGGAGGAGGTGAATCAATCTACACAAAACTTAACCCCTTCCAAAACTTGAAACTTTCAACACAACTCAAAATCCTTTAGTGGATAAAGATAGAACTTTAAGCAAAGTAGTAATAGAGAAAAATATAGAAATTTGAATCTTTAACACCTTTAGAAAACTTTACTGATGAAATATATAATAGTAATCAGATCAGCAACAAAGAGAAAGAGATAGAGAGCACACATATGCACAAGGAGACACTAGATTTACATGGAAAACCCAATGAGGGAAACACCATGGTGAGAGTTAACTCACAATATAAGGCTTGTTGCCAAAAGACTTGCAAGAAGGCTCATTTCCTTAGAGAAAGATACAAAAAGGGAATTGCAACATTGAATTACCAACCAACTCTAGGAGCAAGATATATAAGACCTAATGAGATTCATTATCTCAGAGTAGGATACAAAAGATTTATAAGAGAATTACAAATATTTCCAATAAAAATCTTTGTTGACTAAGGTGTTCAAGCTCAATTTATCTTTCCCTTCATAATATTTAGCACTATCTCTACTAGATATTCAATACAACTCGCTCATACACCTTTTTCACTCTTGTAAACTTCCCCATCCATGTTGCATCTAAAATGATCTTGAACTTATATCCCTCACAACACTTTAATTCTTCAATTAGGTTGGCTAGGAAGAGAATGATCAATGAATTCAACTAGTTGACCACCAAAGCATGATGTGGTCCTTGCCCAAGGATAGAGAGGACCAAAAAATTAACACTTCTTTCAAGGTGATCCAAAATGATTTACACGTAGGCACACATCAACCTAAGTCGATATCAAGGAAACATGTGGATGAAACATTGAAGCATATAACCATTCGACCCATAAACACTTTCAATTGAATTTACTTGATGTGGTCCTAAATAGGATAATTCAAGATCCAAATCTATCATGACACATATTCCATTGTTGGTGTAGCCCCCCAAGCACATAGCCCAAGCAAAGGAAAAAGCCTTATTAGCCAGATACCCACAAACAACCCAAAAATCCAATTGAAGACACAATGCAACATCAAAGCGGCCAATTAACAACATGTGGATCAAATAGGTATGTTCCTTTAATATTCAACATCACTTCCATACACTTCTTTCGTAATTTCATGTCATCAACAACCACCGTAGACCAAATAGGTACAAAAAGCTCTATTCAAGAAACACATAATACATAACTGGATGATGTAACATTTCTAGAATAGCTTGCAGACCACTTAAGAATATGAGATTAGAATTGAGACATTGCACAAACATTTTGAACACATCCACCAAGCTACGAGAGTGAAGACATCAATACAAAGAAATGCAAAGCATTTTCTAGACCAGTTCAGATACCTAGCAACACTTCCAACCTTTTGTAATCCACAGGAACCTCCTCAACAACATAGGTGACCTAAAAATATAGGAGTGCAACATACAAAGAGAATTCACATTGAATACCAAATCACAAGACTAGAACTGTAACAACGAAGGAATGTAGAGCATTCTCCCAAACAAACTTCAATGCAACATCTTGAACCAGAAACATTTGAGCAACTTGTGGAGACCAAAACTTCCTTTTAGCAACACATATTATAATGAACATTAGGAGAGAGCATGAAACATACTGTATACCTTCAACAACATCTCTCCAACATTAGTCATGCTTCTAATCCTCATCTTATTATATTATCATGAAAATAACTCTGCTAACAGTAATAATGCATTAAATGAACATCAACAATAATACTTCTTTGATATGGCATGAAATCCAACCATGACTTCTTCAACTCTTCTCTTCTTTGATAAGGCATGATATCCAACCATGAACTTCTTCATTTCTATTTTGATAAGGCATGACATCAATTACAACTAACAATCAATGTTGAAAAAAACTACCAACAATCTTCTTAGTGTTGACATCAATGACAATAACACAACTAATAGTGTTGACATCAATGACAACTGCCAACAAGGATAAAGTAGACAACATCCATGTCTAGGACAATAACAACACTGCTAGTAGGCCAAAAAGGTAATTCTTAACATCAATGACAATTTTTGCAACAATTCTAATAATATTGACAACAATTGTAACCATCTCCATCTCAAAGGCCTTGACATCGAAGACAACAAACACATTTCTATCACCTAGTTCAATGATAAATACTTTTAGAAGAATAGATTAAATTTATTTAAATAGATGAATTATTTTTCATCATGAGTATATATTTCCATTTCTTCTCATAATAACACACTCCTAATAATTGTAGATCTCAAAGTGTATGAGAGAGCGAATTATCTTGTTATTGTTCCTACCCATTTGATAATTCTTATAATAGAAGTTTAACATGCTTATTGTTATGCCTCACACACCCCCTATTTTTTTGAAAAAATATGGACCCTCTTATATTTTTTTATTTTTCTTAGGTTAGGTTTTTTCCACTAGGTCAATATTTATCTCCTTAGATTTAGTTAGGAGAAGGTAATAAGCTTTTATTTCCCTAAGGATTTCCATCAATGAGTTTCATTTAGATACCTTAGTAATTTAAAAAAACTTATGGACCTTTTAGGGACTACTGCATATATATCTTGACCTCTTGAAGTCCTTCTTGTTTCTACAAAAGGTTCTTTTAATGTTAAGAGCCTTTGTTTCTTCATAATTTGAGTTTAAAAAAACATGTACAAAATTGGAGATAGGAAGTGGAACTAATTGATATGCTAACATCTAGTCCATCCCTGTATCATTTTCCTACAAGTGAATTGAAAGAGTCAAAATTCTTGTTAAGTAAAGTTTGTGGGATCCCAACCTACTATTAGACATAATTTGGTTCACCCCTTTACATGTCTTTCCATCGTGATAAATCCCAAAAAAATCTCTTGTGATTAATCTAGGTGTCATTTCTTTGGAAGTTTCTATTAGAGTAATAATTTATTGGCTAATAATTAATTAATTAATCTTTAATTGATTAAAAGTCTAATTTGACTTTATGCACTTAAGATAAACTTAGGAGTGCTTTTTTCTAAGCTATTATTAGATCATTATGTCTCATCACATAGGATGCCAACACTTGGCATGATTTAATCCCTTTCTCATTTATGGTTTTCTCTTATAAGCATTCTCTTTCTTTGTATTATTCATCTCTTGTAAGTTTTTATTTTTGAGGAAATAGTAAATCATTATTTGAAACTCTCATGCATGAAAGGTGTTATTTTTTTTTGTTTTATCCTACTTCTTGTGTGTTTTCACAATTCCAACATGGTATCATAGCATGGATTTAACAAACCCCTTCTCAAATTTTTAGGGTTTTCTTCAACTAGGGTTACAAGGCCATCAAGTTTACAATATTCATATTTTTTGTAGGTTTTGGACTTGGACATTTTTGGTGTGGGTTGGAGAAAAATGGTGCTCACCATGCATTCAAGAGGCTAAAAAGACAAATTTTGACTATAAATTTGTCCATATTTAGCGTCACGAGCTTTTAAGGCAATTTTTTTTATCTAAGAGGTCATATGCCCCCAAAATGTCATACCGTACAACTTTAAGAAAAAAATAAAATGCATAGAGGTCAACTAACTGCCACGACCTATAGACTGTAACGAAAATAACTAAGCCACTATTCACCAACAAATCTACCAAACCTACTACCTATCTATCACCCTTTCGATAGTGGATGTCGGGGCTCTTTTTTTATCTAAGAGGTCATACGCCCCCAAAAATTGGTTCTAAGTACTATCTCACAATGTAGGTATTTTTCTTAGATTTTTTAACTGGTGCATTCTAAAACCTATCAAAGTTAAATGTTCTATTTTTACTCTTGAGCTCACAACTTTGTACTAGTTTCTCTACATTTCATGATTCTTGCGATATTGGAAAGGTCTTTCAAAGCTCCTCATATTTATCGATGCATTTTTTCTATATTTCTCTCCAAACACATTTTATTTAGTTTTTTGTGTTTTCACATTTTGATGAATTACTTGGACATTTTAGCTCTTGGCAACTTTTTGTTTGTGCGAGATGACTTGTTTTTTTTAGTTCTACTTGTATTTCCAAAAAAAAACTTATTTTAGCATTTTAGATATATTTTGTAAGAACTTTCTCTTTTATGAATGCATTGAGATAAAGTGCCACTATTGTACATTTTTTTGGGGATTTTGTACATCTTTTGTTCCTTTTTGTACTTGCACTATGTTATAAAGTGTCATGGGGGGTTGTGTAGTGCCTTTATTTTTCTATCACACCTTTGTTAAGTGAGTGTCCCTTCCATGATAATTTGAAATCCTAGTGATTCTTCCTCATATGTGTGTGCCTTGGTTTGCACACCCTTTTTCTATTGCATGTAATTTCATGTGTATGTTCATATGTTCTTTGTTCTCCTTCATGCACTTTTTTGTGACACATAGTTTTAGTGGACTTGTTATGGCTCTCCATTTTCCACATTATGAGGGGGCTTCTATTGTTGGTGCTAATGCTTCCTCGATTTCATTTTTGGATTGATCTATGTATCTAGTTTTTGTTCCTATGTAGTAGATGGATGCATTGGTTGGTTACCCATGCATTTTGGTGAGATGGAGAACTTACCCATTCATTTGAATTTCTCTCTTTTGGAGAGAAGTTTTTCCCATGATATTTTCTCCTTTTCTCTAGTAATGGGAGATTAGATTGTTTGTACATGGGTACCTCATCAAGCCTTATTGTCAGGACCCATTCATGCATTCTTTGACTTTTATGCATTCAATTTTTATATTTTCAGGCTACTCCCTAAGTTACACTTAAGGGGGTGTTAGATTAATCATTTATTGGTTAATAATTAATTAACTTTTCATTGATTATCAGGCTAATTTAACTTTATGCACTTAAGCTAAACTTAAGAGTTTTTTTAGCTATTATTAGATCATTATATCTCATCATGCATAGGATGTCAACACTTATTATAATCTAATCCTTTTCTCATTTAGTAATTTCTTTTATAAGAATTTCCATCTTTGTATTATTCATCTCTTGTAATTTTTTATTTTTGAGGAAATAGTAAATCATTGTTTGTAATCTTGTGCACGGAAGGTGTTCTCATTTGTCATTAATCCTACTTCTTGTGTGTTTTCACAATTCTAACAAAAAAAATGTTCCAAAAATAATAGGAACATGAAGAAAATCATTGAAGCACAAAGAAGTTGTAGACAATTATCAAATGATGATTGCTATATTGTTGAAATGAAGCACCTCCTCTAAAATAGATGATGATTAGGATCAAGAAGACAATAGTTTGCATGAGTGCTCCCAATGACACCACTCAAATAATGATTAGATGAAAAAAGGAAAACATATAGTAGTCAAAGATGCAAATGGTACATGAATCTGAAGAACATTGATCAAGTGAAAATGGAAGGTTGCCTCCATAAATAGGAATTCTAGAGTGTATATATGGTAAGTTATCAATATCACAAAAATGCATGGTTAACCAATTGTTTCATACACCTAGTACATAGGAACAAAAACTAGATACATAGATCACTCCAAAAAGAAACCTGCAAGGAAGCATTAGCAGCAACAGTAGAAACCTCCTCATATTGTGGAAAAGGGAGAGCCATGATAGGTCCATTGAAATGGTTTGTCACCAAGAAGTGCATGAAGGAGAAGAAAGAACATCTAAACATGCACATGAAAGTATTTGCAATAGAAAAAGGGTGTGCAAACTAAGGCACGCACACATGAGGCGAGAATCACTAGGATTCAATGTTTTTGTGGAAGGGGCAGATAGCTGACAAAGGTTTGATGGAAAAAAAGGCACTAAACAACCCCCCATGGCACTTTATAACATAGTGTGAGTAAAAAAAGGAATGATAGGATGTATGAAATCCTCAAAAAACATGCACAACAATGGACCTTTGTCTCAGTGCAGCTAAAAAAGATAAAGTTCTTAAAAACATGTCTACAATACCCAAATAGGACAAAATTCTAAAAATACATGTAGGACAACCAAAAAAAAATCATATCACACAAACAGAAAGTTTCTAGGACCTAAAGTGTTCAAGTAATTCACTAGAATGTGAAAACACAAAAAACTAATAAAATGTACTTGGAGATAAATCTAGAAAAAGTGCATGGATATCTATGAAGAGATCTGAAAGAAAATTCCAACACCACAAGAATTATAAAAAGATAGAGAAATTGGTCAAAATTTGTGAGTTTGGGAGTGAAAAAGAACTTCTACCCTTGACAAGTTGTAAAATGCACCAATATTAAAATCTAAGAAAAATACCTATACTATTAGATATTACATAGAAGTAATTTTTTTATGATATCTCATTTTCCTGATTTCGATACCCGGGAGAAAAGTTATGGTGATTTTCCCAATCTTTCTTAAGTTTCCATAAAAGGAAAAAAAAATTAGTCTCTTAGGGGATGGGCATTGGTTGCTCATCTGACTTGGTGGCACTGAGGCTTAAAAAAGAGCCCCTCCCACCTATCATCAGTGAAGTGGCAAACAGGGGGTGGGGTCTGAAAAAGCCAATAGTTGCTATGCAACTACTAGTGGCTAGTGCCTTAGCAGTTGTTGTTGTAGTCTGTAGGTTGCAGTAGTTAGAGTGCTTGGTAGCCACGTGTTATGCACTAACCATTATGTGTGTTGCATATAAGCTCTTGAATTTTTTAGCTTTTTAAGTTGTACGGTACAACGTATGGGGGCCTCCTAAATAAAAAAATATTACCTCAAAATCTCCTCACTGAATAGGAAAATTTATAGTCAAATTTTTTATGTTTGGCCTCCTGAATGGAATGGGGGGTTTCTACTGTTGGTGTTAATTCTTGGTTTTTTTTTTTGAGTGAGCTATGTATCTAGTTTTTGTTCCTATGTACTAAAAAGATGTAATGGTTGGTTACCCATGCATTCAATGAGATGGAGCATTTACCATTTAGACACTCTTGCATTAATATTTCTAGAGGCAACCTTTTATTTTCACTTGATCAATGTTCTTTAGATTCATATACCATTTGTATGTTTGACTACTAAATATTTTCCTTGGTTTTCCATCTGATCATTGTTTGGGGTTCAAGTTAGGTTTTAGGGTTGAGGATAGGGGGTTCCAAGTCCAAGTTTCAGGGTCCACAGTCCAAGGTTTAGGGTTTATGGTCCAAGGTCGAGGGTTCAAGGTCCAAGGTTTAGGATTTTAGGGTTTAGGGTCTAGGGTCTAGGTTCAAAGTTTAGGGCCCATGGTCCAAGGCTTAGGGTTTAGGGTCCAGTGTTTAGGGTCCAAGGTTTAGTGTCATTGGGACACTCATGCAAATTATTATCTTCTTGATCTTGATCATCATCAATTTCAAATGAGGTTCTTCATTTCAACACTATAGTAGTCATCATTTGACAATTGTCTACAACTTCTTCGTGCTTCAAAAATTCTCTTCATGTTCCTATTCTTTTTGGGAAATTGTTTTGGAGGCTTCTGAGTCCTTCATTTTACTTTCTCTCTTTTGAAGAGGATTTTTTCTCATGAGGTTTTCTCTTTTTCTCTAATTATGAGATATTAGATTATTTGTACATGGGTACCTCATCAGGCCTTGTTTTCAGGACCCATTCATGCATTCTTTTCTTTTTATGCATTTTATTTTTAGAGTTTTCAACTACTACCTAAGTTACACTTAAGGGGGGTGTTAGAATAGTCATTTATTAACTAATATTTAATTTATTATTAGGCTAATTTGACTTTATGCACTTAAGCTAAACTTATGAGTGTTTTTTTGGGCTATTATTAGATAATTATGTCTTATCACATAGGATTTTGACATTTGTCATTATCTAATCCCTTTTTCATTTAGGATTTTATCTTATAAAGATTCTCCTTCTTTGTATTATTCATCTCTTGTAAGTTTTTATTTTTGAGGAAATAGAAAATCATTGTTTGCAACTCTCATGCGTGGAAGGTGTTCTTATTTGTTGTTTTATATTTATTCTTGTATAGATTTATTGTGAAAAAAGATACTAGATGTGGCACCAAAAATAATCTATAGTGATATCCACTTCCACTTCATTTTCTCACAAAGTGGTGAACTATTTAAAATTGAAGTCTTAAAACCAATTTTGGTGAAATTATGGAGATATGAATAACTACCTCCATATCTTATTCTTAGTTAATTATTTTTTTGATAGGTAAATGCAGAAATATCTTGTAGCCAATTTTATTAATAATTAGAAAATTACAGTTGATTTAAAAGTAGCCTTAATCTGATATTAAATCCTAACAAATCTAAGATCAGAGCCAACCAAAAAGAAATGTTAAATATTCCTCGCGTGCCATGGACTAGCCAAACCCAACCCATACTCTTCCAGCCAAATACAGAGGTGGGGGAAGAGCACCAAACCTGCCTACAAGCCCCAAGTGATGTCCATCGAACACAAACACTCCCCCATCGACAAAGACCAAGCGCCAAACCAAAATTTGAGGGCGACTATAGAACAATTTCACCCTATCAAAGATTTATACCACTCTGTTGATGGCTACCTCCTAGGAAAAGCACTAGGCCCAACCATACCTACACCAAAAAAGCATTAGAATCACTTCATCCACCTTAACTCTCTTCAAACGTGCAATTTCTCATATCTTCCATAGACACCTTCCCCTTCTCCAATTTGGGAGCAACTGCCCAGTTTGCTAGTGTGTCAGCAACACTGTTCCCACTATGATATACATGTGTAATTTTGAAATCCTAGAACTCCTCTAACCTCTTTTGGATTAATTGAATAATTTTATTAATCCTCCAAAATTGAGAGGAACCATGCTAAAGCATTTACAATAATTTGCGAGTCCCCTTCAAGATGTATTCTACAAAATGAATAACGATTTTCCATGTTTACTGCCAGTAGAGCAACCTGGGCATCTATACCATTATTGGTACCACCTTGCAACTTTTAAGCACCAAAGTCCAATATATTACCAAACTCATCCCTCAACATACAACCAGTACTAGATGGCCCGGAATTCCCCTTTGCAGTCCTGTCAAAATTTATTTTAAACCACCTAGATTCAATTTTTTCCCACACCACCTGCCTCTCCACTGCTTTACTCAGATTCTGCAACATGTTACCCTGATTCAATGGGAGTTTGAGCAATGACCATTCTTTCATAATCACATCATCAGCATGACTGAAGGGATACTTACTAAGATTATAATTTACTACCACCACATTAGCCACCTCTACTATTGCCAACTCTAGCTTTGCTAAGAACCTTTCTTGACTTAAATAATTTTCTTGAAACAATATTTGAGTGCGTTCTTTCCAGACTTCCCAAATAAGAATTACTAGACTGATTTTCCAGATAGTGGAAAAATAAAAAAATTGGTGTTGGTTCTCCATCCTTGGGACATCTCCTTCACCAATTGAAGACAAGGGCTCTACCAATGTAGTTTCTTTAATAAATACATCCAACAACTGTGTAAATTTGCAATGTAGTAAAAGATGGTCCAACATTTCATCATGCTCTTTGCATAAAACACACTAGTGAGGGCCAAGAAAACCTATTTTCTTTAATCTATCCCCTATCAAAATTCTCCCATGCAACGCCAACCATGCAAAAGAACCAGCCTTGGGCAATCCAGACTTGTTCCAACATAGTTTTTCAGGCCAATCCTCTATAGCCTAGATATATTCCAAGAATTTATAACCCAACTTAACATTATAATCCCCACTTTTAGAACCACACCACACCAATACATCCATGTCCCCATTCCACAATAGTTTTCTCTCTTTGAAGATATTTAGCAATACCTCTTTCTGCACTGTTGTTAGATTCAAGTCTTCCACTGGTTTCCACACCCATTCTTCACATCTGTCAGTAGTCTTTTTACACAAGAAATATCAAACCTTCGACCCCCATTTACCTTTCATCTCTTGCATTATTTTTGTTACCTCTTCCATATCTTTCAACATGGGAAGACCTTCCCAAGAATTTTCCCAAAAATTGGCCATATCTCCAACACCTACTTGCCAACATAAGTGTTCTATGATCATTGGTCTGCACAAAATCATAAAATTCAATATTGCCAAACCTCTTGGGGGATTTTGAATTGTCAAGATTCTTTCTTTTTCCATATTTTCCAATTATTTTCTTTGTAAAATACGAACCCATTTTTTCTTTGACTTTTTATACATACTCCAACTAAGTTTGGCACCCAAAGCTTCATTCATAAGATGCCATATTCTTAACCCCGCTCCACCAACATGTTTCGGCTAACATACTTTATCCCATGCTAGCAAAGGGATTTTATCATGTTCTTGGATTCCATTGCACAAAAAAATTCTCATTTTTTGTTCTATAGTCGAGATTACCTTGCTTGGCAGTTTAAGGCACTACATCAAATAGATTGGCAACGCAAAAATAACTAATTTCAACAATAAAATACGACCAACTGATGAAAACCACCTATATTTCCAACTTTCCAATCTATTTATGTGTATATCTACTAATTGGTTCCACAAATTGGCATGACATGCTCCAGAAAAAAGGAGAATACCCAAAAAATTCCCTGGTAATTTACCTATCTTAATGCCCATAACTCTAGCAATATATTTCTGCTTATCCAACCTAGTATTGAAGAAAATTGTTTCTGATTTATGCCAATTTACCTACTATCCCAAAGCTAAACAATACTTTTCAAGTGTAGATTTCATTATACGTGCCTCCCTTAATGAAGATTCCCCCATTAGGAGGGTGTCATTAGCAAATTTTTTATGGAACACTGGTTCCTCGCCACACACCACTCTAATCCATTTCTACTTACCTTCGACTCTTGCCTTGCTTATGTTTATACCCAACACTTTAGCCATAATTATAAATAAAAATGGAGATAGTGGATCACCTTTCCTTAAGCCATGCTTTGATGCGAAAAAACCTTGTGGGTTTCCATTAACTAACATAGAGAAGCGAGGAGTTTCAATGCATATTTTGACCGACTCAATCCATGTAGGACTGAACCCAAACTTTCCTAAAACTTTTAACAAAAATGATCTATTCACCTAATCATACACTTTTTTTATATCAAGAATAACCAACATTCAATCCGTTTTAGCTTTCCTCACTGAGTGGATAGCTTCATGAGCTATTATAATCCCTTCCACTATAGAACAATGTAGTACAAAGCCACTTTTCTCCTTAGAGATAATACATTTTAGAATACTTTTTAGCCTATTTTCCAACACTTTGGAGATGACTTTGTATACTATGTTACAAAGTGAGATCAGATGAAACTCCTCAAAGCATTGGAAATATTTATTCTTTGGAATAAGGGAAATAAGAGTAGTATTCATATCCCTTAGCATGTAAGAGTATACATGAGATTCTTCCACCACCTCCCACAACTCACTACCAATAATCTCCCAAAAAGACTGAAAGAAAAGTTCACAAGAAATATATTTGGCCCTAGAGCTTTATATCTACCCAATTGGAAAATTGCATTTTTAACTTCCTCCATTGACACCGACTTATTAAGAAATTGACTTTGTTGATTAGATAAAACCTTTGAAATTACACTAAGCATTTCCTCCACAACATACTCTCTATGATGACCCCCTACTGAAAGGAGGTCATGGAAATATCTAACTGCCTCCTTTATTGCATCTTGATTTGAAAGAAATTTCCCTTCCTTATTTTTAATTAATGATTTTTTTTTTTTTTATGCCTCACCTTCACTCAGCTATGAAAGAACTTTGTGTTACAATCACCCTCCTTTAGCCAACACTCTCGGGATTTTTTTCTCCAAAACACCTCCTCTTGAGCTAACACTTATGCATAAGATTTGTTTAGAGCTTGTTCTTGACTGAAATCAAAAGCATCCATCCCACTACTTATAAATTTTGCATGAAGTTGATCCAAATCACCCTCAATCCTATACTTTTCTAGAAAAATGTCCTTAAAATGAAACTTGTTCCACTCTTGAAGTTTGAGCTTTATAAATTGTAACATTTTGAAGAAAGAAAAATCCTTTGTGCCCTCCATTACAGGGGCATTTACCCACCACTCAGCAATCAAAGTTCTCAAACCTTCATCGTGCAGCCACATGTTCTCGAATTTAAATGAACTCCTGGTTGGGGTATCATTAGTAAGAATAGAAAGAGACACATGATAATGGTCGGATCCTAAAGATGGAACAATAAAGGATTCCATAACATACGATTTTTCACCCTAATTGCCTACCAGAAAGAAACAATCAAGTTTTTTTGTAATATTGGTAAACCCTCACCTTCTATTTGTCCACGTATAAGTCCCATTTTTTGTAAAAAATTCTTGAAGATTATTGCAGGAGATAAAATGTTGAAAATCCGTTTGAACTTTATTTAAATTGTTGCAACTACCTTTCTTCTCATCACTAGAAAACGTTGCATTGAAGTCCCCACCAAGCACAACTAGAGAGCCTTGTAACTCCTACAACATTTCTGATATTTTCCTGCAAACATTCCTTTTTTGACCAGTACTAGTCAATCTATACACATTTACTAAGAAAAGTGTTTCATTCAACCATTCAGTCTAAATTTTTATGAGTTGCTAGTGACATTGCAGCACAATTTCAACCACTACCTTAACCAGATTCCATAAAACTTCCAAAACCTTGGAGGAACCATTTCCTTCCACAAAACTACCCTTCAATGACCTCCATTTATGCATTAGACCAACTATACTCTCTTCATCTAACTTAGTTTCTTGCAAAAAAATAAGGTTTGTTCACACCTGATCAAAACATCTCTTGATCAAATGCCTCTTGTCAGGGGCATTGCAACCTCTGACATTCCATTATAGAATTTTCATGGCAACTTGAGAAGGGAAAACCCCTTCCCAGAACGTAATTTGTGTTGTCCTTTGGCACTACCTACTAGCTCAAGTTTCACCTGATTTGATTTCCTGCCCCAACTTTTCTTTTCTCCTATTTTGAGCTTCTCCTCCTTTGCCAAGATTTGTTTGGTTGTGCATATCTCCAGGATGCCTTTTGTTAGCTCGTCATCTGCACTTTCTTCACCTTCAGAAAATACACTCATTGATTCAAATGTAGTCCCTCTTATTGGGGTTTCAAACAAGTTATTTCCATAGGTCACATAACCCTGAACATCTATATTATTGAGAGGAATGACTTTCTCAATGATTGTTTCCACTTGACTACGTTGAGCTTGAGTGAATACCACTAAAGCTTTCTCATTGTTACCAAATTCATCCTTACCAAAAGACTCGCCATTGACAAGATCCAACTTCTCACCAATTTGTTGAGGTTAAGCAAGAGATGGACCATTTTCCTGCAAATTCCTCTCAATATTGAGTGTAACAGATTGAAGTGTTGGATTGAAATCTGCCTCTCTTTTCTCACCAGATCCACAAGCTTTCCCTTTTGATAACTACACCAACTTGTTCAAAACCACCTCCTCCTCAACTTCCTTATCCTTTTTATATTTAACACAATCATCACTTGAATGTCGTATGTCATTACACAGGCTACACAATGCTATATTCTTTTCGACTTCAATTGATTGCCACCATCTGCCTTCATTGGTTCTAATTTCAATTTCCTTTGGAAGTCGAGGGAATGGTTTCCAGTTGATACAAATGTGCATATGCATATTGTCATTCTCTTTATCTATTGCTTGAGTAGAGCGCACAAAGGTGCCCGACTTATTCACTATCTCGCTTAGAATCTCAGGCTCCCAATATTCCATGGGAAGGTTCTTCAGTCGTGATTAGACAAGAAATTTTGCAATTGTTTCTTTGACAGGATTAAAATTAGGGCTCCAATCCCTTAAATGAAAACCCACACCATCCATTAGAAATGGGCCATGATTCAAAATCCACCGCTTAGTGCGCTCAGAAATGCATTCAACAAAGGAGAATTTGTTAGCCATTGAACTGAGTATGATGTTCAAACCCCAGTTTGAGTCACACCAACTTTTAATTCGTATATACTCAAGCCCCTCATTTACCCATTTCAAGAAAAATGTATTTTCCCTAAAGGCACTAACAGCCTCTACCCATTCTTGACCCTCTATTTCAAAAGAAACAACCCTATTCTTTTTCACCAAAATGCTTACCTTTTCCTTGTCTTTGTCTGCCACTTGTTCAAGAGGGTTTTCCTTTCATTTCCAAACTTTCTTCAAGATCTCCTCACTTTGCATATGTGAACCTTCTAGCAACCGACCATATCCCCGATTCAACATACGTGATTTGTGATCAAGGCATTGTAAAGGGCATTTCCTACCTCCATTCCAACTTGGACCCTCCCATCCCTAGCGTAGCTGAGCAAAGGGATGATTACCAGCATCAAAATGGGTTTTCCTTGTTCGCCATGGTGCCTAGAAACCCTACACCTGGCCCTGACATTGCATCCTGCCCTAGTAAGGGATAATTGAAACCTTTTCAACATCTTATTCTTTGTTGATTTAGGGGAGAGGACCCAGTAGTTGTGCACCCTAACTTCGCGCTTCTAATTATCCTACGTGGAAATTTCAAATCACTCCCAATTTTTTACAGCAGCTTACTTGGCAAGTCCCCTGCTTATAACTAAGGTTTCAAGGCCACATCATCAAATATGATGCCACATCAACATGCTTTTTGTCAAGGTATCCAAAAAGGCCCAAAAAAAAAGTGAGACCAATACTTGTGAATTCACAACATGTTTTATTGAGCGCTGATGTGGAATCACATGATTGGTTGCTTTTTAGATCAAAGGAATACATTTTGTTTAATTATGGGTAGTCATCATCAACACTAACAACTTTAAAGTCACAACTATTGGTCCAATATAGATAAAAACATTGGGCATTATATAAACAACTACTATCACAACTATTGAAACATGCTCAAGTACTGGGTCCTCTCCCAACTACTACAAAGAAAATCTACACATTTATTACTATCTACCAATTTCTTCCCCCACAATAATGGATGCATGTATCTAAGAATAAAGGGGTATAAACTAAGTTTTAGCTATTATTTACACACTTTTCATTCATAAATTTGAGCTTAAGGGACCTCTACAACCCTAGTGGCCTACAAACACGAGAAAATATGAGCACCATTGTAATATTAAGAAGGAATTATAGTGACCAATTGAACTAGTTGCACAACACATCTTTGGATTCAAGTGCTTCAAAGTGTTTACGGCTTTGCATTCCCATATTTCTAGTTCTTAAAGGTGTTAAAAAAACTAGTAAGTGAAATATTTCTTGAATTTGATCATTGATTTGAAAGAGTATGTTTAGAAATGTTTCAACTATTTCTACAAGTTTGAATTTGACCATAAATTAAAACTAAGGTTACAAGAAGAATAAATATTATCTAATTGATTAAAACCTTAAGGCATGGTATTTCATTACTAGACTCAACCCTAGTTCATAGGATTAGATGTGAATTTGAATTCATAATTAGGGTAAATAATTTTGATCTAGAATATATAAAAATACTTAATGATTCCCTAACATAAAGTGCTAAAGATGAAATAAAAAGGGTAACATAAAATGTTAAACAATTGGCAAGAATGATAAAATCCATATATAGGTCAAATCACCACAAAAATAGAATTATTTAGGAATGTATGCCAAATTATTTTTTATGGGATTTACTTGTGGAGGTGAAATTTTTAATGTGACATCTAATATCTACTTCACCTTTTTTTTCTACATGAAACTTGAAGTCTCAATGAAACTTAGAAAAATCCAAACACTTGCATAATTACAAGATTCTTTCGAACTAGAGGATATTTTGAAGCAACAATATAACCTCTAAACCTCCTAGTGATCCCCACAAAATATTAATAAACTTTAGCACTAATACCATGTAGAGTTTGATTTGGCAACCAAACACTTCTCATGACAACAAAAGTTTGGTTCCTAGTTGAATTCCTAAATTTGTGCCAAAATTGAAGACACGTTGTGGAGTAAGACTTGCTTATTGGACTTTTAAAACTAAACCCAAAATCGTGGATCCCTATCAATTTTTTTAGATCATATTTTAGCCATATTTTTAAAAGGAAACACACTAGATGTATATTTTTTTTCTAAACAGAGGATTTCTAATTGAAGTCCTAATGTCCAAATCCTTGGAGAATTCTTATGAATAGGAATAATAAGCATTATATTACAAAATTTCAATAAAGTATAATGTAGTGTCTAATAGATGGTTTTCTCCTTTTCTTGTAGGAATTCATGTCAAGGGTGAAACAAATGAGCTACAAGTTTAAGGAAATCACCTCAACCTCCAATATCTAGTCAACATGGGACAATATTATTAATCTTGAACTAGAAAACATTGACATGGATGAATTTTAAAGGAGGATGCAAAACACCAATGCCACTAGAATCTATGTACATTGAATATAAGAATAACAGATAAGATGGCGAAGATCAATAACTTTCTCCAAAACTATGAAAAGGATATCCGAAAGAAGAAAATAAAGTTTGATGTCTTCCTTTCTTCCTTTGAGACAAACAATTTTAGATATAAGTTCATCAAGGCTCATGATAAAAAATATATTGATATCTTACATGCATTATTGTGTAGAGAGGTTTAAAGGGACAAAATAATCATAATGAATGTGTCAAATAATGAAGACATGCCTATTTTATCTCGATCTTGATCTTGTTGCTAGATCTAAAGCATATTTATTTTTCCTTTCTAAAAATTATAAATTTCAAAAAACTTTGAATTTTCAAGATGGATTTTTTAACATTAAAATTTGTGTCTTTCAAAATGCTTTTTTTTGAGATAATGTATAAACCTGACTTCATCTTAAAAATTATTATTTATTTCAAGTGTAGGATTTTGATTTTATTGATAATGGATGCTTGTGATAATTATGGGTTTAATTGTTTAATACTTATAAATTTGGACCATTGGTGATGGATGAATACTAGCCATTCATTTTTGTAGTGAGTCTTGTTCTTTTCTCTTATAAAAGGTAGTTAATTATACTTATAAATATAGGAGAGAATTTTTTATATCATTGAGATTTCTACAAAACAAACTAAGAGTTTACTTCATGGTTTCTCAACTAGTAGTTAAGTTTCTATTATGAATGTGAATTTCATGAGTATTTGATCAATCTTGTGTTCATACAACTAGCAATTCAATAATTGTAATTTTTTCTTGTATGGTTAGTTTGAGCACCTTTTTTTCATATTATGAAGTAATATTATTAAGTTTCATCAAAATTTGGTGTTTAGTAAGTCCTTATGATTTGAATTCCTTTGAAGAGTGCATTATCTTTGTAGTGCCATGATTGTGTCTGGTTAAGCAAATACTAGTTAAATTGAGATGTTTTTACTTATGCATTATGTCATTCCAATAAAACCTCAAGATTAGAGTTTTATATTTGATTCACTTTATTACCCTATCTTTTTAATATTTTTATAAAAAAAGATTAGAACTAGGAAAAGCATTGGAAATATTGAAAATCAAATGTTATAACTTTAGTGTTTTAGCAATAATATGTAATTAAGTTTTTAGTTCAAAGAACATTAGAGTTTTAGAACATTGTAAATATCTATATTATTCATATCCTACACTCATTTATAGTATTTTAGTAAACAATTGTGTAAGTTCTTTTGTGAAAACAACACTACAATGAACAACTAGGTTATACAAGTCAAGGCCTAACATAAAAGAACCTTGGGGTAATCTTTTTATAATTTTGGGGTTTGATTCCTTTTAAGAGAGGTGTGAATTAATTCAAAATTTTCTCCTAAGTTGAGACAATATTAAAATACCCATCAACACTTATGAAATTAAAAAATCCTTGAAGGTGAATATTATAAAATTATTTGTTGAGATTCTTAGGATTTATTGAGAATATTGGATAGCAATAATCCCCCAAAAAAACTTAAAACATAATCTTATCCAAGTCCAAACATTAAAAAATAATATATGATGTTCATCAATCCAAATAATTAATTTAGAGTAAAATAAGTTTGTGGTTAGCTAGGGTGACCAATAATATCACTATTGTTCAACAAGAGGGAAAATTGAAGGTAGAGTTTATATAATGTGGTATGTCTTGATTTATTAGGTAAAAATGGGATGTTTGATAAGATGCTCGATGTACTTTGAATTTTTAGAAAAGAAATCAAATCCAAATCCAAGTGACATGGGCTTGCTATATTCTATTATAGATAACATTATATATGTTTGGTCTCCAAACAAATCTTGAAAGGAAAAAAATAATTATACTAACTAAATTTTTGAAAGAGATTGGACATGACCACTTGAATTAAAAAAATAACTATACAAATAACTAATAAGTACAATAATTTTCTTACCTTGATTATTTTTTATAAAATTATCTAATGAATAACTAAACATCCAACTATTAAAGATGACCAATCTACCTCATGCAACTATTATTATTGATTTGGGAATAGTACTTGAGAGATGATCTATTAGCATTTTGGGAATAGTGTGAAAAAATAATCATGTGATCAAAGCTCTTCATTATCACTATTAAAAAAGCCAACCAGTGATGGATATACATTTCCTCCTTTAATGCATGAGTTAATGCTCAATATCAAGAAAATATGAAATAGTATTGTATGAGAATTCAAGCGTAAATTAATCGTATTTATACAAATATATTTCTCCACTATTTCTAGTGATTGAATTAGATGTTAAAAAAATATTTTAAAATTTATGGGACCATACTCTTAGTCTACATTTACAAATAGAAATATATATTATTTGGTGTTGGATATTGTCTATATTGTGATGAGACTTTTTGGTATGAATTCCATTAATTATTGTTAGTTCTAACATTTAAACTTCTTTTGATTTAATAGAGAATTATCAGACCCCAAGTTTTCATTTCATTTATAAAAAAAAAATATTAATGAAATAATACATACCATTTTTTATTCTATAATTTCAAAAAAATAATTAGAATTGCATGGAAATAAAAATATTAACTTATTATTTTTGGTATATTGGAATTACATGGATATCAAAAGAGTTAATCAAGTTAATTTCATAATTGCTAATGTTATTCTAAGTCAAAAATATGGACCTTCCAAATTATTTTAAATCTCTATAAATTTTTTTTTTTTTTGGAATAAGTGTAGTTTATGAAGAATATATAAAAATAAAATAAATAAAATTATAATATGAATCTATTTTTCATAAAAAATTGATATTCGAAGTCCATATTATGAATAATGAGTTGATATCATTTGAAATTGTATAGAAAAATAAATAAGGGATTAATATTATTTGGAATTGTTTAGAAAAAATAATCTTATTGATTTAGAATAAAATCTCACTAGTCTAAAAAAGGGCATGAGTTAAGATTATTCAAAAAAATCATAACATTAGAAGACTATTTTATCATGCAAGGGAAATTCATGATCTACTGTACATTTCTTATTCATAGTACAAATTATAAAAGATAAAATATTACTTTCTACTATCTATTAAACATAAGATCAATTCACATTAAGAAAGATCAATTCACATTAAGAAAGGAAAGAAAGAACAAGATAATGGATATACAAGATGCTTTATAATTCCATATGTAATCATTATTTGAATAATATTAAATATAAATGAAGAACCTTTCTTTCACATTCAACTTCTAAAAGGTAAGTACATTTTACATTAACTATCCATTTATTTCACCATTAACTTAAGAATATGAGGAGGTATAGCTATCACACTTGCATATGCTTCTAATACATGATTAATAATAAAATATAAATTTTTAAGTGATAATGTCAAAGAGAATAATTTTTTTTTATAATGATATAACTCTTAGCTACTACATAAACAAGAACAACAATCACATAGAGAGATAAAGTGAGGTTAAACACATACTACACATTAACAAGTCAATTATTTTAACATTTACATGCATGTTATCACTAAATCATCATGATAAATAGTATGAAAATAAAATTGTTGACTAAATTAGAACATTTCCAAAAAAAAGACTCATTATCTAATAATTTTTAGTGTGTTAGGAGGATCTACATAGGATAGAGATTATGTTCATATTTCAAAACTACAACATGATAACAACAATTATACGCCAACAAGTAAGGAGGTAATGTTATACTCTTAATCTTATCTAAGATGTATCTTAGGTATTCATTTATTCCTTCTTGTTTAATTTAAACATAGAGTGAATGGAGAGTATAAAGAGAGGATAAATAGTTTAACCATTTTTAGGATGTTAAGGAACACAAGCATGATGATTGCATACTTCATGAATAAGGTAAAATTTTATAGGTTTATGTAACTAATTGATGTAGTACAAGGATGGGAAGTATTTTTAGACAACCCATCCAAACAACCATAACACAACATGCATTCTCATCCCATTATTTTGCAAGCAATTGAAAATTTAATGGAACACATTCAAATTTTAACAAATCTTCATCGAACAATACATATGCAAATCAAAACTCCATTTGAATTGAAAAATCCATTACAAAAAAATATTTTCTTTGCAATACCAAACAAAACCAAATCAGATCAGCCTTAGACACCCACAAAATTTACCTTTGAAATCTTTGCAACATTCAAACTGATGTTGGTATCTTCCTTCGCAACTTTTTCCTACAACTTCACTATTGCACCCCTTCACCATAATTTCTTCACTCAACTCCTAGGTGTTGGATTTTTCCCTACAAGTCTAGCAATAAAATATTTCCCATGCTTCCCTAAATGAGGCATTGGAATCCTCCTGCTTGCAAAACTAAAAATGACATTAAATTTTATAACTCTTGTTGAAATTGGTGCTCATAACTCCACCTGTAACCTCATATCATGAACCCGACACTTTGATTGGCTTCTTGTTGTGCATGGACCTCAAGATTCACTTCCAACCATTTTTAAATATTCTGAAATTCAAATTCCCCAACTTGGGAATTGGGTTTTCAATTTTCCCATTTTTTGGCTTTTAAGCACATTAAATGTGTATCTAACAATTCACCCAAATTATAGACTTTGAGCCAAATAATAAAATAATGGTTACAAAAATTTGGATCCAATTTTCACCCAAATATAATATTTAAACATTAAGTTATCCAACCAATTTAATAAATAAAATTTTCCATACTCCAAGAGTTCCCAAACTAGGTGTTGAAAAGTTGTCTGCAGCAAGAAACCACACAAGAAAAGAAAATATTAAAGACAAATATTTTTGAGGATGTAGGATTTCTTGGTACCCATGGATGTTGCTACATAAAACACTTGGGGTAAGTGAAATTTTCCATGATTTGGTACTCATGAACATTTGAAGATCCTATGTTTGTTCTTCATCCATCTTCCTCTTTGTCTACTTGATTTTTCTTCTTTACCTTGCTCTGAAACTTCCAATCTCTTCCTTCACATTTTCTCTCTTTCTTCTCCTCATAAATTTTGTCTTGATATAACTTAAATTATTCCATAGCTCATCCTTGCATTCTAGTTCATCATCACCAACACTTGTATACAAAACAACACCATCAATCTCATAGAAATCAATGAATTTTATATGCTTACCTTCCTCACCTGTTTTCTCTTCACTCTCTTCTTCATGTATGTTCACAAAATGAGTCACACCTTGTTGTTTTATAGTATTTAACCTCTTATTTTTTTACCTATCCATCTCTCCATTTTCACTTTCTTTCACCATTTCTTCAAAATACAAATCAGCTTTAACATCCACATCAATAAAATTTGAAAAATTATCAATTAACTTTGTTTTCTCCTCTTTCTTTACTATTGTAACATCCTTTTTGGTATTCTCATATTCTTTCATGCTAACCATGTTATTTGCATGCGATTCACTTTCATTTATATCATTAAATAATTTTGAAAAGTTAAACTATACCTGATTCTCTATTGTAACTCTTGTTTCACCTTTTTTCAATGCTATCCACTCCTTTTCAACTGCTACAACCTATGTAATCTCTTGTTGCTCTACTTCTACCCCAATATTTTCTTCTTTATTGTTTGCTGCAATACTTTTCTTTTCTTCTTCTTTAGTACCAAATGCATGACATTCTACTGCATCTTCTACAATTTCATCTACTCTTGCATGTAAATCATCTTTAACACAAGCAAACGATGCCTCTTTTGCTGCTATTGCATCCTTCCTATTTTTACCATCTTCTTCATCTTTACCAAATATGAAAACACGAATTTTTTAGATAAAACAAAATATTTAGAATTACCTTTAAATTTATGGTCCATAGTGACCATTTTCTCCTCTTTCTTTATGCTTTTATTATCTGCTTCCTTTCTTTCAAATAAAACTATGTGGACTACTCCCACATATCTTTCTCCCCATGCCCTTTCCATCATAAGGTTGCAACATTGTACTTTCTTATTCTTCTTTTTGATGTCCTCTTTTCCAAACCTCTACTTTTCCTCCTTATTTTCTTTATTTTACTCTTTCAAGAGGATGTTCTTATTTTCACATTTCCTTTTACCTATTTCATGCTTTCTTTTAGCCTCCTCAAGTTCTCTTCTCTGCTCCATCTCTATCACATCCAATCTAGCCTCAATCTTCTTTAAATCTCCAATAAGACAAATTGTATACCTCTTTTCTTTCCACTCTTTCATAGGTAAAATCCTCATAGGCCTTCTCATGACCCATTCTATCTTCCTCTTCAAATACATCTTTAGAGACTTGCAAGCCCCTCTACAATCACAGGTCCTCCTTGTAACAAACTCACTCTTGCTTATCCTCTACCCAAAATATGGTTTCTAGAATACATGCCTCTCTCATGCACCTTCTACCCAACCTTAACCTCTATTGGAGGATAACAACTACAAATTACTTCAACTCTTCCAACCAATCAACTACTGCAATACTTCCCAACAAATCTTCTGGATCCGATACCATCTGATACAGTACAAGGATGGGAAGTATTTTCAAACAACCCATCCAAGAAGAGATAACACAACATGCATTCTCATCCCATGATTTTGCAAGCACATGTAATTGAAAATTTAGTGGAACAAATTCAAATTTCAACAAATTTCTTCGAACAATACATATGCAAATCAAAACTCAATTTGAATTGAAAAATCCATTACAAAAAAATATTTTCTTTGTAATACCAAAATAGAACCATATTAGATCAGCCTCAGAAACCTACAAAAATCACCTCTAAAATCTTTGCAACATTCAACCTGTTTTTGGTATCTTCCTCCACAACCTTTTCCTACATGTTCACTATTGCACCCCTTCACAAAAATTTCTTCACTCAACTCCTAGGCGTTTGATTTTTACCTATAATTATAGTAGTAAAACATTTTCCATACCTCCCTAAATGAGGTTTTGGAATCCTCCTACCTACAAAACTGAAAAATGACACTGACTCTTGTTGAAATTATTGCTCATAACTCCACCTATAATCTCCCATCATAAACTTGACACTCTTATTGGCTCCTTGTTTTGAATGGGCCTCAATATTCTCTTCCAAGACATTTTAAAATATTCCAAAATTCAAATTACCCAACTTTTGTGTTGGGTTTTCAATTTTCCCATTTTTTGGCTTTTAAGCACATTAAAATGTGTAGCTAACAATTCACCCAAATTAAAAACTTTGAGACAAATAATAAAATAATGGTTACAAAAATTTGGCCCCAATTTTTACTCAAAGATAATATTTAAACATTAAGTTACCCAACCAATTTAATAAATAAATTTTTCCATACTCTAAGAGTGCCCAAACCAAGTGTTGAAAAGCTACCTGCAACAAGAAACCGCACAAGAAAATAAAAGATTAAAGAAATATTTTTGGGGATGCAGGATTTCCTAGTGCCCCTAGATGCTCCTGCATCACTACTAAAATGTGAAAAATATTCATAGTATTAGGAACATCACAAAATTTTATTAAAAAACTTAAAATTAAATTGAGAATACCGTAGGTTGAGCAATACCTAAAATACCATCATACTAACATACACTTATTCAACAATGATCATTACATGACATATAATTAAAATATAAATTATAACTTTTTTCTCATCCAAATTATATTTTATCTTGTTTCTACAGTTCAATACACAATAATGTACAACCAGGAAGCTATAAAAAGAGTCCTCCACATGCTAGTTATATGAACCACTATATTCATGCTAACACATTATTAATAAATATAAAGGTTCAATTACATGTAATATCATCAAAATTTTGAAACTATGGGAGTCTTCATGCACTAGAATAAGCTCCAAAATATGAACCACTAGAGGAAAAAGGAAGGTGTCTACCTCCCAACCATGTGACATCATAATATGTGTAGGGAGGTCCCTACATCTTATTAAAACCCCTACCTAGGAGTAATGTCGATGATTCTAGAATACATGTGACAACATAATCTACTCAATATAACATAGAATTCACAATAGACAAATTAATTCAAAATTATATACAAGAATGGGAATGGCTATAATTGTGTAAGGAGGAAATCGGATGAAGGTAATAAGACAAATCAATGAATTAAAAACTAATCTAATCCAATAAAAATCTAAGATTCATATCCATTACTCACGAAATGAAACTACGAAGAACAATGAATTCACAAAAGCAATTGAAACAAAACAACAACAATGAATTCAATACAATGTCGCTTTTCCATCCCATGTCAATGTGTGTTCGTGAAGATGATGGATTGTTCGTATCAATGCAAAGCCTCCATTGCGCATAGCAAAAGCTTCAAGAATGTGCAATGTTGTTGATCGAAGATGTGTGTAAATTTTGTCAAAAGATCGATTGTGATTTTGGCATTAATTCATTGTGCAAAATATCTTGATTCTTCGATCGTTTTTGAGGAAGATGATTGTTATATAGAATTTGTGTTTCAAAATGAACGCTCAAGATTGTGCAGTAGAATATCTTGATCAACGGTTAAAAACTGTTGAGAGAATTTAGATGGGAATAATTAGTGCAAATTGATTACGTAATTGGTGTGATTGAAGAAAACATTTTGAGTGTTCAGTGGGATTGAGGAAATAGATTGAATAATATGTGAAATTGAAGAATAGATTTATCTATTACGAAATAGATGAATCAGTCAGAAAATAGAGTGACCAATTGGGGGATCATAATTTTCTCAATCATGAAAGGGGGTGAGGATAATTAATTAATTAATCCTTTTGAGTTGAACATGCAAATCAAGTTTGAATTTTGCAAACAAAGTTGTATTTATTTGATTTGACCTTTTGGATGATGTTTTGAATAATTTATTTAATTATTCAAATTTGGGGGAAAGTGTTAATTAAACTATTATGTTTTAATAATTTAATTGACTTAGGGGAATAAAGTGAATTAGTGACATAATTAAATAGTTGGTGTTATTTAATTAATCGGGAAGAAAAAAGTTAGATTGAGACTTTATTAAATAAATGAAATTTATTTAATTAGTCAAAAATGATGAAAAAGTGAATTAATTAAATAATGTAATATTATTCAATTAATAGAGGAAATTAGGGTTTTAGGACTTTATTAAATAAATTTACTTATTTAATTCATCAAAAAATAATAAAAAAGTGAATTAATTAAATAATGTAATATTATTCAATTTATAAAGGAATTTAGGGTTTTAGGACTTTATTAAATAAATGAAATTTATTTAATTTTTCAAAAATGGTAAAAAAGTGAATTCATTAAATAATGTAATATTATTCAATTAATAGAGGAAATTAGGATTTTTTATGCAATTGATGTCAAATGTAGTGATATTTAGTGATAACGATGTCGATGATGAGAAAATGTCATTTATGATGTGCAACAAGTGTTAGGTCAATTTTACATGTCTACATTTTGCCCCTCTTTGAGAAAAAGTAGTGGTTGCTTTATTTCAAAGATTTTGATGTTAAGATCAAGATTTGACAAATTTTATATGCCCCATTGTGCCTCGGCGGTCAGCGAAATGATAGTAGGATGTTGGGTTGCCCCCTCAAGAGGTTGGTTGAAAATATCAATTTTGAGGTTGAGCTCACGACACTTTTTCATTTCAATTTAGATGTGTAGAGGACAAAAAATTAAGCCTATAGGTCTCTTGGTGATAATTCAAATGTTCCTACGAGGTCCTAATTTCAATCAAGGAGAGTTTCCTAGGTACAAAAATTAGGGTTTTGATGGTTAAAATAGGTAATTAGGGCTCAAATTACCTCATTTGCACTTTGATCCTATAGAAAATTCTTGCCTCTGGTTTTTCATGATTTGTCGATTGTTGAGGAGCTATGGTGAGGATTCAGGGAGCCCCAAATCACGCGGATGTGGTTCGCAAGTTTGGATGACCTCAAGGCATCAGTGCCCCAGTATGTACCCTTTCGTTTCACATTTTTGACTTTCTGTGTTTGTGTAATTAATGCATGAATTCAAAGTTTCGATAGCATTAGGTTTATGAATTTTTCACTTTTGCATCATTTTTAGCGCTTCTGCCATTTATGAATAGATCGTTCTTGATTTTTTTGTTCGCATTTGCTCAAAATGTTCACATTTGACCTAAAATTTCGCATTTGTTTTTGCTTTTGAAAATATTTGTGCTTTTGAAATTTTCGCTTATGCGTTTTTTTATAACTTTTGACTAAGCAATTTTTGCTTTTGGTTGTTTTGTTTACTTTTGCAAAAAATATGTTCGCTTTTGACAAAAAATATTTTTTCTTTTGTCATTTTTGGAATTTTTAGCCAATTTGTTCATCATCATAGGTTCATTTCATGTTTTCGTAGTAAATCCCTAACATCGTGGGTTGAATAGTTGTAGGTGGTTCTTAATCCGCTCATGTCGAGGGAGAGACAACCGCAAGAGGCGTTTGATTTGATCGTTGGGTTTCAGGAGCTAGAGAAATATGTACTAGATTTTGTTCGATTGTGACACATTTTCTATATGCTGACTATCAGATGTCATAGAGCTATGATGACCACTCTTGTCGAGAGGTGGCACTTAGAGACCTTGTTCTTTCATTTACCTACTAGGGAGGCCACCATCACCCTAGAGGATGTGTGGAGGATCCTCTGTGTACCCATTCATGGAGAGCTTGTTATATATTTTTTTCGACGAGGTACCCACGCAATGCATCAAGTACTTGGTGTGAGACATCTTCAAGTTCGCGAGGTAGAGATAGAATTGTTTAATTTTTTTGGCAGCATAGATCTAGTTTCCTTAGTTCTATGTAGTTTGGTCATGGGGGTCATCATTACTGATAGGAAAGGTGGGTAGTTTCATGTTGGTTGGGGTGTGTGCATCGAGAAAATGTTCAACCATGACACTAGATATGTGTGTGGCCCATGTATCCTTGCACATTTGTATATAGATATGCACGAGGTTGCATACCATGGAGGGAGATCTATTTTTGTTGGTGTCTCTCTACTGCATGTATGGGCCTGGGAGCACATCCTAGTTGCTCGGCCTAATGGTATTTTGGATCGAACTCTAGAGGACCCATATTCTTATTGTTATGGTGATTTTTTTCACTATACTTGGCCTAGACAACTTCTTTACTGACGTCGTGTTTTAGATGATATGCCAGGTTTTGTATGGAGGAAATATTTGGATTATGAGGCATTGCATGATGACCATGAGCATTTACCATTTTACAAACAGTCTCGATGGCTCATTGGCTGCATTCACTCCTTACTAGAGATATATCTACCCGATAGGGTTTTTCAACAGTTTGGTGAGAGGCAGGGCCATTTTGCAAATGGTTATGAGGCTTGTTTTGGTCATACTACTAGAGAGGTCTGTGTCTAGGGTTTACAGGTCAATCGAGATGTTGTCGTTGTGGATTTTAGAGCTCTTGCCCCATTCAGGTGGGGTTGGCCAATTGGTTTAGCAAATCCTAGGACTACCCCAAATTTTGATCAGTGCTGGGTGTAATATATTTCCTTGAGGTTTACAAATCCTACCAGCGTTCTTACAGTAGGTAGAGCTAGCATTAATGGTTGTCGTAGGAGAAACAACGTGTTGAGATCATTGTTGAGCAGCTTGCCAAGGTTTGACAAGACGGTGGATAGGGAAAATAGGATGATCCAATGTAGCAAGATCAAGGATAGGTTCCAGGTCCTCCTCCACCCAGAGATGGAGTAGTGCAGCTAGTGTAGATGACAGTTGCGAGGAATGCAGAGGTAGTACGGTGACAAGTTGTAAAGGCTAAGATTGTTACACTTACTACGGAGAGAGACACAACTCGATAGGAGAGAGGCTTCAGGGAAAAACATGATACCAAGATTTAGCATTGTCTTGTTGTCGAGACATAGTTACAGGATATTACCACTAAGAGGGATAGCCTTAGGACAGAGCGTGATAGCCTCTCTGCAGAGCAAGATCAGTTGGTGATGGAGGCTACTATATGATGCCTTTTTTCTTAGAGCTCAGTGGTGACCATGGTTTGGAGAGCTTAGTATTGCTATAGGTACCGTGTCTGGTGGAAATTTTGATAGATAGCTTGATCTGCAGCCTGATCCTTAGAGTCCTCCTCCTTCAGTTGGGAAATAGTTTTATCATACTTGATCTCCATGATGTTTTATTATTTTAGAGACATTGTTGTAGACATGGTTTTGTGTATATATTCATCGGCCTAGTTGAGGCCTCGTATATATGTATTTTTAGTATTATCCTATCACACATGTTTCATTATGATGATGTACTTGAAATTCTCATTTTTATGTTGATATATATGAGATATACATGCTTTGATTTGGCTTCATTATGTGTTATGTGATGATTATGTATGATGATGTGGATGGATGGATTGATCATATTTTATTTTATATGATGTTTTATTATGTATATGATGGATGTTGATACATGATGGATGTATGCCTTATACATGATACATGATATTGTATTGCTTTATTATCATCATGATATGTATTTGACAAAATTGTGAATGCAGATATGGGACTAATAATGTTGTGATGCAAGATGGAGCTGTTAGTTAGAAGAAATGTTTGATGATGGATAGAAATTTGATGTTATTTACTGATGAGTTGATTTTTCTTTGCATAGAGGCTTCATATCTTTAACAATCCTTTTTGATGTAACAAAAAAACACTATGCACTTGGGTATTGGTAACCAAGGTGACTTT
>VDFB02270651.1:186099303-186480413 GCA_007258455.2 Sequoia sempervirens
ATGAATAATTAAATAAATAAAGAATTTATTTAATTATAGTTGAAGTATGATAAAGAGTAAATTAAATAAGGATTTATTTAATTTAACAAGAAGAATAAGGTTAATTAGTAACATAATTAAATAAAAAGCGTTTATTTAATTAATCAGATAGAATAAAGAAAATGTGAATTAATTAAATAATTGAGATTATTTAATTAATAGAAGAAATAAAGACTATAGAAAATAATTAAATAATTAACATTATTTAATCATGACCATGAAGAATACGAATTATGAAGAATATGAAAGTCGCAGGCCTAACAAATTTCAGTGTCTACAGTAGCCATCAACAGGGTGGTATAAATATTGGATAGGGTGAAATTGTTCTATAGTCGCCCTCAGATTTTGGTTTGGCGCTTGGTCTTTATCGATGGGGGAGTGTTTTTGTTCAACGGACATCACTTGGGGCTTGTAGGCAGGTTTGGTGCTCTTCCCCCACCTTTGTATTTAGTTGGAAGAGTATGGGTTGGGTTTGGCTGGTCCATGGCATGAGAGGAATATTTAACATTTGTTTTTGGTTGGCTTTGGTCTTAGATTTGTTAGGATTTAATAGCAGATTAAGGCTACTTTTAAATCAACTATAATTTTTTGATTATTAATAAAATTGGATACAAGATATTCCTATATTTACCTATCAATTTTTTTTTTAACTAAGAATAAGATATGGAGGTAGTTTTTCATATCTCCATAATTTCACCAAAATTGGTTTTAAGACTTCAATTTTAAATAGTTTACCACTTTGTGAGAAAATGAAGTGGAAGTGGATATAACTCTAGATTATTTTTGGTGCCACATCTAGTATCTTTTTTCACAATAAATCTATACAAGAATAAATATAAAACAACAAATAAGAACACCTTCCATGCACGAGAGTTGTAAACAATGATTTTCTATTTCCTCAAAAATAAAAACTTACAAGAGATGAATAATACAAAGAAGGAGAATCTTTATAAGAGAAAATCCTAAATGAGAAAGGGATTAGATCATGACAAATGTCAAAATACTATGTGCTAAGACATAATTATCTAATAATAGCCCAAAAAAACACTCCTAAGTTTAGCTTAAGTGCATAAAGTCAAATTAGGCTAATAATAAATTAAATATTAGGTAATAAATGAATACTCTAACACCCCCCTTAAGTGTAACTTAGGGAGTAGTTGAAAACTCTAAAAATAAAATGCATAAAAAGAAAAGAATGCATGAATGGGTCCTGAAAACAAGCCTTGATGAGGTACCCATGTACAAATAATCTAATATCTCATAATTAGAGAAAAAAAAAAACCTCATGAGAAAAAATCCTCTTCAAAAGAGAGAAAGTAAAATGAAGGACTAAGAAGCCTCCAAAGCAATTTCCCAAAAAGAATAGGAACATGAAGAACATTTTTGAAGCACGAAGAAGTTGTAGACAACTGTCAAATGATGACTACTATAGTGTTGAAATGAAGAACCTCATTTGAAATTGATGATGATCAAGATCAAGAAGATAATAATTTGCATGAGTGTCCCAATGACACTAAACCTTGGACCCTAAACACTAGACCCTAAACCTTCAACCTTGGACCATGGAACCTGAACCTTGAACCTAGACCCTATACCCTAAACCCTAAACCTTGGACCTTGAACCCTCGACCTTGGACCATCAACCCTAGACCCTCGACCTTGGACCATCAAACCTAAACCTTGGACTATGGACCCTGAAACTTGGACCTAGAACCCCCTATCCTAAACCCTAAAACCTAACTTGAACTCCAAACAATGATCAGATGGAAAACAAAGGCAAATATTTAGCAGTCAAAGATACAAATGGTATATGAATCTAAAGAACATTGATCAAGTGAAAATAAAAGGTGGCCTCTAGAAATAGGAATGCAAGAGTGTCTAAATGGTAAATGCTCCATCTCATTGAATGCATGGGTAACCAACCGTTACATCTTTCTAGTACATAGGAACAAAAACTAGATACATAGCTCACTCAAAAAATAAAACCAAGGAAGAATTAACACCAATAGTAGAAACCCCCCATTCCATTAAGGAGGCCAAACAAAAAAAAATTGACTATAAATTTTCCTATTCAGTGAGGAGATTTTGAGGTAATATTTTTTTATTTAGGAGGCCCCTAGACGTTGTACCGTACAACTTAAAAAAGTAAAAAATTCAAGAGCTTATATGCAACACACATAATGGTTAGTGCATAACACGTGGCTACCAAGCACTCTAACTACTGCAACCTATAGATTGCAACAACAACTACTAAGGCACTAGCCACTAGTAGTTGCATATCCACTATTGGCTTTGTCAGACCCCACCACCTATTCACCACTTCACTGATGATAGGTGGGAGTGGCTCTTTTTTAAGCCTCAATGCCATCAAGTCACATGAGCAACCAATGCCCATCCCCTAAGCGACTATTTTTTTTTCCTTTTATGGAAACTTAAGAAAGATTGGGAAAATCACCATAACTTTTCTCTCAGGTATCCAAATCAGGAAAATGAGATATCATCAAAAATTTACTTCTATGTAATATCTAATAGTATATGTATTTTTCTTAGATTTTAATATTGGTGCATTTTACAACTTGTCAAGGGTAGAAGTTCTTTTTCACTCCCAAACTCACAAATTTTGACCAGTTTCTCTATTTTTTTATAATTCTTTTGGCGTTGGAAATTTCTTTCAGATCTCTTCATAGATATCCATGCACTTTTTTTAGATTTATCTCCAAGTACATTTTATTTAGTTTTTTGTGTTTTCACATTCTAGTGAATTACTTGAACACTTTAGGTCCTAGAAACTTTTTGTTTGTGTGATATGATTTGTTTTTGGTTGTCCTACATGTATTTCTAGAATTTTTTCCTATTTGGATATTGTAGACATGTTTTTAAGCATTTTATCTTTTTTAGCCGCACTGAGACAAAGTTCCATTGTTGTACATGTTTTTTGGGGATTTCATACATCCTATCATTCCTTTTTGTACTCGCACTATGTTATAAAGTGCCATGGGGGGTTGTTTAGTGCCTTTTTTTTCTCCATAAAACCTTTTTCAACTATCTATCCCTTCCACAAAAACATTGAATCCTAGTGATTCTCGCCTCATGTGTGTTTTCCTTAGTTTGCACACCCTTTTTCTATTGCAAGTACTTTCATGTGCATGTTTAGATGTTCTTTCTTCTCCTTCATGCACTTCTTGGTGGCAAACCATTTTAGTGGACCTATCATGGCTCTCCATTTTCCAAATATGAGGGGGTTTCTATTGTTGTTGCTAATGCTTCCTTGGTTTCTTTTTGGAGTGATCTATGTATCTAGTTTTTGTTCCTATGTACTAGGTGTATGAAATAGTTGGATAACCATGCATTTTTGTGATATTGAGAACTTACCATAGATACACTTTGGAAATCCTATTTATAGAGGCAACCTTCCATTTTCACTCGATCAATGTTTTTCAAATTCATGTACCATTTGCATCTTCAACTACTATATGTTTTCCTTTTTTCCATCTAATCATTATTTGAGTGGTGTCATTGGGAGCACTCATGCAAACTATTGTCTTCTTGATCCTAATCATCATCTATTTTAGAGGAGGTGCTTCATTTCAACAATATAGCAATCATCATTTGATAATTGTCTACAACTTCTTTGTGCTTCAATGATTTTCTTCATGTTCCTATTATTTTTGGAACATTTTTTTTGTTAGAATTGTGAAAACACACAAGAAGTAGGATTAATGACAAATGAGAACACCTTCCGTGCACAAGATTACAAACAATGATTTACTATTTCCTCAAAAATAAAAAATTACAAGAGATGAATAATACAAAGATGGAAATTCTTATAAAAGAAATTACTAAATGAGAAAAGGATTAGATTATAATAAGTGTTGACATCCTATGCATGATGAGATATAATGATCTAATAATAGCTAAAAAAACTCTTAAGTTTAGCTTAAGTGCATAAAGTTAAATTAGCCTGATAATCAATGAAAAGTTAATTAATTATTAACCAATAAATGATTAATCTAACACCCCCTTAAGTGTAACTTAGGGAGTAGCCTGAAAATATAAAAATTGAATGCATAAAAGTCAAAGAATGCATGAATGGGTCCTGACAATAAGGCTTGATGAGGTACCCATGTACAAACAATCTAATCTCCCATTACTAGAGAAAAGGAGAAAATATCATGGGAAAAACTTCTCTCCAAAAGAGAGAAATTCAAATGAATGGGTAAGTTCTCCATCTCACCAAAATGCATGGGTAACCAACCAATGCATCCATCTACTACATAGGAACAAAAACTAGATACATAGATCAATCCAAAAATGAAATCGAGGAAGCATTAGCACCAACAATAGAAGCCCCCTCATAATGTGGAAAATGGAGAGCCATAACAAGTCCACTAAAACTATGTGTCACAAAAAAGTGCATGAAGGAGAACAAAGAACATATGAACATACACATGAAATTACATGCAATAGAAAAAGGGTGTGCAAACCAAGGCACACACATATGAGGAAGAATCACTAGGATTTCAAATTATCATGGAAGGGACACTCACTTAACAAAGGTGTGATAGAAAAATAAAGGCACTACACAACCCCCCATGACACTTTATAACATAGTGCAAGTACAAAAAGGAACAAAAGATGTACAAAATCCCCAAAAAAATGTACAATAGTGGCACTTTATCTCAATGCATTCATAAAAGAGAAAGTTCTTACAAAATATATCTAAAATGCTAAAATAAGTTTTTTTTTGGAAATACAAGTAGAACTAAAAAAAACAAGTCATCTCGCACAAACAAAAAGTTGCCAAGAGCTAAAATGTCCAAGTAATTCATCAAAATGTGAAAACACAAAAAACTAAATAAAATGTGTTTGGAGAGAAATATAGAAAAAATGCATCGATAAATATGAGGAGCTTTGAAAGACCTTTCCAATATCGCAAGAATCATGAAATGTAGAGAAACTAGTACAAAGTTGTGAGCTCAAGAGTAAAAATAGAACATTTAACTTTGATAGGTTTTAGAATGCACCAGTTAAAAAATCTAAGAAAAATACCTACATTGTGAGATAGTACTTAGAACCAATTTTTGGGGGCGTATGACCTCTTAGATAAAAAAAGAGCCCCGACATCCACTATCGAAAGGGTGATAGATAGGTAGTAGGTTTGGTAGATTTGTTGGTGAATAGTGGCTTAGTTATTTTCGTTACAGTCTATAGGTCGTGGCAGTTAGTTGACCTCTATGCATTTTATTTTTTTCTTAAAGTTGTACGGTATGACATTTTGGGGGCATATGACCTCTTAGATAAAAAAAATTGCCTTAAAAGCTCGTGACGCTAAATATGGACAAATTTATAGTCAAAATTTGTCTTTTTAGCCTCTTGAATGCATGGTGAGCACCATTTTTCTCCAACCCACACCAAAAATGTCCAAGTCCAAAACCTACAAAAAATATGAATATTGTAAACTTGATGGCCTTGTAACCCTAGTTGAAGAAAACCCTAAAAATTTGAGAAGGGGTTTGTTAAATCCATGCTATGATACCATGTTGGAATTGTGAAAACACACAAGAAGTAGGATAAAACAAAAAAAAATAACACCTTTCATGCATGAGAGTTTCAAATAATGATTTACTATTTCCTCAAAAATAAAAACTTACAAGAGATGAATAATACAAAGAAAGAGAATGCTTATAAGAGAAAACCATAAATGAGAAAGGGATTAAATCATGCCAAGTGTTGGCATCCTATGTGATGAGACATAATGATCTAATAATAGCTTAGAAAAAAGCACTCCTAAGTTTATCTTAAGTGCATAAAGTCAAATTAGACTTTTAATCAATTAAAGATTAATTAATTAATTATTAGCCAATAAATTATTACTCTAATAGAAACTTCCAAAGAAATGACACCTAGATTAATCACAAGATATTTTTTGGGATTTATCACGATGGAAAGACATGTAAATGGGTGAACCAAATTATGTCTAATAGTAGGTTGAGATCCCACAAACTTTACTTAACAAGAATTTTGACTCTGTCAATTCGCTTGTAGGAAAATGATACAAGGATGGACTAGATGTTAGGATATCAATTAGTTCCACTTCCTATGTCCAATTTTGTACATATTTTTTTAAACTCAAATTATGAAGAAATAAAGGCTCTTAACATTAAAAGAACCTTTTGTAGAAACAAAAAGGACCTCAAGAGGTCAAGATATATATGCAGTAGTCCCTAAAAGGTCCATAAGTTTTTTTAAATTACTAAGGTATCTAAATGAAACTCATTGATGGAAATCCTTAGGGAAATAAAAGCTTATTACCTTCTCCTAACTAAATCTAAGGAGATAAATATTGACCTAGTGGAAAAAACCTAACCTAAGAAAAATAAAAAAATATAAGAGGGTCCATATTTTTTCAAAAAAATAGGGGGTGTGTGAGGCATAACAATAAGCATGTTAAACTTCTATTATAAGAATTATCAAATGGGTAGGAACAATAACAAGATAATTCGCTCTCTCATACACTTTGAGATCTACAATTATTAGGAGTGTGTTATTATGAGAAGAAATGGAAATATATACTCATGATGAAAAATAATTCATCTATTTAAATAAATTTAATCTATTCTTCTAAAAGTATTTATCATTGAACTAGGTGATAGAAATGTGTTTGTTGTCTTCGATGTCAAGGCCTTTGAGATGGAGATGGTTACAATTGTTGTCAATATTATTAGAATTGTTGCAAAAATTGTCATTGATGTTAAGAATTACCTTTTTGGCCTACTAGCAGTGTTGTTATTGTCCTAGACATGGATGTTGTCTACTTTATCCTTGTTGGCAGTTGTCATTGATGTCAACACTATTAGTTGTGTTATTGTCATTGATGTCAACACTAAGAAGATTGTTGGTAGTTTTTTTCAACATTGATTGTTAGTTGTAATTGATGTCATGCCTTATCAAAATAGAAATGAAGAAGTTCATGGTTGGATATCATGCCTTATCAAAGAAGAGAAGAGTTGAAGAAGTCATGGTTGGATTTCATGCCATATCAAAGAAGTATTATTGTTGATGTTCATTTAATGCATTATTACTGTTAGCAGAGTTATTTTCATGATAATATAATAAGATGAGGATTAGAAGCATGACTAATGTTGGAGAGATGTTGTTGAAGGTATACAGTATGTTTCATGCTCTCTCCTAATGTTCATTATAATATGTGTTGCTAAAAGGAAGTTTTGGTCTCCACAAGTTGCTCAAATGTTTCTGGTTCAAGATGTTGCATTGAAGTTTGTTTGGGAGAATGCTCTACATTCCTTCGTTGTTACAGTTCTAGTCTTGTGATTTGGTATTCAATGTGAATTCTCTTTGTATGTTGCACTCCTATATTTTTAGGTCACCTATGTTGTTGAGGAGGTTCCTGTGGATTACAAAAGGTTGGAAGTGTTGCTAGGTATCTGAACTGGTCTAGAAAATGCTTTGCATTTCTTTGTATTGATGTCTTCACTCTCGTAGCTTGGTGGATGTGTTCAAAATGTTTGTGCAATGTCTCAATTCTAATCTCATATTCTTAAGTGGTCTGCAAGCTATTCTAGAAATGTTACATCATCCAGTTATGTATTATGTGTTTCTTGAATAGAGCTTTTTGTACCTATTTGGTCTACGGTGGTTGTTGATGACATGAAATTACGAAAGAAGTGTATGGAAGTGATGTTGAATATTAAAGGAACATACCTATTTGATCCACATGTTGTTAATTGGCCGCTTTGATGTTGCATTGTGTCTTCAATTGGATTTTTGGGTTGTTTGTGGGTATCTGGCTAATAAGGCTTTTTCCTTTGCTTGGGCTATGTGCTTGGGGGGCTACACCAACAATGGAATATGTGTCATGATAGATTTGGATCTTGAATTATCCTATTTAGGACCACATCAAGTAAATTCAATTGAAAGTGTTTATGGGTCGAATGGTTATATGCTTCAATGTTTCATCCACATGTTTCCTTGATATCGACTTAGGTTGATGTGTGCCTACGTGTAAATCATTTTGGATCACCTTGAAAGAAGTGTTAATTTTTTGGTCCTCTCTATCCTTGGGCAAGGACCACATCATGCTTTGGTGGTCAACTAGTTGAATTCATTGATCATTCTCTTCCTAGCCAACCTAATTGAAGAATTAAAGTGTTGTGAGGGATATAAGTTCAAGATCATTTTAGATGCAACATGGATGGGGAAGTTTACAAGAGTGAAAAAGGTGTATGAGCGAGTTGTATTGAATATCTAGTAGAGATAGTGCTAAATATTATGAAGGGAAAGATAAATTGAGCTTGAACACCTTAGTCAACAAAGATTTTTATTGGAAATATTTGTAATTCTCTTATAAATCTTTTGTATCCTACTCTGAGATAATGAATCTCATTAGGTCTTATATATCTTGCTCCTAGAGTTGGTTGGTAATTCAATGTTGCAATTCCCTTTTTGTATCTTTCTCTAAGGAAATGAGCCTTCTTGCAAGTCTTTTGGCAACAAGCCTTATATTGTGAGTTAACTCTCACCATGGTGTTTCCCTCATTGGGTTTTCCATGTAAATCTAGTGTCTCCTTGTGCATATGTGTGCTCTCTATCTCTTTCTCTTTGTTGCTGATCTGATTACTATTATATATTTCATCAGTAAAGTTTTCTAAAGGTGTTAAAGATTCAAATTTCTATATTTTTCTCTATTACTACTTTGCTTAAAGTTCTATCTTTATCCACTAAAGGATTTTGAGTTGTGTTGAAAGTTTCAAGTTTTGGAAGGGGTTAAGTTTTGTGTAGATTGATTCACCTCCTCCCTCTTAGTCTTTGGAAGTGTTCAAAAATTGGTATCAGAGCCAAGTTCCTCTATAGAAGCTTCACAACTTGAGGCAAAGATCCAGGATGGAACATGATGGTTCATACAAGGGTCCTAGGTTTGATGGGACTAATTACTCCTTATGGAAATTGAGAATGGAAGGATACCTAAACTCTCTTAGGTTTGGGGTGTGGAAATCAGTCAAAAGTGGCTATACTGCTCCAACCACTCTTATAGATCTAGCTAAAATTAGACTATATGAATGCAATTCCAAATCCAAGAATGCTACTTGTGTGGGTTGGAACACTTAGAACTTTTGAAGGTGATGAATTGAAGTTTTACTAAAGATGTTTCAGAAAAGTTTAATAGAATCTATGAAGGAGATAATAAATTGAAGCAAGCTAAGATGTAGATCTTCAAAAGTAGATTTGAAACTCTAAAGATGACTAAAGTTGAAGACATTGCAAGTTATATTCTTTGGGTACAAGAAATTGTCTATGGCATCTCTAGACTTGGTGTAGAAGTAAAAGAAAGTGAAATTATAAAGAAGGTTTTGAGATTTCTCCCAAAATATTATAGACATAAATGATTTTCCGTTGAAGAATCTAAAGATTTAGATAAATATTCAATTGATGAAATGTTTGGTACTCTTACTACCTTTGAGATGAAAGAGTTTGGCCAAGATGTTCCAAAGAAAGAAGCTGCATTCAAAGTTAACAAAAGACTGGAGATGAATTTGTTGATCAAATTAATGGACTTGATGAAGTTGAAGCAAATTTTGTGAGAAGACTAAAAAAGGTATTGGAAATACAAAGGTAATTTAGCTTTTAAATGTTTCAATTGTGGAAGAATAGGTCATTTTGCATCCAAATGTCCTTATAAAGAATCAGATGATAGCAATCAAAGAGATAAGGTCAAGAAGGGTCTCTATTCCAAAGAGAGTAGTGGTTCCTCTGAAGATGAGGAGAATGATTCAAATGATGAAACTCTCTTTATGGATTTTTAATACTACTAATAGAAAGTATAATGTTGAGATATGTAAGGAGTATAGCTAGTTAAGTGATGAAGACATATTTTCCTCTGATCCAGATCTAGAATCTATAGAACTTGAAGGTTGGGACTTTGATTTAGATGAATGGTGGATTGAATTTGAAGGAGAAATACAATTTGTATTAGAAGACTTGAATAAAGCAAGAGGTATAAATAAAAAATATGAAATCTTTCTTCCAAAATCAAAAGAAGAATCTAACAAATTGAGAATTCAAGTAGAAGAAGGAAAAATATATGAAATTAGACCAAAAGAAGCAAAAAGCGTAATCTTTAATTTGAAAATAAAGGTTGAAGAAGGTAAGAGGACCGAAGATTTCTTGAATATCAAACTCAAAGATAAAACTACTAAATGTTTAAAGATTGAAGAAGAAAATACCACTCTAAGTAAATCCCTAAAAAGAGAAAAAGGAACAAATTGAAAAAGGAGAAAAGTTCAATCCAGATAGTTCAAAATTAAATGAAAAGACTAAAACAAAAGAAGAGAGAGTTTTACCCTAAAGACTCTAAGAATAATGCCTCTAGAGATACAAGTAATATTCATAATGGAAAGAAAGAAGACGGTTCTAATTCCAATCAGAAGCAGAAAGGTTTCAAAAGTACTCCATCTACAAAACAACATGCTCCTAATAGGTTCAATCAATCCTTTCAAGGTTATTATTTTTATTGCAATATTTTTGGGCATAAGGTTGTTGATTGTAGAGTTAGATAGAGAAGGAATAACAACATAGGAAGAAGGTATTTCTTACCTCAAAGATACAATACTATGTTATTTCATGGATATTGATTTGCCTACAACAACTATGGTCACTTGTAGAATGTCCCCCCCCCTTAAAAATAAAAAAGGTGTTGAAGAATTTAGCATGTAGGAAGATTTGAATCAGATTAGTCAGTGTGTAGATCTATTGTGTATAAATGGACCTTGTTCTCAATGGAAGTTGATAATGTGTGAAGCATCGAGGCTTTTTTATTTGTATCTCCATGTGGAGAAATTTTTGGCCTTGCAATGCTTAGGTCTTGATGATCAAGATGTGAAGGTATCATATCCACATTTTCAAGTCTCTATACCTTCTAATATAGTAGATATCAATGACAGTGTTTCGGTCTTGCTTAGTGAAGCAATGTTGAAGGCTTGTTGAAATGTGTTACATTTGTAGACACCTAAAATTGTCCTAGCCTAAAAACTAGCATATAACATCATTGCATTTCACATAAATTTCATCCAAAACCCTAATTTCCCCTATTAATTGAATAAAAAAATATTATTTAATTAATTCACTTTTCCATCATTTTTGACTAATTAAATAAATTCCATTTATTTAATAAAGTCCTAAAAATCCTATTTCTGCTATTAATTGAATAAAATGAAATTATTTAATTAATTCATGTTTTTCATCATTTCGACCAATTAAATAAATTACATTTATTTAATAAAGTCATAATCTCACTTTATTTCATCCCGATTAATTAAATAACAATAATTATTTAATTACATCACTAAATCACTTTATTCCCCTAAGTTGATTGAATTATTAAATCATAGTAATTTAATTAACTCACCTTTTCCCTCCAAATTTGAATAAATTAGATCAAACTATTCAAATTATCATAAAAAATCAAATCAAACTAATTCAACTTTGTTTGCAAAAGTCAAACTTGATTTTCATGTTCAACTTCAAAATGAATTAATTAATTAAATCAATTAATCAATTGTTCTCAACCACTTTTCTGATTGAGTAAATTACGACCCCCTAATTTCTCAATCTATTCCTAATAGATCTATCTATTCCTGATTGAGAAAAATATGATCTCCTGGCAGATCAATCTAATTCCTAACTAGTCAATCTATTCCTCAATCCCACTGATCATTCAATCTATTTCTTCAATCACAAAAATTGTGCAATCTATTTTGCACAGATTATTCATGTCTAAATTCTCTCAACATCGCTCAATTTTTTATCTTGATTCAACATTATTTAATCTTGATTGTCCATTTTGAATCACATTTTCTATATAATAAACCTATTTCCTCACAAAAAAGGATTGAAGAGTCAACATCATTTGCACAAAAAAGTATTTCCAACATTCACAACCACCATTAGAGCTTCAATATTTCTTTGATCAACCAACCATTCATCACATCAAAGCTTTGCACACAAACTATGGAGGCTTCACAGTGATTCATAAGTGTAGGAATAGATCTAGATTAGTGTTCTTGATCTTAGACTAGATTCTAATTTCAATTGCATGTTTATCTTTTTTAGCATCTATGATTTCCCCCCTCACACATTCTAGCACGCTCGGTGGGACCATGGTCCCCTACACTAACATTTCTATGAGCCATTTTTGAAGTTGCAAGTTCCAGAATTGCTTTTGGAGATTTTTTCATGCACTATCCTAGAAATGTTTGCAATTGCTTGTGAAGAAAACCGTGCACTTGCCTCTGAAAACCGTGCATCTGACACCAAGAATCATACATTTGACATTTTTCTAAGAATTTGACTGTTGATAGGGGCACACTTGCTCTAAACCTACACATTTGCTCTCTGACAAACGACACACTTGACTCTGATTTCTGAGTATTTGCTCTGACAAACCTGTGTCTGAGATCTGCAAATTTCTAAATGATATTTTTGCTAATGGATGCTTATTTTTGAATGTGTGACAGGTGCTAATGTGTTTGTATGCAGGGCATGAGAAGCACTAACACATTTTCTGTAGGGAAGACGAATGGTCAAAGTATCCATATTTACAAATGTTTTTTCTTAAGTTAGGAATATTTGTTTTGGTGCATAAAAAGAACAATTTTTTTTAATTTTTAGTGCTCTTAAAATGAACTATTTCAAGCTTTCTTAAAGTAGGAATCGTTATTTTGGTGCTTAAAAAGAATAGACACAAATGTATACTTCATTTTGGTGCTCTTAAAATGAATCATTTCCATGCTTTCTTAAAATAGGAACATTTATTTGGTGTTTTAAAAAGAACACAAATGAATATTTCATTTTGGTGCTCTTAAAAATGAACTATTTCAAAGTTTTTCTAAGTTAGGAATTGTCATTTGGTGCATAAAAAGAACAAACATTTCAATTAAGGTGTTCTAAAAATGAATTCTTTACAAGTTTTCATAATTAGGAACTTTGATTTCGGTGCATAAAAAGAACAAACGCCAAATGATTCCCTTTTGTTGACACACGCTCATATTTGATTTTGTTGACCAAGTAAGACCAAGATTGATTTCTTGGAAACACTCATATTTGAGCTTAAAAATGAACAAATTATTCTTTCTATCTTGCACCATTGCTATCTTAAGTGATTGATATCCATAATACTTCGTATTGGTGCAACTAAAAAGAACTTTGTTATGATTTATTCACATATTTTTGGGGATAGCACCGCTTGAGGTGCTTAAAAAGAATCAAATTGTTATGAAGTGTATGATGTGCATTCATTGTTTGGAAAGCTAGATGGTTGTCTTCTCCCCTCACACCTTTTGGTGATCTTGGTGAGTGAAAACATCTTGAGGTTCACATATTTTTCAAGCATACCTTTTAGAGGACCTACCTATTGAGAAACATCTCGCGTTGGAGAACTCATAGGTGACCCAAGCGGTACTTTCGTTCTAGACCGCTAGATAAATAAATTGTGGGTGTGAGGAAAGTTCATCATCCCCCAGGTGCTACTGGCCTATGTCGATGTATTCTCCCTCAGTATCCTCGTGATGCATAAAAACTCGCAAGGGTTGGGAGGTATCTTAATTGAGAAAAACACCGCATGTATAGGGGCTTGAAAATAATATCCCCAGAACATTACCAAAAGCCAATTTTTTTTAGAAGCTAACCTTTATCCAAAAACATTCTTTGAAAGTGGTAAATAAGAATTTACTTCTAAGAAGTTACTTTCCAAGTATGATTACATGCCTGCACCATAAGTTGCATGTAAAATAGTCTCTTCAGAGCATGAGACATGCCTACCTAAAAGAATGATTTCTATCCACTAGGGTTGTAATTGCTTGTTTATGTTAAACTTTCCAAATACATTCAAAACAATCTTGACATCAAATTTTGTGCTTGATCTAAAAAGAACACATCCAAACAAACATTGAACACAATGGTTGAATCAAAATCCCTTTGACTTAGTGTATGCTTTTAAAAGAAGCCATATGTTTGCACTCCTTGAAAGGATTTCTCCTTAAAGGTTTCCAAATATTAAGGTTTTTATTTTAGGCTACATTGATCAAAGTAAACATTTAGGAACTATGGATTGGGTGTTGTGATTTCACAACTTAAGCTATAGAAATGAAGGCCACACAAGTCCGTGCTTTTTGAGTCAGTCCAAGTGTTGTTGTATCACTTGCCATACCCAAAAAATAGAGAAATTGAGAAAAAAAACCAACTTAGACTTGCAAAAATTCAGAGAGAGATTGTTCAAATTGGAAACAAAACACACAAAGACAACCTTTGCACAAAATTCCAACGCAGTAGCTACATTTTATGGCACAGTTGCTAAAAGATCATTGCATTTGATCTCTATCCCAAAAAATTCACTAATGAAAATCAGTTGCATCTGACAGAAACTGAGCACTTGCTATGGGACCCGCACACTTGCTTTTATTTACTTGCATTTTCTTTTGAGAAACCAGTGCACTTTCCACTAAGATGCTTGTATTTTCCCAAAAAACTCACTTTTTCTTGAGCAGCCATTATTGTAGTGTCCCTCCAGTTGTGACACTTGGTTTTAGTTTGTCTTTGTTCAGTGGATAGTTGCTTTTGATATTATGTTGTTTATTTTCAAATAGGACTCCGACATTATGTGGATTTTATATTGTGGATGATACATTTGAAATCCTGATCATCTGGTTGTGTTTGTGTGATGATATTGAGATTGATACATGTGTGATATGGTTTATGTTGTTTAAGAGTTTTTATGAGGTTATTATGACGAAATGGTGTTTATGATATTTGATGCTCATCAGTTTTGGTGAAGAAGACAGTGTAGCACTACTCACTTGTGAGTACCCTGCTACGTTGTGACTCTTCTTCACGATGTGTTTGCTGATATATGTTTATATGTTTAACAATAATGTTTTATGTAGATACAGGGGTATCGGCTCCACCTGCTTGTCAGGTCTGAGTGTACCCTAATCCAATGAAATTATGTTGATTCAAAGATAGTGTTAGGTCCTCATTTAATCCATTGTTCTTCATTGAATGAGTGTCTATTCATCACCCGTTGTTGTTTGTTGTCTGGTCCTGTTGTGTCGATCTTGTTCGTGTTGATTCATTGAGAATTCATTATTTTAGTTAAATGATTATTCAATTAACATAGTTGATTTAATATAGATTTTGTTTAAATATTAGATTAAAATGTTTATGTTTTTTGCATTCCTGAGTCTAAACTGTTGTGGGATTTAATTCAAGAGTTCAATCGGCCTAGCAAAAGTTGGAAAGGCTGTGGAATTGGGTTTTATACCTGTCATTTTCATTTGTTTGAAATATTATAGTGCAAGCCTATGTTTTTAGATTGCTTCATTTAGTATCACCAATATTCTCCATATTTAAATTGTGTCGCTAAACTTCTATGGAAAAGGTTCGCATCTCTTAGCACAATTTCTCTTACATTAATGATTTTGGTGATGGATTATTTGTGCACTAGCTTGTATCTTTAAATGTAGTGCTTTAAGTGCGACTTAGGAGTTTTGAAATTACTGATTCATGCATGGCAGATTTGTTTATAGGGGGTTCGATATCATTTAAATTTAGGCATGTTTCAAATGCATGCGTGACATGCTTCATTACCCCATGTTGGTAATTGACATCCCTGTATTGTGCTTTCCAGCGCTGCTATGTCTCACATCTCTTAGAAAGTTTAGTTAAATATAGAATGTTTCAGGCGATGGTATTTGGTATGCCATGACGGTATTCACTCCATTCGCTGTATTATGCATACTACAGTCTACATGTTGTGAGTTGTATTAGACCGTTGTGAAGTCAATCTTTCCATTTTAATCATTGCATAGTTCATTGTGTTGGCTCTTGGAAATTGGTCTTAGTATTTAACTCACTTTTATAACTAGTTGTTGAGAAACATAATTACTTTCCCAATCGGTGGTCTCTGTTTTAGATTCATCTTCATGCAAACTTACTTTAGTGCGCCTCCTATCCCTGCATGTCGCTGCCCAGTTCAATGTGCCTTTAATTAATCCTATTTGTTTCATGAACTATTAGTTAAGAATGTGATCTTTTGTATTTAGCAACGTTTAGCATGATTACTCCTCTCAATCAAGCGTCAACTTTGAAATCTGTTATTAAGGGATCAATAGTGTATTCCCTAAACTAAGTACTCCATCTAAATCATCGGCCTTGTAGTTAACTTAATTGGCCTCTGCATGATTGGAGGATCAAATCTGTATTTACATGTAGGTATCGACTGTATGTTTATCTCATCCGTTGAATAATGTCTTTTAATTAGTGTTTGAAAATCATATTGTGGTCAGTCAAATAGAGGAATAGATTTAGTTGTTTAAGTCACGTATACCTGGAGTTAGATGCATGTTTATGTCTTATACCCTTTTAAGGTGCACATGTTTGTAAACAAAAGTCTAAAATTTATATTCTCTGTAGTACATGTGTGGCACCAAAGAGAGGAATTGAGATATGTAATTTTAGGATATGAATAAATTATATTTTAATTTTATAATGTAATAAAATAGTTGTAAATTCCTTTGTTGATAATTAATAAAGTTAATCATAAAAGAAATAAAAGGAATATTTATTTCGTCTCAATTTAGAATTTATATTAATTATAATGAAAAATAAATATAGACTTATTAAATTTAGTATGATAATAAGTTTTGATTATATTTTTAGTGTATGTAATCTTAAATGATATTGTGAAATTCCTTATGTTATTTTTATTGAAGATTGATCATAGATGGATTTTGTTTACAATATTGAACATTTAATTATGTCAATGAGTTATCCTTTGTTAATTTAGCTCATAAAGATTTATGGTTATATTTGATGGATCTTATATATATATATATATATATATATATATATATATATATATATATATATATATATATATATATATATATATATATATATATATATATATATATATATATATATATATATATTTGTTTATAATATAATAGTAGCCATGTTATCATTTTAAAGGAGTGGATAGTCCTTAGAATTATGTTTTCAAGTGTATGGCTAATAATTTGTGTATAAAGAGATTATAGTTTGAGCTTATTGTTTTATGATTATGACACAATTAAATTACAAATTAAACAAGTAATTGGAATACAATTGTTATTATAGAAAATAGTTTATAAAGTAAAATTAGTGACTAAGTAACGAATAGCATAGAATGTGGAAATATTGTATTGACATGTTGTTGTTGTGTAACCTCTTGATTGTAATCTCATGTTGGATTTTCAAATAGGAAAACTCTTGAATGATTTGTTTGATCTATTTAAATCATGAAGTTCTGATGGATGAATATGATGAGTAGTAATGAACTTTTAATAATTGAAGAGCGTACTCTTTTGTTTTGAGCCTTCAAATCTTCCTGAGGATAGGAGAAGAAACTTATTTTGTAAGATCATGGAGTTTGTACTTGGATGTTGAATTTCAATGTTTAATTTGGGACTTAGCCTGGCACGATTTCATGTTACCTTTGTGGTATTATGATATTTTATGGTCTATGCCATGTGAATGATGTGATCATTTGAGATTTTACTTTTTGTGCTTAATGGCTTTCCTTTGTATCTAATTTTGAGTTATGTGTACCTTTTCTTTAAGAGGCTAGAGTGTTGATTTTAAAGGAAAGAGTTTTAATATTTTTTTATTGATGTTTTATACCATGGTCTATTTTGGGAATTTTCCATGCAAGAGTTATTTGTTACCTTTGAGGTGTTTGAACTATTCCATGATTGGACCCTGAATGAGATATGTTCTACTAAGGTTTTATTTCATACGCATGTTGGTAGTCCTTGGTATGTTGATGTTTCATCATGTTTATAGGAATAGTGGCTTGCGATAGGGGTCGAAACCCTAAGTGGTTGCCAGGGTAACCTATCATGGGTTTTTGTAATTTAGTGAAAACCTTAATAAATAAACCTGGGATTCATTAAATAATTAAGATAAACATAATGCCTCACCTAGTGCCTTAATGCTTGTATAGATTAAGGGTAGGTTGAGAAGGCCTGGAATGGCTTAGTCGTCTACCTTGTCATCCTGAAAGGTAACTCGACTCTACATGAGTATGTCTAGGGGCCAGAAATCAGTAGAGATTGCCAGGGTAACTTTGGATGAGGGCTGGTAGTCTAGGAAGATTCACTAGGGTAACCTAGAACAACTATGTGATGAAACTCTGTCCTGAAGCATGTTTGTGGTCTCTTATGTAGAGTCACCTGTATTACTGTTGTTGCCTTTTGGATTTTATTGTGATCATTTAATTTTGATTATGTCATGTTATTATGTGTTTTTCAACCTTGTGATGTATTCTTTGAGGTTTGTTTGCTTGTTTTGTGGACCTGTCATTATCTCATAGCACAGAGGGAGTGGACCTTTGGGTTCCACTTGGTTAGGAGGAAACCATGTTATTTCCTTCATTGGGTACTCTTAAAAATGTTGTTATACTTGGATAACTTTGTTTGTGGAGTAGGTTCCTGATCCTTCAGTGTTTGTGATGTTGGATGTTGATCGTACTCATGAACGAAGCTGACAATGTGATATATATTCTTCATCTTTATTTTACATTCTCTTGTTGAATATAAGAGAACTTATATAATGACATTATGATGATTCAAGATTTATTAAAATCTCACTTGTTGTAATCTGGATATATATATATAACCTAATTGTATAAAGTTTATGAAATTGGATCATTCATGATTATGATGTCTTTATGTTTTTATAATTTTGATATTATGACATGATGTTCTAATTTGTAAATGATAAAGTAACGTCATCTTCGAATCCTTAGAACGTTTGTGTAATCGAATGACTTTAAAAAAGAATTATTCGGTTAATTTGTACTTTCTACTTTGTTTTAATGGATTCCCTGGCAGGGTGTTACAATTACATTTGATAGAAACACATAGAAGTTGCACTTTCTTTTTCCAACTCACATTTTCTTTTCCAAAACCTGCACACTTGACACATTTTTGGCTGCACTTGATAAATATGGTTGCTTTTGCTCATAATTTTGCACCTTTGCTCAGAAACTAGTGTTATTGCTCTATCTTGCTGACAATTGGGAAAAGTAAACTAAAGTTGTTTACAGGATCATTGTTAGAATGAAATAATTGAAAAACCAGATAAGTCATAATAGTCCCTCATCCACTATTTCCATCCTACATTCTATAAATCAAAATCAAACAAACCATTAGGATCATTCCTTCACTCAACTTTCTATGATATCAACAGTTACTTGAGACTCATAGTAGTTGAAGTAAGCTTTTCCGCAACATATCCTCTAGACAAGGAAGTGCAATATTGACCCTAGTCCTTCAACATTTTTATTTCCAAAAAGTAGCACCATTCCAAAATATCACGCAAACCTTAGGGTCTTGAGATTCATAGAAACCATCTCAAAAACCATCACACTTTATGACCATCTGGCGATTGACTGCTCCCATTCAACAACCAAACCTTGTAGCACTAATCCTCCAACCTAGTCTCACACACATTGAAGGTGAACAAACTGATATCATTAGCAATTTAAGAACCTTCATATTTGAGAAGAATGAAACACCCAACTAGTGGAGAAACACAACACAAATCTTAGACGAAGAGGAAGAGAAAGCAGACATAGCAGTTGAAAGATCCATGTTAACACCACCCATGTGGCAATAGATATACATCCCTCATGATTTTTGGAAAGAAAAAGATCCTTAGATCTAGAAAAATAAAAATACTTAAGTGGAAATCCATACTCCACCTTCTACAGAACTTCCCTACAAAAAAATTCACCAAAGGGTTCATCTCAAGAAGATATCACACCCATCAAAATCAACTAGTCTTTTCCTATCTCCTCTTTACACCAATAGGACAAATATTTTCTAGAGACTAGGAGTCATGGAAATGTTCACAAAAGATTGAAATTTGTTTATGACAACTACAAGATCTCAACACAGGAAGAACATGGAAGCAAACAAGAACAACCCCAACATCCCACTAGCAAAAACCACAGATGATGGAAGAGACCCATGAATATATAAACCAAGTGACCTTATGATAGGGTATTGAGTTTTAAAACATCCCCAAAAAATGTCAATATATTACCCAAATCACTCTTATCAAGGGTTTCAAAATCACCATCAAGGAATAAGTCCATAACATCAAATTTCCCTAAATAAAATTTATGAAAAGATTGAGGAAATTAAATGAGATCAAAATATGACATATCATCAAATACTTATTTAAGGTCAAAACATTACATATCCACAACCAACAAACATTATTCCACAAACACCTCAATATCCACATTAACAACACTTCCAATATTTGTAGTATCAAGAAGTTTCACAACACCAAGGTGTACCTCAAGTGCAATATCAAAATGTACCTCAATCGCAATATCAAGAAGTTTCGCAACACCAAGGTGTACCTCAAGTACAATATCAAAATATACCTCAAACACAGTATCAAGGAGTTCTACAAAATCAAGAGCAAAACAATCAAGAAAAGCCACAAAGGAAAAATTACCAAACAAGAAGGAAATTCAACCTTTTGGGAGAGACTTTAGAGGTAATCATGTAGGGACTAGTACAATAGGAACTTATCAAAATCAATGACAGTCCAACTTATGGTGAACCAAACTTTAAACTTCCTTGGTATAACAAGTATGAACAATGTGAGTTCCACAAAATAAAGGGTCACCCAATGAACAGATGTGTTACACTCAAACATCTCATCCAAGACCTTATTGATCAAGGATAAATATTTATTAAAATTCAAGGGCCATATACCAATGGCAAAAATGACAATATCTCAAACTCAAATATTGAAAATAACAATCAAGAGTTATCTATTACTAATCAAATTGACAACATCTCTACATCATCCAATAAGCAAGAGGACACACATCAAGAATGTAATCCCAAGCATGATCAAACTCAATCACCCAAGGCTAGCAATGATCTAGTCCAAGATATATTGACATCATCCAACCTCATGGCAGTACATATTGATGATCAAGAGACTCTTAATCCAACACTTATACCCAATGCAGAAAATCTAAGCCAAGAGCTATCACCCATATGTCCACATTTTGAGGAAATCCAAGGATCCTTTATAAGAAATCCCTTCTTTGAAATTGATCCATGTTAATAATGTGATCCAAAGCATATCAAAGATAATACCACATGAAACTTCAAGATCAAGAATCCCTATAATCAAAATACTACAATGACTTGGCAGATATCTTGCAAGACATCTAAGGTTTTCCAAAAGAAGAACAAATCCATATACTAAGCACACATACATCTACCCATTATATGGTTAATCCTAATGGATATGTAGATGATATTCATCCAAAACAAGAGTCTCATACTCTTAATATCATTACCAAGGAACAAGAGTCACCTACTCTTAACATCTTTACACAAGATCAAAGCATAGTAGAATCTATAGAAATATTTGAAATTGATCAAGAAGAAGCATTAAAGTCAGAAACATCCTCCAGGAAGGTTAAAGGCATCAAGCATGAAAATATGGAGCACAATATCTTAAAATTAAAAAAGATAAATGACAATCCTGAGCAACAGAGCATTGGTTATACAACAATCAAAGAAACACCAATATATTTTAAAGGGACATCAAAATATAATATTTCATACGATCAAGTTGACAATATCAATCAGGAAGTTATCACACCCATGAAGGATCCTATCAGTGAAGAAGCTATCACATTTAAAGATCCACAACAGAGCAAAGAAGGATTAGCACCTTGTTTCCAAGGTAAGACATATTGCAAATAATTTTTTTCAATGGGTTCATTATCAAGACAGAGGATTAGGCCTACATGAATAGGGTATCCTAGAACCAGTGCAGATTATTGGAAATCCTAAGCATCAAGGTCTTAGTTATTCAACAATTAAGGGATCTAAACATATCAAGGATACCTCTATAATACTGGGGTCAACTTTATCTAATGCAAGCATCAACATAGAGAGCATGAAGAGTCCTTATGATGAAATTGCTACCCACACTACAAATAGCCATGTCATGAATCATCATCCATGTATTTTTCCACCCTCTAATTGGGACCGACAACAAGAGAAAAGGCTATATCCAAGAATGAAACAATTCATTGAAGCAAAAGAATCAATAAAAAAAAATGGACAAGAAAAATTCAAATGGATACAAAATAAAAGGCAAGAAAATAATCCCTATCAAACTCCATTAATCAAAGAAACTATGGGGAAAAATTAAAAAGGGAATTTCATCCATCAAAAAAGTCCAACAAATCAAAAGAAAGATTCAAGAGCGACCTACAAGGTATATCAAGATGTTGGTCCCAATCAAATCTCCATATCCACCCATAATTGCTCATCATCCCAAGTTTGGAAAATAAAAGGTTCCAAACTATCAACCAATCCATCTGAATCTTGTATCCCTCGACACATTTCACCATCCATGACATCCAAATCTCACATTGACCATGTTTTGGTAGAAACTCTTTATCATAAAGATCCTAAGGGCACCTTATTATGATGTGTGTGTCAAGGAAAAGTTAACTCTGGTATCGACAAGGAAGATAAGAATTATTAGGGGTTACATTCAAGTTCATGTATCCTAGCAAAACAACTCCTCCAAGAAAGATATCATTGGCATGTCATGACAGCAACAACAACCATATTAGCACCAACAGTGTCTACATCAACACCACCAGGTGGTTCAACATGAGCAAAAAATTGTCACCATAATGAAAACTTGGTAAACAACCATCTTGTGTGACATGAAAAATCAATCAAAAATAATAAGGAAAATAGTCAAGAGAAAAATCATCTTCCAGTGAAAACCACTATGGTGGTGCTTTGGACAAGTACCATGATAAAAACCTAGCAAATGGCGTCATGTGTAGAATCGAGCATCTACATGCACAATTTTAGGTGGGAGCATCTCAGCCTTTCATAACAAACCTAATCCATGTTTATCCAAATCCAACTTACCTTGATCTTGACAAATATTTGGTGTACACTTTACACTTGCTTATGGAAAACATCTTGACATGGGTCACTATCAGTGATCCTATCCTATCCAACATTATCTAAGCCATGAGGCATTGTCCAAAGGGACATACTCTATCCAAACATGCCATCACAAGATAATCCATCACATACATTACTAGACACCAGGGGGCAAGTACTTACATCTTGCTTCAGAATAAATCTTGATCTATGTCTTCTAGCTCACGTTGTGATCTAGGCATTGTCCACACAACAAGGTGTGCCACATGGTACCCTTCCCAATTCATCCCATCAACAAGGTGTCCCACCAATGCACTATCAGGGTATCCTTCAAAATAGTTCATCCCATCAAATAGGTGTCCCACCAATGCACTACTAGGGTAACCTTCAAAACAATTTATCCCAACAACAAGGTGTACCACCAATGCACTACCAAGCTAACCTTCAAAGATACCAACAATGTGGATTATTCCTTCACTCAAAAATTGTAAGATATCAATAGCTGCTTGAACCTCACAACTAGTTCAAGTAAGATTTTCCGCAACATATCCTCTAGAAAAATGCAATGAAATATCAATCCAAGTTTTCAATACCTTATACCCTAGGCAAAAGGGTAAAAATCTAAAACAAATGGTAAAAGGATAGAAAAAATACAAAAAAATAAAAAAGCAAGAAAAAATAGTAAAGAGAAATAAGAGATTCTTTGAGTGAAAACCACTTTGTGGTGCTCCTAGAATAGGTACCATAGTGAAAACTTGGAAAATAGATGTTATGTTTGAATAAAACTCACATCATTATCTATCGGTACTATCCACAACATCCTCCCATCCATTCCATAATCAAAAAATTTATCCAACCATGGCTTGTCATTGATTAAGGAAAGTAGTCTTGTCTCCAACTGGGGGAACCTTCCTGAATTTGGTCATGGGTTAGATATTTGAATGTCCTATCATGGTCATAAAATAGCAAAAAAATTGAAAACATCTGAAAACAACAAAATTCAAAAATATCCAAAAACCAACAAAATTCAAAACATGTGAAAACATAAAAAACAAACATCGTTGGATTATTCCTTCACTCAAATAGTTTAAGATATCAAATTTTTCTTGAACCTTACAGCTAGTTCAAGTAGATTTCCCACAACATATCCTCTAGACACCGAAGTGGAATATCAATCCAAGTTATCAATGTTGTTTATCCAAAAATAGTTTATGCTTTGAGTCAAATAGTCGAACTACATGGTCTTTCTGTGTTTAACATAGGCAAGGATTATTAGCCCTCAAGGCCTTAGGTCAGTCCCCATAGGTTTCTAACATGCTTTATTTTCAACTTAGTCAAAAAATACAAAATCCAAAAAAAAAAAATTCAAAAACAAAAATATTCAAATATCTTGAAAACACCGAAAACATCAGATAACATAAAAAAAAGCACAAAAACATTCAATAAAGCTAAAAAATACATTCTTCATCATCGCCTATCCGCAATAAAACATCATCCATAATAAAAAAATCATCATCCTCACCCTTTTACAAAACAGACAAACAAACAAAGCAAACATCAAAAGCTAGAGCTTTCAAGCAAACAATCACAAAGATTTGATTACAAATAGACAAAAACAATGCCAAAGTATTGACCACATATCTTTTGAAATTTCTCCAACAACATCTTGAGATATGTCTTAACGGGTCCGTTCCTATGATAGACATGATCAACACTGGATAATAGCCCCACCCCAAACAAATATGGCAAGTGATACTGCAACATTGTTTTATCTTTCTATAGTCTTATTTTTATGATTTATTTTATTGACTCATTCCCAGGGTCTCTCGAGGATGTCCGTAAGGATTTAGAGAAGAAGGAATGGGGGCAATTTAGCATCATTCCGGCTTGCTGTTTGTGGATATTTTTGTTATACTACCATGGTGACTACTTGCTTTATTCTATGTGTGGAAGTTGTTTTGGAGCATTTTGTGTACCAGTGGCATGTTAGGTTCTTAATACCTCTTGTTTTACTGGTCTGACATGTTTTAAAGCTTCTCATCCATACACTCTAATAGGGTTTTTGTATGTTTGGTATGAGCAAGAATAATCCTCGTTTGTAGAGTCAAAATTCATGCAATGGATACAAAGTCACCTTGGTCATTAATACCCTGGTGCATCGTATCTGTTTGCTACATCAAACATGATTGTTCAAACTGTGAAGCCTCCAAGCAAAGCGACAGCAAATTCATCAATGACTAACAACATCAACTATTCTTTACTTCTTACTTAACATTCACTTCTTATTAACATTTCTTTTGTTAGTCCTTGCACTTAAATGCATCACATCAACTTATCAGAAAATTTGGTTCATTATCCAGAATTTTCACCAAATTTCTCAAGGGGGCACCATGCTATCTTATCTAGGGCATACTGGGGCAACTCTTGCACCTGGGGCATACCGAGGAAATGTTCTTTGAAACAAAGCAACCAATACTGTCTCAAAGAGGGGGAAAATGTAGACACCTAAAATTGTCCTAGCCTATGAACTAGCATAACATCACTGCATTTCACATCAATTTTATCAAAAACCCTAATTTCCCCTATTAATTGAATCAAACAACATTATTTAATTACTTCACTTTTCCATCATTTTGACTAATTAAATAAATTTCATTTATTTAATAAAGTCCTAAAAGCCTTATTTCTGCTATTAATTGAATAAAACAACATTATTTAATTAATTCATGGTTTTCATCATTTTGACCAATTAAATAAATTACATTTATTTAATAAAGTCCTAATCTCACTTTATTTCGTCTTGATTGATTAAATAACACCAATTATTTAATTACATCACTAAATCACTTTATTCCCCTAAGTCGATTAAATAATTAAATCATAGTAATTTAATTAACTCACATTTTCCCTCCAAATTTGAATAAATTAAATCAAACTATTCAAATTATCATCAAAAATCAAATCAAACTAATGCAACTTTGTTTGCAAAAGTCAAACTTGATTTGCACGTTCAACTCCAAAATGAATGAATTAATTGAGTGAATTAATCAATCATTCTCAACCACTTTTTTGATTGAGTAAATTACGATCCCCTAATTTCTCAATCTATTCCTAACAGATCAATCTATTCCTGATTGCGAAAATTACGATCTCCTGACAGATCAATCTAATTCCTAACTAATCAATCTATTCCTCAATCCCATCGATCATTCAATCTATTTCTTCAATCAGACAAATTGTGCAATCTATTTTGCACAAATTATTCATGTCTAAATCCTCTCAACATCTCTCAATCGTCGATCTTGATTCAACATTGTTTAATCTTGATCGTCTATATAACAAACCTCTTTCCTCACAAAAAAAGGATCGAAGAGTCAACATCATTTGCACAACGAAGTACTGTCGACATTCACAACCACCATTAGAGCTTCAATATTTCTTCGATCAACCAACCATTCATCACATCAAATATTTGCACATGAACTATGGAGGCTTCACAATGATATGAACAATCCAAATCAGACAAATGCACTCCAATATGGGATGGTAACACTTTTTTGTTGTTTTGAATTCAATTTGGTAATCATAGGATTTCTTAATATGTTTGCAATAGCTTAGTTTCATTTCATAAGTGTAGGAATAGATCTAGATTAGTGTTCTTGATCTTAGACTAGATTCTGATTTCAATTGCATTTTTATCTTGTTTAGCATCTATGATTTCCCCCCTCACACAAAATTTATTTGGAAGAAAATTTTTATCCATACAAGATGATTTGGTGTACCACAATTCTCTATAACAGTATGCTACAATGATTATCTATTTTTCAAAACATTTATTGGGATACTTGAAGGGAACTTTGATTATGGCTATTGATTGGGCATGTTGTGTTGATGATCAGAGGAGTACAAGTGGAAGTGCATTATTTTTGGGAAACATATTAGTCTCATGGTTCAGTAAAATGTAGGATTCAGTGTCTTTTTTCACACCAAAAGTAGAATATATTGTTACAACATCTTGTTACACTCAAGTGCTTTGGATGACATATAGTTTGAAGGATGTAAAGGTGGTGTATGATGAACCTATTCCTATACTTTTTGATAATACAAGTTCTATTAAAATTTCTAAGAATTTGGTAATGCATTCAAGGATGAAACACATCTCAATCTAGTACCATTTTCTGAGAGAGAAAGTTGCAGAACATGAAGTTAGAATGGAGTATGTGCCTACAAAGGATTAGATTGGAGATATCTTTACAAAGGCTCTTTCAAAGGATACCTTTGAATATCTGAGGAAAAATTTAGGGGTTATTACCCCTCCTTCTTCTCACTAGATGCATTAATGGTGCATCTTTCTAGGGGGAGAAATTCATTTCATATCATTTCTCCTAGATTGATGGGTGCTACCATTTAAGGGGAGCTGGTTGTAAGGTGAGTCCTGACACAATTATGTAGTTGTATATGTGTGTGAAAAATAAGTGTTTTCGGTCAAAGGGGGAGCATGTGTTGCTTCAAAAGAATATCCTTTTCTCTTTTCTCCTAAAGACAAAAAAATTCATGTTGCCTTGTGTAGAATTTTTTGGACCTTTTTCCTTGATGTTAAAGGGGGAGGTTGAGTAGTTTGTTTCCATCAATTCCAAAGGGGGAGATTATTGGCAGTCATCGGTGTCAACACTAAGGAGATTGTTGGTAGTTGTCAATATTGATTGTTAGTTGTAATTGATGTCATGCCTTATCAAAGAAGGATTGAAGAGGTTCATGGTTGGATGTCATGCCTTATCAAAGGAGAGAAGAGTTGAAGTTCATGGTTGAGTGTCATGCCATATGAAAGAAGTATTATTGTTGATGTTCATATAATGCATTATTATTGTTAACAAAGTTGTTTTCATGATAATATATTAAGATGAGGATTAGAAGCATGACTAATGTTGGAGAGATGTTTTTGAAGGTCTATAGTCTATTTCATACTCTCTTTTGATGTTCCTCATAATATATGTGTTGCTAAAAGAAATTTTCGATCTCCACAAGTTGCTCAAATGTTGTTGGTTCAGGATGATGCATTGAAGTCTATCTGAGAGAATGCTCTACATTCCTCCCTTCTTGTAGTTCTAGTCTTGTGGTTTGGTATTCAATTTCAATGCTATGTGTACATTGCACTTCTATATTTTTAGGTCATTTGTGTTGTTTAGGAGGTTCATGTGGATTATAGAAGGTTGGAAATGTTGTTAGGTGTTTGAACTAGTCTGGGAAATGCTCTACATTTCTTCGCATTGATGTCTTTGCTCCTATGGCTTGGTGAATGTTTTCGCAATGTATGTGTAATGTCTTCGTTCCACTCTCATATGCTGAAGTGGTCCAAAAGCTATTCTATAACTGTTACATCATCTTATTATGTATTATGTGTTTCTTAAACAAAGTTTTATATACCTATTTGGTTTGTGGTGGTTGTTGATGGCATGCCAATATGAAAGAAGTGTATGGAATTATTTTTGGATGTTCAAGGAACATTCCTATATGATCAACATGTTGCTAATTGGCCACATTAGTGTCACATTGTCTCTTGAGTTGGATTTTTGGGTTATTTGTGGGTATCTAGCCAACAAGGCTTGTTCCTTTTCTTAGGTTGTGTGCTTGGGGGGTTGTACCAACAATGAAAGATGTGTGATGATAGATTTGGATCCTGATCTATCCTATTTAGGAACAAATTAAGTAAATTCAATTGAAAGAGTGTTTATGGGCCAACTGGTTATGTGCTTCAATGTCTCATCCACATGTTTCCTTGATGTCGAGTTGGGTTGATGTGCGCCTATGTGTAAATCATTTTGGATCACATTGAAAGAATTGTTAAGTATATTTTTGGTCCTCTCTATCCTCAAGATAGGACTACATCGTTCTTTGGTGGCCAACCAATTGAATTCATTATTTATTCTCTTTTTTCATTGACCTAATTTAAGAATTAAAGTGTTGGGGTGGATATAAATGCAAGATTATTTCAGATGAAACATGGATGGGGAAGTGTACAAGAGTGAAAAAGGTTTGTGAGTGATTTGTGAATAATATCCAATAGAGATAGTGCTAAATATTGTGAAGGGAAAGATAGATTAAGCTTGAATGCCTCAATCAACAAAGATTTGTGTTGGCAATCTTTCTAATTATCTTATAAATATTTTGTATCCTTCTCTAAGATAGTGAACCTCATCATGTCCTCTATATCTTGCTCCTGAAGTTGGTTCGTACTTTAGTGCAGTAATTCCCTTTTTGTATCTTTCTCTAAGTTAGTGAGCCATCTTGCAAGTCTTTTGGTAGTGAGCCTTATTTTGTGAGTTAACTCTCATTGTAGTTTTTCCCTCATTGGGTTTTCCTTGTAAATCTGGTGTCTCCTTGTACATTTGTGTGATCTATATCTCTTTCTCTTTTCTAATGATCTGATTACTACTATATCTTTCATTGGTAAATTTTTTTGAAGGCGTTAACGATTCAAATTTCTATATTCTTCTCTGTGACTACTTTGCTTAAAGTTCTATCTTTATTTGCTAAAGGATTTTGAGTTGTGCTGAAAGTTTCAAGTTCTAGAAGGGGTTAAGTTTTGTGTAGACTAATTCACGCCCCCTCTTAATCTCTCCAAGTGTTCAATAGATGTCAAGGCCTTTGAGATGGAGATGGTTACAATTCTTGTCAATGTTATTAGATTGTTGTAAAAATTGTCATTGATGTTAAGAAGTGTATTTTTGGCCTGCTAGTAGTGTTGTTATTGTCCTAAAAAATGGATGTTGTCTACTTTATATTTTTATGGTGCAATTGAACTAGATTAGATATGGGTTGTATTACATCAATTAGGGTTTGAGTCATGGTATATTTTTTTTCCTAATTCCTTTAAACCGTAAGGCTTGAACTAGTTGAGCACTTTATGTTCTATTTTGATGTTTACTATCCTTTGAAAGTTTCTAGTTGCTTAAGTTATGTCTTAAGCCCTTCAACACCATTTGTTTACTGACCTTGTTTATCGTTTGTCTCAATATATAATATAATTATAATATTTACTATGTCTAATGTTCAATTTGTGGGCTATGAAGCTGCATAATAGGGACAAGTGTCACATTTATACAAATGAACACTTTGAAATGGTCAGGACCACAAAAGTGTGGAGAGAAGACATGTGTAAAGGTTGGTCCCAGAAGGAAAGAAAGCTACGTGGTAGGGAAAAGTGTTACAATTCCACAAATATGCACTTTGAAATGGTTAGAACCATGCTAGGACCATGAAATCATGGAGAGATAACATATATAAAGGTAGAGCTTAGAAGGAATGGTATTTGTGCATGATAGGTGTCAAAAGTGCACTTGTTCCCAATGGTAAAGGTAGGTCCTATTTCTATATGTGTGGGGCTGTATAATTCTTTCTATTGGTCAAAGAATATTCAAAGGGAATGTATGTTTGCTCAATAATGGTCATTGAATGCCCACCATTCATTTGAACACATGAAAAAGGTAAATCAATGGTCCAAATTCAAAAAAATTCAATGGCTTGTTCTCGACTCCAAAATTCAAATTTCTCAAGCCGACACGTTAGTGACAATGGAAGAATTTCACAGGTTGACTTGTTCACTACCAAAAATACTAATATTTGGTCAAGGTTGATAGATCAATACTTTCTATCATCTCAGATTGGTATTTAAGATAAAGGTTTCAAATTCTTGAAGAGGGTATTCACTTGTATAGAACTGTGACTACATACATATGTGTGTGAACTTCCCAAGCATTTCATGGATTACCATTTAGAGAAGAGCTAAATTATTTTGAGAAAAAGTAGATAGTAAATTTAGAGCAATTAAAATGAAAAATAAAAATTAAGAGTATTCATTCTGAGATTACTTATGATAGTGGCTTGTCTTCCATTTATTTTGTAAATATTCTAGTGCATTATGAGCTTGGTGCCTCTTTTTTTTCTGGTAAGTGCTTAGTTTGGGGAGTTGGAGTCTTCTTTAAGATGGTTCCTATAAATTATTTTGGGTGATTAGAGCCTCCTTTAGGTTGGTGTCTCCAGTGGGTTGGTGCCTACAAAAACATTATAATATTTCATTATTCTTGTGAGGTTGAATTTGAATAGTAGATCCAAGCAACTTTTCTCACTGTGGTTTTTCCCTCTAGGGTTTCCATGTAAATATGGTGTTATCTTGTTTGATTGTGTTCATTGTTCTAATTTTCTTACTGATTCTTTGATGATAATTGGTATATTGTTGAGGATAATATTTATTAATATATTGATTCACCCCCTCTCAGTATATTTATGTGTTCAATAATTGGTATCAGAGATAAGTTCCTTGATGCAACTTAATAGTTGGAGGTAGATCTTGGATTTGAACACATGGTAGGTCAAGATGGATCCCACTCAAACAAGACACCAAAATTTTATGGAACAAATTATTCTTTTTGGAGTATAAGGATGGAAGGATACTTAACATAATTAGGGTTTATGATGCAGGAGCATCCATGGCTCAGTGCAATCCTGTATCAACATGAAGGTGTCATTTTTCAATTTTGCAAATTTTTTGTGAATTGAATTTCATGTTTTATCTTTTTAAATTCATATTTTGTTGTGAATTTTAATGTCATGACATATTGGAATTTGAAAATTAAAATTTGGAGTAAATTTGGGTCAAAATAGGATAAGATGGCATAATGGAGAATATGTTTTAAATGAAAAATCCTAAAAAAGAAAAAGAAAGAGTGGGTTTCTTGGAGACAATTAATTTAACTTGTAACTCCAAATTTGAAATTCCTCAACTCCTAAAAAATAGGGAATTGGGAGGTGGACACCCAAGTTGGGAAAAGTTGATTTTTGCTTTCATGGAAAAATCTAGAAAGCCATTAAAGCACTGCCGACCATTCACAACATGTTTTTGAGTTTTTAAAGCATATATTTATTAAATTTGATTAATGAAAATTAATTTAATGGAGAGTTACAAGATATGGGCATGGGTTTTGAAGTGGGGTTTTGAAATGACAAGAAATTGAAATGAAATGCACTTACATTTCATTTCGGGGTGGTTTGGAGTTGTTTAATGAAAAAATAATTTCATTTTTTGAGACAAGCTTTCCAGAATATCGGAGGAGAGAAGAGAAGGGCATGCATGCCTCTAGGAAGAAGTTTTAGAAGAGTTTATTGTAGGTTGAAGACATGGAAAAGAAGCTACAACAGTGAGCATCCATTGAAAGTTGTTGATTATAGGTTGGTAATGCAATGTTTTATGTGTTATTACAGGAGAAGGGTTTGAAGATTGTATGGGCAGATTTTTTTGTTGTTGTTGATGTTAATTTTTTGTAATTTGTGCATTTAAATGGGCCATGTTGTAGACCTTGAGTCCCTTGAGGACCGATGTAACATTGAGCAATATTTTGTAATGAAGTTTGTGATTTGGTTGCAAGTAGAAATCTGGTTGTTGTGATATTTTGCAACAATGTGAGTGAATAAAAGTTGCAAGTTTAATTTTAATTCAAGAAGGTTTTTGTATTATGAGGGTTTTTATTTAATCTTCATACATTAGTGGTATCAGAGTAGCAAGATCTTGAGTGTGTAACAGACCCCGAAGACAGGAAGTTGCACCAGGACTGTGTTGTGGGTGTTGAAAAAAAAATGGATTGGAGAGGAGCCCATTGTGGTAGAGGTAGAGGTAGAGGTAGAGGTAGAGGTAGAGGAAGAGGAAGAGGAGATAATTTTGTAAGAGATGATGATTTTAGAGCCTTGAGAAGGAAAGTTGAAACTTTGCAAAATGAGATAAGGAGAGCATTTTCAAGAATTAGAGACCCAAGAAGTTAAGATGAAAGTACAGAGAATGCTAGTTTAGATACTAAGCAAAGAGAAGAAATTGCAGTAGTTGCAAATGACCCACTATTGAAAGATTTTAAAAAAATGGGAAAGAGACCGAAAATGGAGGTGCCTACATTCAATGGTAGTTTGAACCAAAAAGAATTGATAGATTGGCTTAATGAAATGGAAGAGTATTTCAAATTTGAAGAGATAGAGGATCCTGATAAAGTGATATTTTCCAAGACAAGGCTAAAAGGACATGCCTCAATATGGTGGAGAGAGGTCCAATTAGAAAGTGGAAGAAGAGGAAAAAATAAAATTACCAAATGGGATAAAATGGTGGAGAGATTGAAAATACAATTTATTCTTATAGACTATGAATTGGACTTGTTCAAGAGGATGCAAGGTTTGAAGCAAGGAAGAAAGAATGTTAAAGAATACACAAAATAATTCCATAGAATCCTCATAACGCCTGGACATTCGGAGGTGACTAAGGAAAAGGTTGCAAGATACATAAATGGGCTGAGAAAAATTATTCAAGAAGAGATGACACTAGTCAGAGTTGTGACAATGGAAGATGCTTATCAGATAGCATTGAAGATAGAAGAAATGATGAACAAGAGGTTTGAGAATAAACACAAGGGAAAGGATAAAGCTCATCTGCAGCAAAGGGAAGATGAACAACAAATTAGAGACATTAAGGAAAGCAAGGATGAAATATTTGAAACCTCAAACAAGTCTCGTGATCAAAATTTTAGAGGAAGAGGAAGATCAGATAGCGGGTTTGGAAGAGGAAATTACAAAATAACTTGTTTTAGATGTGGGGAAGAAGGTCATAGGGCCTATGATTGTCCTCATGAAGAAGAAAGACCAAGAAGAAAGACTGAAAATCAGAATAGAGTAGCAAACATAAATGGATAAGATTCTATGTCTTCACATTCGGAAGAGGCAGAGAATGGAGAAGAACTTGTTTCAAGAAGAGTCCTAATGAACAAAGGAAAATAACCAAATCAAAGGAAGAGCTTGTTCAAAACCATATGCAAGTGTGAAGGTAAATTTTGTAATGTTATTATTGATGGTGGAAGCAAAAATAATTTAGTTTTTGAAGAAATGGTAAATAAATTAAAGTTGGAAAGACGAAGGCACCCACATCCATATAGGATTGCTTGGTTGCAAGATGAAAAGAAGGTTTTGGTTAGTAAACAATGTTTGGTGAAATTCAAGATAGGTGATTATCATGATGAATTTTTATGTGATATAATGTCTATGGATGTTTGTCACTTGTTATTGGGAAGGCCTTGGCAGTTTGATAGGTATGTGATGCATGATGGGTATGCCAATACATAATCCTTGATGAAGGATGTAATCAAACACAAGTTGAAGCCCTTGAGTAAGGAAGAAGGAAAGGTATGTAATAAAGGTGGAAATTGTTTGGTTAATGGAGTTAAACAGTTAATAGAAGAGGATGAGAATGCAGATTTTGATTTGTTGACACAAATTGCAGCAGTGTGGATTGCACACAAGAAAGGTAAAGTGAAGGTTTCGATGGAGAAAGAAGAAGAGGTACAATCTATTTTTTGTAAGAATGATGTTAAATTTGATTTATTTGAGCATGGTAAAGGTGTTGTAGAAGATGAGATTGCATCAAATAATTCATTAGTAAAAGAAGACACAATGGTTGAAAGTAAGGAATGTTACAAGAAGGAGAATGTTGATTTGTTTGGTGAACTTCCCTTTGCATCATTTGTTGATTTATTTGATAAAGAGATTGGTAAGAATGATAGTTTATTGCAGGTTGGAAAGGATAAATCTTTTTATTATGTCACTAACAATGATAAGAATGCTGAGGATGAAGTGATTGCATCCAAAAATTATCTTTCAAAAGGCATGAAGGAGGAAGAGAACAGTGTTGTAACCAAGGTTGATGGTGAACAAATAGTTGCAGAAATAAAAGAGAAAGAGGTAATGAATGAGTTTTGTTATTTTTCTGAAGGAGAGGTAGTAGATGTTCATGAATTTTCATATTTTTATAGTGTAAGTTGGTGGGAGATGAATTATGTGAAAAAGGGAGAAAGCGAGAAAGAATGAAAGAGGGAAGAGACATCATGTTGCAGGGACATACAAGGAATAAGGTTCAAGAGAATAAGGCATCAAGATGGGCACAAAATGAGCATCATATCTACAAATGTTTATGAGGCACTCATGAAACATTTCTTTTCTATAGTGGGTGTCTGATGTAGGAACATCCATGGGTTAGTGCAATCTTGTGTCAACATGAAGGTGCCATTTTTCAATTTTGCAATTTTGTTGTGAATTGAATTTCAAGTTTTTGATTGATTAAGCAAGGAAAAAGGGTCTTGACCCAAAAAAATTACAACAAGAATAGAACAGCCATTGGTGAGAAACAACAAAACAATAGGAAGCTCACCAGACTTCCCAATCCCCCAACAAAAAGCTTAACCAATCCCTTTTCTATCAAACATTTTAGTTCTATCATATGGATCAAAAAACCCAAAACTATCAACAATAGTATCCTTCACTAACCGACTACAGTGCTTATAGACATCCATCCTAAAGTCCCTACTAAGAATAAACCTAGCATTATAAAGATTAAATTTTAGGCACCCACGGCCATAACTAGTAGCAACAGTCCAATTAAACATAGAAGTAATCATCAAAGAATAGAAGAAACCAACACAACCAAGCAAACATGCTATGCATCCTCGATCAGCTTCCAAGGTTTGACTAGGTCTTCAACAGTACCATTCACCATGGCCTTCTGCTCCATCTTACCAGCTAGGTCCACACCATCACCTGTTGCATTCTTCTTCTATTGTTTCTTGATTTTTCCCATCCTTGAGATAGTGGCCATAACCGCTTTCTTCATCACTGCGTCCATGACCATACACACATTTTTTATAGCTTCTTCCAGGTTCTGAATTTTATGGACGTTTCATTTTTCTTCTACACCTTTCTCCAACACTTTCAATCTATCCTCAATTATGCCATTAATTATATTTTCCATGGTTTGGACTTTACTTCCCTCTACCTTCTCAAGAATCTTCTATTCCAAAATTTGCATCCTCTCCTCCAAATTGTTGAATCTCCCATTCACATCCTTAGTATCTTTAATTTCCTCTTTGTTAGTATCCTCTAATCCATCTTGCATAGCTTCCTCCTTTTCCTGAACCATCTCTTGTTGTGACACCTCCCTATCCTCATCACCCTTACCACCCTCACTATCAGCCCCCGAGTTCTCTTCTTTTTTCAAATCTCCACCTAGACTATTCAGAATTTCTTCAGTAGAGGAATTAGTTTCCTCATCTTCTTGTTTCTCAACACTTTCTGGAGGACTTTGGAATTTTTCTGCCATACTTTGATCATTTTTATTCTTTTCCTTTACTTTAGACGTCGCCATAGCCAATCTTTTAGACCTTCTACCACCCTAGTGAAAACCTTCCATCTCATTATCGTCAGGGATAATTATGGTGTCCACCTCTTCACCCAATTCACTCAATATCAACCTTCTCCTTTTTTTAGTTCCCAACTCCATCAAGACATCTTTTTGTTTTTCTGGAGTGACCACCAGCAAATCCATCCACATGGTCATATTAGGGTTTTGGTCTTTTTTTCCAGAATTCTAAGGGCTTTGGGATTTCTTACCATAATTTTTAGGCATTGGGGAGGGTAGGTTATCGAGTAGCTCAATCTTCACCGAGCTTTGGGGTTTGGAGGTTTCAAGCATTCTCAGAACTAGGTTTTTCTACGGGGTTTTAGACAACAAAAATTTACATATGGCCTTGATGAGGCCTTGATGTAAAGGAAGGTTTGCACCATGAGTAAGGCTCTGGCTAAGGGAAGAAAACAGGAAGAAAGGCAAGTTAATATTCTCCTGGTGCCTAATGTGGTTGAGGATTGGGAAGTGATAGCCATGGAGGGACTGGTAATGGCCTTCAAGGGTAAAATATTTCATCATGATAAGTATACATTGTGATACGGAGGAGGAAGCTTAACCCTAGAATAACCATTTTGCAAACGTTTAGGTTTTTCTTTCCCTTCAAAAAACTTTTCAAAATAATCTTGGTACTTACCATTTCTGACCTTCGCTACCTTCATGCCCTCATACACTAAGCTCGTCACATCTACAATTATCTTAGCATCCACTTTGAACTAAATCCCACCCAGAGTAACCTCTTTGTCTCTCCATGAATTAGAAAATTTGTAGCTAAGCCTCTCATTATAACCCTCCATAGGAGAAAAATAATGAGTGAAACCCGCCTATTTGAATAGACTCTAGAGCTCCTCATTGTTGTGGAGTGAGTCAAATTTATGCGGTTCAATCTGCTTTCTAGGACCACCCATATTCTCAGAGCTATGGAAACTTTTAGGAACTAGCAAAAAATCACTCCTTTTTCCTTCTTCGTCCTCAACACTCATGACTAGTAGCTCCACACTCTTAGTTCAAATGGAAACTTTGTGATTATACATTTGGGACATTAATGGCTTAGGGTTTTTTCTAATTTTCATACACAATTCACAATTGCCACTTTTTCGCCGGCGATCGTTATTATTCATGGTAGCTTCACCTCCCTTTCGAGAAATAATATCTTTTGTTTTATTCCACCTTTTTTTAGTATTATCAATACCTCTCCATCTATCACATCAGAGATATATCCATTGATTACACCACATGCCATTTAGCTCCCAATTTAAATTTTTCCTCTCTCGGTACTCATCCTTGTCGTCCTGATGGCCATTCCCACATTTGTAAATCCTTTTATCAAGGTTTAAAAATATTTTTGAATTCTTCCTACAACATCTCCCACTCAGCATGCCAACTTGCATCTGTGGGGGCCACCTCCTAATCATCTTTTGCTTCTCATCATTCATATTCATAATTAAGCACTTCCACCTCATTAACCTTTATTATAATAAATTCCTCTGAGTTTATCTTTAGCAAAGATCTCCTTTATTTGATTAGGAAAATCCTTGAAGTCCCATATTATTAAATTTTCTTCATTAACTCCAAGATTAGCCATCGCATCTGCCACACTATTTCCTTCCCTTAAAGAATGGCAGATTTTAACATTCTGAATTTCTTGCAAAATGCTCTTACAGTCTTCCAACATGCCTTTAATTTCCCATGGTATATTAGCCTTACTATTAAAGTAGTCTATTATCAACTTCGAGTCGCCTTCCATAATGATCTTACTATATCCCCTTTCCCTGAGAAATCTAACACCAATCCAAACAGTCGAAGCCTCAACAAAGTTATTTGTAGTTGTTCCTAGACCTTTGCTAAACCCAGCTAGATAGGCTCCTTTATCATCTCTTATCACTCTGCTAACAACAACCCTTCTAGGATTTCCTTTCGAACATCCATCAAAATTACATTTTACCCATCCCGGGTCTGGGGGAATCTAGATTGTGCTTCTTCTCATAATTTGTTTTAACTAATCAACATTATTTAAGTCATGAGAGAGCTCCCATTGCTATTTTATTCTTAATTTCTGCTGAGTTGGTTGTTTCTTAGCCTGCTTATACTTACAACTTTCCATGTTTTCCTGAATTTTCCTTTTAACAATTAAGCATAGTTCTTTACTGGTTCTAACTGTCTCCCCAAACACTCTGTTATTCCTCTCCTTCCATAATCCCCAAGCCAAAAATGGTGGAATTTGACCCCACAGATCACAAATTATATTGTGGGAATAAGGGCAGAAGTTCCATCCTTCCGAAAACAATTGGATACTTGCAAGAAAAACCCACTCCACTTTTAGAGTATTAAGAAAAAAACCCCAGACTTCATGGGCATAAGAGCATTGAAAAAACAAATGCTTGATAGTTTCCTCTTCTTCATTATAGAGACTACACCTATTGACAAGGTACCAACCTCTTTTCTTAAGATTATCAATCGTGAGGATCTTACCATGTATAACCGTCCACCAGAAATGGTGAATTTTTGGAATGATGTTCTTCTTCTAGACCTTAAGCCAATCAAAAGAGCCCAAGACTATGGCCGGCTACATCATTGAATCATAAGAAGATTTGACCAAGAAACTACCTCTAGCAGTTTTTGTCCAGATCCATTCATCCTTTCTTTTTCTAGAAAACAGATCAGGATTTCCAATTTGTCTCATAAGTTTCTCACTTGCAACATCCCAATCCTGCTATTTGTTTCGTCTGAGAACAACATTATTAAGATAGTCTTTAAATATTTTCCATATGGGTCGTCCTCCATCCCACTCAAGGTAATTAGAAACTTTTTTCCCAATTTCTCTTCTCAATCTTCCTTTGATTAGTTGGAGATCCTCAGAGGCCACCAGAGGGGTCAAAGAAGAGTAGGGATCATCCCAAAAATCAGTGTTGAGACCATCACCAATCCTAACTTTCACACTCTAGTTAACACTCTAATTTTAAGGAGATTATTCCAAAACACCAATCCATGTGGGAGCTCCTTCTTCCTTAGAAAACAACTAGCCTCCTTATTGTTAAGATACTTGGCTCTAAGGACAGTGGCCCAATCTTTTTAATCTTCCAATAGGAACCAACCCATTTTAGCCACTAAAGCCTTATTAAACACTTTTAGTCTTTTGATGCCTAACCCTCCTTTTTTTGAGACACACACCTTCTCCCATTTAATAAGAGCCATTCTTTTCCTTTCCTCCACTCCTAACCATAAAAATATTCTTTGAATTTTTTCAATTCTGTCAACAATTTAAGCTAGAATACTAAACATTGAGAGATAATAGACAAGAATATTCTAAAGGGAAGCCTTTAAAAGCTGAATTTTTCCTGCAAGGCTCAACAACTTACCTTTCCACCCAACTAATTTTTTCTGATCTTTCTCCACAATATAGTTCCAATAGTTACTATTTGTATTTTGAGAGAAAAAAGGAAGGCCAAGATAAGTAGCAAGTAGATCCGCTTCCTGACATCCCAAAATCCTTATCACTTTCTCTTTCACAAGCTAGCTAGTGTTGAAAAAATACATTTTTCTTTTTTGGTAATTTATGCACTGTCCAGACATTTCAGCATAATTTTCTAGAATAGTTTTCCATTGTTTAGCTTCAATAACTGACACCTCCCCCATAAGAATAGTGTCATCAAAAAATTGTTGACGTGAGGTTGGGGATAGCGAAGAAGCAACACAAAAACTCTTCAAAGACTTATTATTAAGTTGTTTTTGTATGTTGTGACCAAGAGCTTCTGCCACTATAACAAAAAGGTAGGGGGATAAGGGATCCCCTTGCCTCAGCCCTCTTCCAGGTGAGAAAAAACCATGGGCAATACCATTTACAAGAACTGAGTACTTTGGAGTGGTAACATAGGATTTTATCAAATTGATAAATTTACCTTTGAAGCTAAATTTCTCCAAAACAACAAATAAAAATTCCCATGTGACTCTATCGTAAGCCTTAGAAATGTCCAATTTCAGCATCATGCATGGCCTTTTCCTATAGTCCATAGAGTGTAGGATCTCATGTGTATAGATAGTTGCATCCAAGATTTTCCTTCCCTGAACAAAGCCTTTTTGATTAATAGCAATCATCTTCCCTAAAACTGGCTTCAGCCTATTGACAATGATTTTGGAGCAGATCTTATAAGTAGTATTATATAGACTTATCGGTCTATAATCATTCATGGAAGTAGCTTCATTAGATTTTGGAACAAGGGCCAAAAATGTGGTATTCATTTGATTCAAGATCTTACCCAATCTAAAAAAGTCTTTGACAACAGTTAAGAGGTCTTTAGACACTATCTCCCAACATACTTGAAAGAAACTAGGAGGGAAACCATCAGGTCCTAGGGCCTTGAAGGATCCAAAAGAGAACACAACCACCTTCAACTCTTCCATAGTAATAATCTTAGTTAAGATTTTCAGGTCATCATCTATAATGACATTAGGTATAACCTGCAAGAATTCCTCCAAATCCATGATATTAACTCTTGGAGGCTCCTGGTAGTTTGAAAAAAAGGAAACAGTCTCATTAGCAATTTCATCATCTCTTTCAAGTTTAGAACCATTGGAGGTAACCAGGGATCTGATTTTGTTTCTTCCTCTATGCTTCATAGTTGATTGGTGGAAGAACTTAGTATTCCTATCACCTTCCTTTAGCCACTGAATTCTAGATTTCTATTTCCAATATATTTCCTCCTTACTTATTTTACGCCATTGGGCTCTTAGTTACCTTTCTATTATATATATTTTCTCATCACATTTTCCTGCTTCCATTTGATCCTGCACTTCCTTAAGTTTCTGAATCAAATCTCTTTTGGTACTAAAGATATTTCCAAAGGTGTATTTATTCCATCCCTTAACCCTTTCCTTTATTCTCTTTAACTTTTGTGTCAATCTAAAAATCACGGTGCCATCACAAGGTATGTTCCAGCAATCCTCAACAAGATTTTTAAAATCTGGATGAAGGGACCACATAATTTCATATCTAAAAGGGTAAGGTTTTTTCATCACCCTATCCTCCCATTCAAGAAGAAGGGCAATATGGTCAGAACCCATTCTTGGAAAGGTATTAAGGGAAACATTTTGTAAGATGTTCCCATTGGAAGAAATCAAGAATCTGTCAAGTTTCACCTGGATAAGTTGATTACCTTTCCTTCTATTGGTCCATGTAAACTGGGACCCCATTAGAGGTATATCCATAAGACCCACTGAATCTATAAAACTTGAAAGATTCGTCATACTTTCTAAGAAGTCAGTCAAGCCTCCTTTTTTCTCATAGGGAAACAACGGGGAGTTAAAATCACCACCAGGCATCCAAAGCTCATCTTTGCTGTTAGAAATAACTCCATTCAAAAAATTCCATAAATCCAGCCTATCCAATCTAGAGTTCGGACCATATATATTCCCCAACTACCATTTAATAGAAGTGTCTCCATCCTCCATACTAATCAAAAGGTTGTTCTTATTTTTAAATTGTAGCTTCCCATTGAACCAGGAAGAATTCCAGCAGGTCACAATCCCTCTAGAGGCCCCTTCTGCATCGTTGGCCAAAGCCACTTCAACATTTTCTCAAAACATTCCTTTTTCATTGTTGTTTCTTGAATCAAAAGGATATCAAGCTTAACTTCAGCTAGGCACATCTTCAACACATGTTTATATGGGCCATTAAGACCCCTTACATTCCAAGAAAGAATCTTCATGACTACAAAGAGCTAAAGGACAGGATCAGGTTGATACTGCCCAAAAAAGGGGAGTTGACCCCCCCTACTTCCTTTTCGCTTTGTTCCTCGCCATTGAGTCCAAGGTACTTTGCTTCCCTGTTGCCACATCTTTTCTTGTTTCTTTAACTCTTGCTTCTTTTAGTTGTGGTCTAACAACTTTACTATTTCCTCCCACATCTGGTTTTTTCTTTTTTCGTGATTTAGTGTTTATCCATCCTTTATCATCATTTTTTTGAGACATTTGCTCCTCTCCCAAAATTGGTTCATGGTGTTCCTGGGTTGGGGTTAAAATCTGTTCCTTTTGGCTTATTATTTCCCCTTCCTCCTAGACTTCATTATGTCGTTCTTCCTGGAATATTGGATGTGAAGCCATTCCCTTATTCTCCATTTCTTTATATGTTTTCTCCAAAGATGGTGGGGTAGAAGGTTCATTGGAAGCCTCTGAAAACTGCCTTTCCATTCTTCCTTTTGGATTGTTCTCCTGATCTGGGTTAAATGGTTTTTTAGTGATCGACAATTTCTTATTAGGGGTTGTAATATCAACTTCCTCCGAGCTGTCTTCCAAATTCTTGTTTTCCAGCAACTCCTTTTCTTGAGTCTCAATTTGCGGAATCTTAGACTTAAGAGGAGAAAAATTACAAACATCCTATAAATGTCCAAATTTATTGCACCCCTGGGAAAAAATTGTAGCTCTCTCATATACTAGAGGTTGAACCCAATTACCAAACTTAGATTTTAGGGTAATGGAATTTCATGTTTTATCTTGTGAAATTCATATTTTGTTGTGAATTTGAATGTTTTTTTTTTTAGCAAAAGGAAGGATGCTTGTAATTACATTAATAGACTATACTAGATAATTCATATTTTTTTTGAATTTGAATGTCATGACATATTGGAATTTGAAAATTACAATTTGGAGTAAATTTGGATCAAAACAAGATAAGGTGGCACAATGGAGAATATGTTTTAAATGAAAAATCCTAAAAAAGCAAAAGAAAGTGTGGGTTTCTTAGAGATAATTAATTTGACTTGTAACTCCAAATTTGAAATTCCTCAACTCCTATAAAATAGGGAATCAGGAGGTGGACGCCCAAGTTGGGAAAAGCTGATTTTTGCTTCCATGGAAAAATCTAGAAATCCATTAAAGCACTGTTGACCATTCACAACATGTTTTTGAGTTTTTAAAGCATATTTTTATTAAATTTTCTTAATGAAAATTAATTTAATGGAGAGTTACAAGAGATGGGTGTGGGTTTTCGAAGCAAGGTTTTGAAATGACGAGAAATTCAAATGAAATGTACTCACATTTCATTTCGGGGTGGTTTGGAGTTGTTTAATGAAAAAATAATTTCATTTTTTGAGACAAGGTTTCCAGAATACAGGAGGAGAGAAGAGAAGGGAGTGCATACCTCTAGGAAGTAGTTTCAAAAGAGTTTATTGTAGGTTGAAGACATGGAAATGAAGCTACAACAGTGAGCATTCATTGAAATTTGTCGATTGTAGGTTGGAAATGCAATGTTTTAAGTGTTATTACAGGAGAAGGGTTTGAAGATTGTATGGGCAGATTTGTTTTCTATTGTTGATGTTAATTTTCTATAGTTTGTGGCCCATTGAGGACTGATGTAACATTGAGCAATATTTTTTAATGATGTTTGTGATTTGGTTGCAATTATAAATCTTGTTGTTGTGATATTTTGTAGCAGTGTAAGTGAATAAAAGTTTCAAGTTAAATTTTAATTCCATAAGGCTTTTGTATTGTGAGGGTTGTGATTTAATCTTCATACATTAGTTTTATGTTTGGAAATCTATTGTGGATGGTTATACTACTTCAACTCCTTCAATACATTGGGCTAATAAGAAGGAATGTAAGTATAATGCTAAAGCTAAAAATGTTATTTTATGTGGACTATTTTTTTTTAATTTATCAAAGTAATGCACTACAATTCTGCTAAGGATATTTGGAAAACACTTTATAGAATTTATGGAGATGATAAAGGAAAACAAGCCAAGCTACAAACTCACATAGGAAAGTTTAAAAATCTAAAGATGAAAGAAGAAGAAAAATATTGTTGACTATCTAGTCTAGGTGGATGAAATTGTCAACACTATCAAACAACTTGGTGAAGAAATGAAAGAAATGGTGATTGTAAAGAAGGTACTTAGGTCCCTTTCCAAAAGGTATGATTCAAAATTTTATGCTATTGAAGAAGCTAAATATTTGAATAAATTTATAATGGATGAATTGTATGGATCTCTAACTGCTTACCAAATGAGGAATGTAAGTAAGGAGATATCGAAGAAAGAAGCTACCTTCAAGGCATCTCAGAAAGAGAGGAATGAAGAATCTAATCCAAGCAATGAGTTTGATTATGAGGAAGCTAACTTTGTAAGGAAGTTGAAGAAAGGTTTTGGAAAGTATAAAGGTAAGTTACCTTTCAAATGCTACAATTGTGGTAAAGTAGGTTGCTATGATCTTAGAACTATCCTTTTGGAGAAAATAAAAGTAGTGATCAATACAAAAATAAGAACTTTAATAAGCATAAAAAGATCCTCTATTCAAAAGAGGACTTAACTCATTTGAGTAATGTGATCAATGCACTTTTGAAGAAGAAAGGGAAGAATATTTATTCATGGTAATGGAAGTTTTTGGATATGAAGACCACCTTGTAGAATATGGTGAAGATATGCTAGATCCCATTGAAGAAGTGTGTGAAATAGATTTAGAGGGAGAACTCATCTCTACATTGAGTGATTTAAAAATGAAAAGGAACTAAAATTAGAAAATCAAGTTGAAGCTTGGAGAATATGAAAAAATGGTTATTGATTTGAAATTTCAAGTAGAAGAGGTAAAGAGACTTGAAGAAGTTATAAGAGAAAATGTGAAAAAAGGGGAGATTTCTATTAGAAACTTGAAGCTAAAGTTGTGTTCTTAAGAAAGGAATTGGAGAAAGCCAATGCTCATTTGAATAGAAATATGAAGTTTTTGAAAAGTTTAGAGAATCTTGATGAGATAGCTAGCAATCAAAGGGCATCCTTTGAAAATTTTGGTTTGGGATATAATGATAAAAATAATTCAAAATATACTACACCTCCTAAGAAGACAAATATGGAGAAATCTGAACCCAATACAAAAGCATCTAAGAAGACTAAAGATAAGAAGTATGGATTTACCAATGTTAACAATAAAAAAGAACAATAAGAGGTCTAGATTTTGCAAGACAATAATTCATAACCAGGTTCAATTAGTCTTTCTTTGGTTACTGTTTATTTTGCAATCAATATGGTCATAAGGTTGTTGATTATAAAATTAATGCAAGAAGAAATCATTTTGTGAGCAAGAATCTATTTTTACCTCTAGTTGATTTAAATGCCATATGTTATAAGTGTAACAATTTTGGGAACAAGGAAAAATTATGTAGAAGTGGCTTTCTAAAGCCTCCTAGACATGAAATGAAAGAAAATGTGAATATTTTTGCTAATTAGAAGAAAGAACCTAAGAAGGAATGAAAAATAAAGAAAGGAAATCAAAATATTGAAAATCAATGATTATTCAAATTGCATTTCATGCTCAAGAAAATCCATGGGTTATTGACAATGGTTGTTGTAGTCACATGACTGGAGATAAAATTAAATTCATTAGCTTGAAGAAGTGGAATGGTGGTTTAGAAAACTTTGGTGATTTAATACTATTGCAAGGATCTATGGAATATGCATTCTAAGAATTTGATGAAAAAACTAGGACAAATGATATTCTATATGTTAAAGGAATATAGCATAATCTTCTAAGTGTTCAATTCATATGTGTGATAAAGGATACAATCTCACATTCCATGCTTAAGGATGTGAAATCAGGAAAGTTGGAAATCTTGTTGTAGAAGCATGTAGGATTGAAATTAATTTATATAATCTCACTAAAGTCAAAGGAAGAAGATGTATTTTGGGACAACCATATGAGAGTTGGATATGGCATAAAAGAATGGGTTGCATTAATTTTTACACTCTTGTAAAGATCAGCTCCAAGCATGTTGTGAGAGATATGCCAAAAATTGCTAAGACTGCATGCACCTTCTACAAGGAATGTCAACAAGGAAAGCAAACAAGAGTAAGATTCAAGAAAAAGGAGTATTCTACTACAAATCTCTTGGAGTTGGTGCATATAGACCTATGTGGACCAATAAGGACAAAATAACTGCAAGGTGAAAGGTATTTTATGTTACTCGATGATTTTTCTAGAATGACTTGGGTTACTTTTGTAAAATAAGAATCTGAATCCTTTGGAAGATTTAAGATTTTTAAGGCTATGGTTGAAAATAGAACTGGGTCTAGGATCAAATGCCTAAGGTTTGATAGAGGTGATGAGTTCACTTGCAAATAAATTTGAAGAATTTTATGAAGAACATGGAATTAGAAGACAATACTCTATTGCTATAAATCCTCAACAAAATGGAGTGGTTGAAAGAAAAAATAAAATAGTTTAGGAGATGGAAAAGACAATGTTAAATGAAGCTAAGTTTCCAAATGTATACTAGAGAGAGGTAGTTCATATTTTTGTATATATCCTTAATAGAGGAAAGATAAGAGTGAATAATCTCAAGACAAAATATTTGGAATAAGATGCTATTTCAGAAGGGATGAAGAAAATCTACAAAAGTTTGAGTCAAGATATGACAAAGGTATCTTTCTTGGTTACTCAACAAGAAGCAAGGCATACAAATTCTACACTAAGAGACTATACAATATTGTTAAAAGTACAAATGTGAGTTGATGAGGATCTACATCATTTTCCATCGATTAAAAGGGATCATTATTTTGAAGAATTAGCTAGTATAGAAGAATAAGGTGAAGTTGCAAAAGAAGATTCAAAAATACAAAATGCAAGAGAACCAACTAGATATGTTCAAAGAGATCACTCTGAAAATAAGATTCTTAGAGACAAGGATGAGGATGTTCTGAATAGGAGAAGGTTAACAAGAATATGAACATGTAAAATTTTCTTTGTTATCTAAGATTGATCCTAATTTTTTTGCAAAGGCTAGAAAATATGAGAATTGGATTAATGTAATGAAAGAATAATTAAATCAAATTGAAAAGAATGAGACTTGGGAGCTTGTTCCAAGACCTAAGGATAAGAATGTAATTGGAACTAAGTAGGTATTTAGAAACAAGTTGAATGAATATGGGAAGGTGAAGAGGAACAAGGCAAGGCTATCCTGCAAAGGATATGCTCAAGTAGAAGGTATTGATTTTGAAAAAACAATTTCTCATGTGGCTAGATTAGAGGCAATTAGGATATCAAGTCAACATCTATCAATGGAAATCTTGAAGAAGTGTATATTGAGAAACTTGAAGGATTCTAGTTGTCTGAGAATGATGATTTGTCTGCAAGTTGAAAAAAGAACTATATGGACTCAAGCAGGCCCCTAGGGCTTGATATTCTAGGTTGGAGAAGTACCTAAAATAATAAGGATTCAAAAGAGGAATTGTAGATAACAATCTATATATCAAACCAAAAGGTGAGAATTAATTGATTTTTGTTGTCTATGTTGATGAAATTATTTTTGGTGGTAGCAATAACAAGTTGTACAAGGAGTTTGTAGAAGAGATGCAAAAATTATTTGATATGTCTATGCTTGGTGAGTTGTTATTTTTCCTTGGTTTGCAAATTACTCAACCAGATAAGGTAATTTTCATATTACAAACCAAGTATATTAAGGAGATGTTGAAGAAGTTCAAGATGGAAGACTGAAAACTAGTTAGTACACCAATGGTGATAGGATGCATGCTAATCAAGGATGATGAGTCACCTAAAGAAAATAAAATATGTATAGATCAATTATTGGGAACTTTTGTATTTGACTACATCTAGACTTGACATTATGTAGGTTTGTGTGTATGGTAGCAAGATTTCAAGCAACACCTAAGGAAACACATGTAAAGGCATTGAAGATAATTTTTAGATATTTGAAAAGTACTATGGACTATGGTCTGTAGTGTCCTAAAGGTGATGATTTTACTTTGACAACATACAAAATTGTGGAATGGGTAGGAAGTGTTGATGATAGAAAGATCACTAGTGGTGAAGCATTATTTCTTGTAGAAAAACTTGTGTCATGGTTGAGAAAGAAATAATATTCAATATATTTATCAACATCAAAAGTAGAATAAATTGTTGCAGTATCATGTTGTACTCAAGTACTTTGGATGAAGCAAACATTGAAGGACATAAAGGTTGAATATGATGAACCTATCTCTATTATTTGTGATAATACAAGTGAAATTAATATTTCAAGAATCCAATGATGCATTCAAAGACAACGCATATCTCAATCAAATATATTTTTTTAAGAAAAAAGGTGGTAGATCAAGAAGTCAAGTTAGAATATGTAGCTACAAAGGATCAAATTGTAGACATCTTTACAAAAACCCTTCCCAAAGAGATATTTGAGTATCTTAGACAAAATATAGGAGTGATAACTCCTTCCTATAAGTGAAGACTAGAGGAAAAGCATAGTTCCAAGGGGAGTACTTCATTACTCTATTTTTCATCCCTAGAGTATTACCCTTATTGGGAGTGATACAAAGACATACAAAAGGAAAATATGTAACTACTAGTTCATAGAGGGAGAGGTATCTTTCTTCTAGTTCAAAAGTTGTACAAATTTGTCTAGGGTTGAATTCTTTTATCTCTACTAACAAAGGGGGAGAATATTGAAAAAGTAATTTTTATATCATTTTTCATTAATGTCAATGGTGGAGAAATACTAATAGAACAAAATTTCGCAAAGGGGGAGATTGAAATTTAGATTAGTTGACAAATAGATCAGTTTGTGTTGTGTGTTGCCATTAATGACAAAGGGGGGATTTGTTGGAATTTTATTTTTGATCATTGATGTCAAGGCCTATGAGATGTAGATGATTTCAATTGTTGTCAATGTTATCATAATTGTTGTAAAAATCATAATTGATGTCAAGAAGTGTTTTTAGGCCTGTTAGTAGTGTTGTTATTGCCCTAGGTATGGATGTTTTCTAATTCAAATGTTTATGGAATAGTTGAACTAGACTAGACATGGATTTTATTAGATTAGTTATGGTTTTTTCCCTAAATCCTTTAAACCCCAAGGCTTGGCCTATTCGATCAATTTGTGTTCTATTTTGATGTTGACTAGCCTCTAGCAATTTTTGGTTGCTTAATTTATGTCTTAAGCCCTTCAACATAATTTGTTTACTAGCCTTTTTGACTATTTTTCCCAGTCCATAATATCATATTTCCTATCTAATGCTCAAATTTTAGGTTGTGAAGTTGTGTAGTAGGGACAAGTATCACATTTCCACAAATGTGCACTCTGAAATGGTTAGGATCATGTTAAGAATACAAAAAAGTGGAGAGAAGACATGTGTAAAGGTTGGGCCCAAAAGGAAAGAAATTTGCACGGTAGGGGAAAGTGTCACAATTCCATAAATGTGCACTCTAAAATGGTTAGGACCATGTCGGGACTATGTGTGGAGAGATGACGTGTAAATTTCAGGCCCAAAAGGAAAGAGAGTTGGGCATGATAGGTTTTGGAAGTGTGATTTTCCATAATGGTAAAGGTGGGTCTCATTTTTGTATGTGTGGGGTTGTGGAATGCTTTCCATTGGTCGAATAATATTCAAAGGGTGTGTGTGTTCATTCAAACATTTTCATTGAATGTCTACTATTCATTTGAGCCCACAAAAAAGGTAAATCAATGGTCCAAATTCAAATTTGTTCAATAACTTGTTCTTGGCTCCAAAATTCAATTTTCTCAAGCCAACAAGTAGCAATAATTGAGGAATTTTATAGGCTTACTTCTTCACTACCAATGATACTAATATTTGGTCTAAGTCAACATATCAATTTTGTCTATCATCTAATATTGGTATTTAAGCTAGAGGTTTTACATGCTTGAAGAAGGTGTTCACTTGTATAGAACTATGACTACATAAATATGTGTGTAAACTTCCTAGCCATTTCATCGCTTATCATTTAGAGCTAAGATGAATTTTGTAGAGAAAATAATATTATGAATTTGGAGCATTCAAAATGACAAAGGAGAATTATGCATATTCATTATGAGATTACTTATGATAGTGGTTTGTCTATTATTTATTTTGTAAACATTGTAGTGAATTTTGAGGTTGGTGCCTCTTGTTTTTATTAACAGGAAAAGCAAGTTTTGAAGGGACCCAAAACCCTACAAAAGAAATGTTGCTACAAGATAAAGCATAGCCAAACGATAGCCAACCAATAAAAACTAAAAGGAAAAAATAGCAAATAGAAACTTCTACTTCATGTTCTTCATAGTTTCCACCACTTCCAGTCCTTGATTATAGAATTTATGATGAAGATTAGCAAGGTTTAACAACTCTTTCTTCTCCTCAAATGATTTCTTTGATTTTTTCAGTTAAAATTTTGACCCTCTCAATGCTATTTTTTATGGAACAATGACTGATTTTTAGAATTTTTTCTAGATTTTTATTAGCGTCTTGTATCTTTTCTTCTACGTCAATCAGCCATTTCTCAAAATCCATTTTTTAATTATTTATAGATTTCTCCATGTCATCAATCCTATTCTTGACACCCCTATCCCCAAGTCCAAGATGATCCCTTTCCTCATTAGATATTTTCTCCTACAAGGCTCTAATTTTAATATTGATTTTTCCAATTTCAAGGAAGACCCATTTTGAGAGTTTAAAATGGTTATGTTGAACACACCGAAATGCTAAGAGGGGGGTGAATCAACATATACTAAAACTTAAACAAATCCATTTTGAAGATTAAACATCAAATCACATTAATTGAAAGAAGAGTAGAAATGAAAACATGCACCACACAAGAAAACGAATATCTTTACATGGAAAAACCAATGAGGGAAAAAGCATAGTGAGAGTCATCTCACAATATATGAAGCTCACTACTTACAAAAAATATAATGTAGTTTAAGGCTCACTGCCTAAGGACTTGCAAAATAAGGCATACTACCTAGGGCAAGATACAAGGACCTATTGAGACTCACCATCTCATATTAGGATACATGAAAATTATAATGAAAAACTTGAACATGAACTACTATGAAGAAGCATCCAACATATGTTGATGTTGCAGTCCCTTTTTTGTACAATTTCTCCATCATACTGACTTCACACACTTCATATTCAATATACTACTCAATATTAATTATCTATACTCAATTACCTTCACAAATGATTTTTTTCTTCTATAAGTATCCTCTAAAACAACTCAAAACCTTAATTAGGTCATCTCCAAGATGACCTTTAGATGAAACGTATGATACAACATAGGCCGGCTCCAAATATATACATTATGAAAAGAAATTGAGTTACAGATCAACACATGGAATAAAATGACCAAAAAGCATCATAACACATCCTCCAAAGAAAAATTAATTAATTAGGATCAACCACAAATGAAGGAAACAAGACTATCGCCCCAGACAATAACAACACCACCAAAACTGTCAATTGTTCAAATTTTCACCACCAAGGAGAAACCAAAAGCATCATGTGGAGAAATATGTGAGAATTGTAGTCTATGCAAGATACCTCTTTAACCATATTTTGAAGTATTTGATCATTAAGTGCTGGAACAATAAGTTTAACATATTGGATTGATGAAAACAAAGCATCCAGACATATTGTAACACTCCAATACTTAGGATATTACATTTTTGTACACCAAAAATACCTGAGACTTACAAGGATGAACCCATATACCTCTCTAAACATATCCCCGGTTCTGCACAACCATATCTATAACTTTAAAGGAATGCAAAGCATTCCATTAATCCTTCATCAACACTTTACTAGAGCATAAATCAAAACTATGTTACATATAAATTTCACTATAAAAAGAAAAATGACTTGAATTATTGGATATAAAACTTCACATATCAACCAACTTATATTTTGAACCACAAGAAAAATTCTTGCTCTGTGAAGAGATACAAGCCAAAATACTATGACTTTGTCTTGGAGTATACATTGTGAATGCCTTAGCAAAAATTTTGAACCTTATCTCATTGTGTGGTACAAAAAATAGGAATGATATCAATGTAGGCATGTAGGAAACATATTGGAATAAGTGTACCCACCTCCGCATCACACATAGACATCAAACTTATCACTATTCATCCATATACTGCATTGTTGACTATATCAATAGATATCTCTACACATCAACTAACTCTGAAGTATTATACAAACTTCAACACACACACTTGACATCAATGAAAACACATATTTCCAACAATCTCCTTTGTCATTGATGGAAACACTCATTTATCTACAAGTGTTCTCTCCCCCTTTTTAAATCAAGGGAAACAGGCATAAAATCTTCTCCTTATAAAAAATCAACAAATTGTATGAACTCCCTCTAATTGTATTATTTCTTACAAAACTCTCCCTTGAGATGGAGATGCCCCAAAATAGATGTTATGTATAAAATATTTTCAACAAAAACTCAAAAAGATACTATAATCCTCCACAAAACTATACGAAGACAAATTTGTCTTATCTACACCTTTTCAACTTATTTAGAAGGTATAATATTCTTGTAAATTACTTTAAGTTGCACCAGAGTTGCAACCCAGTTTTCTTTTGCTGAGGTGAGAATATGATTTTGGCATTCAAGTTGCATGCATAAATCCTTAGCCTCATCTACATTGCTTGGAGTCTTCATTTTATGCTCAACTTTTTTTGCTTTAGCCAACAACCTAGATAATGAAGCAAGTCTCAAATTGATTGCTTCACTTAACTAACCAAACTACTTCTTTATTTGCTCTCTCTAGTCCATAATCAATGGCAACTACACGTGAAGATTTTTAAATTAGCCTAGTTGATCCATCCTTATCTTTTGAAAAATCGTATATTTCAAAAAATTAAGGAATTCGTGACTCAATGGAGTCAATCTGATCTTTGAAATTCTTGGTGGATTTTTTCCATTTCAAACATAACTAATATAAAGCAGTAACTTCATTGATACATTCCTTGAACATTTTCAAATTTTCTTACAATTTATTGTGTGCACTAGCACACCGGTCAGATGCTTCATTCATTCTTTTGTCATTTATCTTCCTCAAGGCCTCTTGATCTGCCTTTTGCTCAATGTGTGAAGAATTATCCTTAAAATAATCCATCAAAAGCTTCAATTTTTGTTTTGGAGGCAAGGAAGAATTTATGTTTACCTCAAGTAAACCCTCCTGAATGATCTTCATAGCATAATCCATTAATTGAATCTTCTTCATATTTTCTTGTAAAATTCCCTTCCTTGTGGAACCATGCAAGATATCACCAAGATGTAACTTATGAAGGGGATAAATGTTTGACAGATCAACTTGTCCTCCATGAGTATGAATTTTCAATAGTTAGGGAGTCACCATAGGTTGAAACTGCATCTACAACCCTACTACATCCTTGAAAGAGTCTAAAGAAACCTAACCTATATCCCTATATCCATATAATCATTTTGCTTCTCAACTAACTTCTCCTTTATGTTTTGAACATTCACAAGATCATCATATTTCTTTTTCCCATTATTCATTGAATTATTTGGAGGAGGAATATTATGTTCTTTACCAGAATTAGTGTTCCCCAAAGTAGGGGCACTCACTTTACCTTGATCTCTTGCACCTTGTGCACCAATATTCATCGGAGGATCACTCTCCTCATTCTTCTTATCATTTTTCTCTTTTACATCACCATCTGTCACATTTCCCTCAAAAACTAATAGATCTATGTCTTGAGTAGACACATCAGGTATATCCTATAGGATATCATTTGGAGGAACTTGATCCTCAAAATTCACCTTAGCGTTCTTCACTTCTTCAATAATCTTAGTTGTCTTTTCTTTTATCTCTTTCTCTTCTTCTTTTTCTATCTCCATATCAGAGACTTCTTGCATTTCATGCACACTAGAGACACATTCTCCTTCTTGTAGTCTAGAGGTTCCTTGTACTTCTTCCTAACTAGATATGTTTTTTCGCATTTGTATTTTTTAGATTAGGCACTTATGGATCAACATCAACTTCACTTTGCAATTCATTAATGATTTTTCTTGTGGCATCTTTAGTCTCACTCTGGATCTTCCTTTTTAAATCTTCATCAATGCTCATTAGTAGATCTATTATTCTTTTAGTGTGGATATTTTGGCTTGTCTCCACACAATATTTTGTTTTTATTCTTGGGAGATAGGGATCCCATATTTATCAATTGATTATTGTTTTATTTATTCATCAACATTGATAGCTTCTTCTCTTCTTTTCCTCTAAGACTCAACAAGGCTATCTAGAGATTCGTCAACAATGTCACTAAAGGGAATGTTCTACATGAGCATATATTCAATGACAAACTTCTCAATTATCTTATTTTATTCTAAATGGACATTCAAATGCAACTCTATTGTACTATCCAATAGGCTATACTCAACAATTCCATTTAATATGGCCCCAAAATAAAGAAGTTCATGTGTAACCGGAGGGGTTTGCTCAAGTTCTTCTTTTGTAAGGATATATCTTCAATTTTAGTTTTTTCCTCCTCTTCTGGTTCTTCCTTATAAGGTTTCTTTCTCTTTTCCTTTTTCTTGTGCCTTAGTTATATAACACTTGTGGTTTTATTTTGTGGTGGAGTAACAAATTATACTTTTCTTCTTCCACCAAATGATTGAGTTGATCCAGAGGGCTATGGAGTAGATGCAACAACAAAAGAGGATCTACTAGATCTTCTTGAACCTTGACTAGCTTCTAGAGGAATAGATTTGGCTTTGGAAACCTTTGTAGGAACATTAGATATAGTCTTTGAAGAAGTACCCAATATATGTGAATCTCATCTTTATCTTTTATCTTTGAGTACTGTGGAGCACCCATCTCCTTAAGCACCCTTTCCATTTTCTTTTCACTAGCTTCATCTCTCTACTCCTAGTAAATCTCATCCATGATTTCTCTATGTGTACCAAATATTTTTGCTTTGGGATTCTTAGGTTTTGACAACAAAATATCTATATAACCATATACAAATTCATGTTCAACCTCATAAGGAAACTCAAAAATCCATGAGATTCTTGGTAGAGTCACAGATGGAGGGTTTAGAAAGAACAATCCCAAACCATGCAACTTAGAGTCAACACAATGAAAATAACATAAGAAAGTATTCTATAAATATGATTCTTTATTGAATTGGAAATTTTACATGCAACATATGCCTCATGGGAAAATAACCAGGGCTCACAGGCTTACCATAAGGGCATTCAACATTAAAACTGACCAAAGGCCTTATTACAGTCCCTCAATAGGGTAGATAAAAAATATTGAATCCTAAACCGTCTCTAACTAATGATGATTCCTTCCAAAAGATTAAAAATGCTCTTAAATATGATTCTCCAACTCCAACAAAGGTCCACATCGACCACAAGGGTTTACAAAACCTGATGAATGATCACACATGAAGGTCAACCTTACAACATGGAATATAATCCTTCACAAAATGAAATGACTTGTGAATATCCAAGATAGATCCCATTGGACCCAAAATGCTTGTATGTTGTCCCATTAAGCTCCACACATTCTGGAATAGGTCTGCACTAAGAAATCTAGACCAGGTCAGCCCCAAATTCTCTGACTATGAATTATAGTGAAATTATGAGAGCAATAACTTTTGGTAGACAAATACAAATGATCTAAAATATGGATATTGTGTAGATGCTATATCCTTCTCTAAAAGATGAGAAATAATATTGTGGTAAAATTCAGAATGAAATGTTAAAACTACTACTAAATGAAATGCAAGAAAATAAATATTTTTGGGTTGATATAGGATTGCTTTACAACCAAGGATGCTCTTGCATCAGACACTTGAGGTTGGAGGAAAAGTGGGTCCCTCACTTTACAAGGCTAAGAGGGAAACCAAAACTATCCACCTCAACCCAAGAAATCCATGATGAATCCTCCAATGGTTTTCCTTTCCACTTTACCAAATATTCCTTGTACTACTTGTTCCTAGTGCTCCTTTCAATTCTGGTATCCAAAATCTACTCAATCTCCTTTGGTGGTTGATGTGGCAACTATTCCTTAAAATCTACAATGTTGCTACTGTCACTTGAATATCCTTCATGATACTCATAAATTTTTACAACATTGAAAATAGGTGATATACCTAATGTCTCTGATAACTCTATTTCATATACATTTTCAGAATCAAACTTCCTTAGAATCTTACAAGGTCCAAACTTCCTCATGTTCAGCTTATTGTATGCTCCAACTAGAAATCTCTCCTTCCTCAGATATACCATCACTTCATCTCCAACAACAAACTCTTTATGTCTCCTTTTCTCATCTGCCTTCTCCTTATACTTATTGTTCATATCTTCTAAGTGCTCTATACTTGATTATGCAATGTCTTCATCAAGTCTACAAACTCTTCTTCTTTTACACTTCTCTTATTCTTCATATCGATGTCCCTTAATTTTGTAACTCCTTTGGGATTGTTCCTGTCACAATCTCAAATGGTGTCTCCTTAGTACTCTAGATTACTAAAGTATTGTATGCAATTTATTCTTGTAGTAGAACTATGTCCTAATTTCTCGCTTTCTCACTGACCAAACATCTTATTAGGTTATCCAAACTTCTATTTACAACTTCTATTTATCCATCTGTTTGTCGGTGATATGTTGAACTAAACTTCAGGTCTATCTTCATCTTCTTCCACAATATCCTCCAAAAGTAACCACTGAATTTAGTATCTCTATCTGAAGCTACAATCTCAGGTAATCCATGCAATCTTACAATCTCCTTGAAAAATAGGTCAGCAACATGTACGCCCTTAGTTTTCTTGCAAGGAATGAAATGTGTCATTTTTGTTGGAATTATTGCCTCAATCTCACAGGCTGAAACCTCTTAGAAAGCATGGTCGCTGAGACTGGTGACATGTCTGGCCGACTAGCAGTAGTAACCTTGTTGAATTAGATCAGGTCGTTGTGACCTTGCAGGAGTCTTACCGAATGCTTTTACTTTGGAGCCTATCGTTGTGACAATTTGTTCGTTGTAACCTCTCACCGATCGTGGAGATCTCTGGCCTATAGGCCATTCTATCGGATATCAGGGAGAGTCTTGGGTGTTCGCTATGAGCTCTCAGCGATGTGTTAATGTCTCGCCGATAGCATTTGGTTTGAATTCATCGGGGAAACTCTCGCTGAAAGGAATACTATCGGTAAGAAGTCTTATCGATGAGGGAATGTCACACCGACTGTATTCTCTCAAGGAAACTCAAAGGGCTTCGGGAAGATGTCCCAGCGACCGATGAAGGTCTTGCTGATGGGGACACACTTGGAGGCATCGGGGTAACACTAAGGGTTCGCTAAGAACTCTTAGCGATGGACAAAAGTCTTGCTGACCGTTTGGTGCTCGATGAAACATAAGGATCTCGAAGTAAAGTCTCAGCGAATGACGTATGTCTCGGTGATAGATGAGCACTCTAGAGTAACATAAAAGAGTTCAATGAAACCTCTTGGTGAAAGACGAATGTCTTGCCGACTGGTTCTTGGTGCTCGGTATGACTTGTGAGTATTCGGGGTAATGTCTCAGCAAAGGTGATGTCTTACCGACTATTGAATACTTCAGAGTAACTGTTGAACATCGATGTAACCTCCTGGCGATAGCGATAAGTCTCATCGACTGTTGGATGCTTCAGAATAACAATGAAGGCTTGATGGGATGTCTCAGCGAAAGTGATATGTCTTGGCGACATGGCGAAAGCTGAGCGATAGCTCTCTGGACTCGATGAAACGTCTTGCCGATAGGATGGACTCTTGGCGATATCGAATGCTGACTGTGTTGGCATCGGGGAGACATGGTCAATGTCTCACTGATATGCCAACATAGCTTGAAGTCGTTTGACTAAGTGAGTCTTTCCTATGTGGCGTCTCGTGGACCAATCAGAGGAGCCGAATGGGAACCGTTGGAAGTTAGTTTGTTGTGGCCGTTCTGAGAGGAAGCTTGACAGACAGAAATGAAATGAATATAGCCTAGAAAAGCAGATGATGCTTGAATGGATTCTTTGACACAGGTGATCGATAGAGTTAGGGCCGAGTGGTTGGCTGAAAGGCCGAGGCCGTGAGGTCAAAACAGAGGAAGTGAGAGGCAGGGTTATGCTGCCGATTTCTCTCCTAATCAAGGATTGAATGCCATGGTTGATCTCTCATGTTGATCAGTACTGTATACTGTGTGAGGGTATTGAAATAGTACGAAGATTTTTTGGTTTGAGAGGTTAATCAGGAAATGTACAGAGGGAGAGTTGGTTGCCAGATTGTATCCAGAATGAACAAGATGTAATCTCTAAAAAGGCTATGAGCCTGAGTTGTATTGTAACCTTCAATTTTTGAATAATACAATGGCTCAATCTTTGGAGTGTGGGGTTTTTATCCAAAAGGATTTTCCCCACATAAATCTGTGTGTTCTAGTTTTCTGTCTTATCTTTCATCTGTTAATGTTTCTGCTTCTAGAATATGTTATTGCATGATGTTGAATTTACATGTGCTTCTCTCAGAAGGATCAATGTGGGAAATGAATTGTGTCTGTTTCCGCTTTAGGACATAGTTGTCTGTGTCTTTGAGGTAATCTAATTGAAATTAAAGTTACCAAAAGCACTATTGTTCTTGGAGGTTTCTCTGAGATGCCCTAAATTTTCCATACAATTTTGGAAAATTTGTCCACTAATACAATTATAAAATCATATCCTCTTTGTGTTCTTGGAAATCCCAATATGAAATCTATTATTATATCTTCCCAAGGTCTCTCCAGCATTGTCAAAGGTTTATACAATCTAGTATTATGACTACTCCCTTCTGCAACTTGGTAAATTCTACAACTTTGAACATGCTTCCTAACATCCTTATATATTTGTGGCAAAAAATAGTGTTCACTTACCAAAGCTACTATCTTATCCACTCCAAAATATCTTGCTATTCCTCCACTATGTTTCTCTTTAATCAAATTCTCCCTCATTAAACTCCTCAGAATACACAATTGGTTTCCTTTGAATAACATTCTTTCCTAAATGAAATAATCCAACCATTGGCTCCAATATGTCACTACTAGTTCCTTACATGCTCTCCAAGCTTCAACAAAATTTGGATCATCCTCATACATATGCTTTAATTCTTCAAAACCTAGTACTTCTATCCTCATCTCTTTCAACAAAATCCTTCTACTCAATGCATCTACAACCTTGTTTCACTTGCCACTCCTATGCTTCAACACAAATGTATAACTTTACAATAATTCAATCCACCTCATGTCTCTTTGATTCAGCTTCCCTTGGCTATTCAAATACTTCAAAGCTTGATGATTAGTGTACAACACAAATTCCTTAGGCAATAGGTAATGTCTCCACTTCTTTAAGGCTTGAACTACGACATAGAATTCCTGATCATAAACTAAATATATTATTCTAGCATCATTCAACTTCTCACTTAAATAAGCTATTGGTCTCCCTTCTTGACTTAACACTACTCCTATTGCATTTCCACTTGCATCACAATCAACTTGAAATACTTTGACAAAATCTGGTAATGCTAACACTGGCCGCTTTGTCACCTTTTGCTTCAACAATTCAAAACTTCTTTGTGCTACGAATGTCCACTTAAAATACTTCTTATCTCCCCTCATTGTCTCTGTAATGGGTATACAAATGCTACTAAATCTCTTGATAAAATTTTGGTAGAATCTAGCTAATTTCCATGGAATTATCTCACTTCTCCATATTCACTAGTGTAGGTTAATAAACAATTACTCTAACCTTTTCGAGGTCCATCTTCAATCCTACAACATAAATAACAAAACCCAAATATACCAACTCTGTTTTCATAAAGCTACACTTCTTGAAATTAATCGATTTCTCCTCTCAACCTCTGCAATACTTGTATAAGGTGCCAAAAATGTTCTTCTCTACTCTTACTAAAAATTAGAATATCATCCAAGTAAACAATGACAAGCTTACCCAAGAATTTCCTTAGTACCTCATTCATCAATCTCATGAAATTGATCAGTGCATTGGTCAATCCAAAAGGAATTACTAACCACTCATACAATCCTTCATTATTCTTAAATGCAGTCTTAAATTCATCTCCTTCTTTGATCCTAATCTAATGATAGCCACTCTTTAGGTCAATCTTTGTGAAGTACTTTGCTCCACTCAAATAGTCCATAATGTCATCCATCATTGGAAATGGGAATCTATACTTGACAATGATCCTATTGATTTCTCTTGAATTTATACACATTCTCCAATCTACAACTTTCTTTGGTGCAAGTATAGAAGGTACCACACATGGGATCAAACTTTCTCTTATCAATCCTTTCTTCAATAACTCTTGTATCTTTTAGTTCAACTCTACATTCTCTACCATTATCATTCTATGTGTTGCCTTATTTTGAAAACTTGATCTCGATATTAGATCTATATGATGACTAATGCTTCGAATAGGGGGAAGTCAATTTGGAACATTCTCTGACATGATGTCTCCATAATCTATTAAAAATTATACTACTTCTTTCTACAATGGATCTTCACCCTTTGATATCTCTAGACTACCACCCTTCTTTGGAATCAATGCAAAACACATATTTTCATGCCTCAATCCATCCAAAAATTTCCTTCCATCTACCAAACATAGTCTAGAATTGCCACAAACTTTAGTCTTCTCCTCTCCCTCTAAAGGTATTAACTTAATTCTCTTTCCATTTAAAGTTACAGTGTAGGTATTCCTTCTTCCATCATGAATTACTTATCATATTTCCATGGTCTTCCTAATAGTAAATGACAAGCATCCATAGGAATAATATCACATAATACTTCATCCCTATATGATCCAATATGAAATTTTACCAAACATTGCTCATTCACCAATATCTTATTCTCATCTTGAATATATGCTATCCTATAGGGTTTTGGGTGTTTCAATATCTCCAAATTCAACTTGGTTACCATCTCTTCTGAAACTAGATTATCAGTGCTACCATTATCAATGAAAACTTTGCATACCTTTCCTCCACACTTACATCTAGTTATGAACAAACTCTTCCTTTGCAGTGGTTCCTCAATCACTTCTTCATGCATCAAATCTCTCCTCATCACTAATGATTCACCTTCCTTAGGTTTCCCAACTAAATTAGGGGATTCAACATGTTCCTCATCCACATAAGCTACTCTTCTAGTATGCTCATTTTTCTTTCTGATACTTACTTGATGACATTCAAATACTCTATTTCCACCTCCACACTTGAAATAGGTTCCTCTGAATGGTATTCTCTCATATCTCCCTTCATATCTTTAGTATCCATCATTTTGGTAAGAATTATGACCTCCTTTGTCATCATGGTAGAAATTTCTATCTTCTCTTCCTCTACGGTACAAATTGTGATCCTTTTCTTCACTCTGGTAGGGTTTTTCATTTTTGTTCTACTTCACATAAGGTCTTATTTCTCCAAATTGTGATATGCTCCTCTAGAATCTTCCTCTTGCACTTCTTTTCCTTTGTTCAAACTTCTTTTTCAACTTCTCTTTCACCTTCAATGCAAATTGGTATGCTTCTTCAACTGATGTCATCTTTACCAGGCTCAATTCTTCTTGAATGTTTGGTCTCAGTCCATTGATGTATCTTGCCACCTTTACTTTCCTTGCTTCACTATGTCCAATCCTAATGATCATCTTGTAGAATTCTTCAGTATATTCTTTCACAGATTTCTCCTTTTGCCTTAGGTTATGCAATCTTTTCAATAATTCTAGTTCATAATCAATAGGTATGAATTCATTCTTCAAATTTTTCACTATTCTATCCCATTTGATGATTTTCTCCTTTCCTCTTCTATTTCTATCCAATTAAACTTCTTTCCACCATAAAGTAGCATAACCTTTCAATTTTATTTTCGCAACTCTCACTCTATCTAGATCTTCAATTTCTTCATATTCAAATTATTCCTCCATTTCATTGATCTAATCAATTAATTCTTCAAGGTTCAAATTTCCCACATAATTTTGAATTTCAACTCTAGGTTACTTACCAATTTTTGAAATATCCTTCAACATATTCATTTGATATGATTCCTCTTCTTCTTTTCCTAGGGTTTTTGCAATTTGATTCGTAACATGATCTACTTCATCATCACTTTCATCCTCATGACTAGCTTTAGGCCTCACCTTTAGTCTTCTTCTATTGCATCTAATTGGACTTGCATTTCATGCATCATTTGCAACATTTCATCCATTCCTCCAGTGACATTCACCCAACTAGGTGCTCTCCTTGATGAAATCTCTCCCTAGTGCAATTGCATCAATTCGACAATTTGGCTATAAGGGTTTCAACTACCTCATAGTCGATGATCAGTTGAAAAGACATGCAATTTTCCTTACATCGACAATTTTTTCACCACAAGGAATTTCTTCAGGAGTTGAAAACTCACTCTGATACCACTTGGTGCAGTCATGGATGGAGTGTTCATAAATAACAGTCCCAAACCATATAGCTTAGAGTCAACACAACAAAAATAACATAGGAAAGTATTCTATAAACATGATTCTTTATTGAATTAGAATTATTACATACAACATATGCCTCATGGGTGAATAACCAGGGATCATAGGCCTACCACAAGGGAATTTGACATTAAAATTGGCCAAAGGCCTTATTACAGTCCCTCAATAGGGTAGATCAAAAATATTAAATCCTAAACTATCTCTAACTATCGACGATTCCTTCCAAATGATTAAAAATTCTCTTAAATATGATTCTCCAGCTCCAAAAAAGGTTTGCATCAACCACAAGGGTTTACAAAATCTGATGAATGATCACTGTTGGAATTTGTGCCTCAATCCTTACTGACATGAAACTCCTTGAAGGCAAAGTTGGTGTGACATCGCGGATGTCTGGCTGACTAACTGTTCTGAAGTTCTAAAATGTTCATATCGCTGTGACAGGGTTGAAGTCTTGCCGACAAAGTCTATTGCTGTGACTTTTTGTGTTTGGCATGACCTTTTGGAAAATGGAAACCTTCGGGCGACAGTATGTTCTTATCAGGCGTCGGGGAGACTTGGCCGAAGATGTCTATTGTCGGTATGTGGTCTCGCCGACTTGGAATGTCTCACCGATAGTATGGTGCTATCGGTGAAACATGGGTTTCGATAAGATGTCTCTGCGAGTAATTAAGGTTACGCCGACGAGAGATGTCACATGGTCTTCACGGTGACAAAAGACTTCGCTGAGAAGTCTTGGCGAAAGTCTTGAGTCTCGCCGACAGTAAGTCTTTGGTAAGACTTAGGGTGCTTGGTGAAAGGTCTCGGCGATAGACTCGAGTCTTGGCAACAGTGTGACTTTCAGTGGAAGCTTTTTTTCGGTATGACGTCTCACCGAAACTGTGGGGTCTTGCCGATAGGTGAAAGGCTTCGGAGTAACATAAGGTTGTCAGCAGAAAGTCTTGGCGAGATCGAAATGTCTTGCCAATGAAATGTTTGATCATTGTGACTTGTGCATTTGATATGAGTCTCGCCGATAAGGGAAACCTTTGCCGATAGGAACAAAATGGACATCAATGGTTTCGGTATAACCTCTTTGTTGTCTTCCTGACTGCTAGAGACTTAAAGCCGATATCGATAGAGAAGCTTTGTGACATCAGGGAGACACTGTGAGTGTCTCACCAATATGCCAACAAAGTTTGAATGCCATTGACTGTGTGACCATCCTCTATGGCATCCCGCTGAACCAATAAGAGGAAACAGTTTTTCAAACTAAATGACGGTTGGATTTTTGTAACTGCTGTGATGCTGGAGGAAAATAGCTTGCAGGGAAAAATCTGTATCAGCATGGAAACTTTCTTGAATGGAGATCTTGCGGATAAGGATGCACAGATGGAAAAATCAAAATGTGATTAGTTTAAAGCAGATCAATTATGTTGAGACTGAGACGATGAGTAAATCGAACTGTTGAGATATGTTCTATAACTAAATGAACATTTGAATGTAGCTATTGAGAACTGATAACCAGAGAGTTGCAACTCTGAATTGTATGCAATATTCTGTTACTGTAATACAAAGAGATTCAGCTTGGTGTGGTGGGTTTTTTCCCGTAAGGGTTTCCCACATAAATCTGTTGTTCATTATCTTTGTGTATTTACTCTATTTTTGTAAATCTTTCATGTGTGTCTTAATTAGATTGTAATTTGAAAAATTAAAAGCCCTGCATTGCATTCTTCCCTGTGGTCTTGACATTAGGAAAGTGTTTCCACACCTCTGCTTTCCTTACAAGTGGTATCAGAGCCTGGCTAGTTGTGTTGTCCTTGTGAGTGGGTTGGGTTTTTTGTGTCAATCCTTTTCAGTGGGAGTTTTGTAGAGGTCTAATAGTTTAATTACAAATTAAGATGGCGAGCACATCCGGAAGGATGGATATAGAGAAATTCAATGGAAGCAATTTTGAGCTATGGAAACTCAAAATGGAAGATCTGTTAGTAGACCGAGATCTTTGGGCTGTTGTGTTTGGAACAATGCCTCAAGGCATGAAGCAAGAGGATTGGGACCTTGCAGATAGAAAGTCTAAAGGGCTGATAAGGCTTTGTTTGGCAGACTCTGTTCTTCTGAACGTGCATGAAGAAAATACTGCATCTTCTTTGTGGAAAAGATTAGCATCTATTTATCATGGCAAGTCTTTGGTAAACAAATTGTTCTTGAGGAAGAAGTTGTACTCTTTGAGAATGCAGGAAGGAGGGTTTGTTGCTGATCACTTAAATGCTTTCAACATGTTGATTGCTCAGTTGACATCTGTTGGTGTAAAGATTGAAGATGAAGATCGTTGCATGCTATTGCTATGTTCTTTGCCAGATTCTTGAGATCATCTGGTGATGGCTATTGGGAGTACGACATCCACTTTCAAGATGGAAGATGTTGTTGCTTCTCTATTATTAGAAGAAATGAGAAGAAAATATTTTGAGATGGCAAAGGAGGCTCTGGTTGTCAAAGGTAGACCAAAGGAGAAAGGCAAGAAGAAGGACAAGAAGTCCAGATCGAAATCAGAAGGGAGATCAAAGTCTCCTAGCAAGAAGTCCAAGCTGAAATGCTGGAATTGTGGGCAACCCGGTCATGTCCGAAGGGATTGCAAGGAGGAGAAAATGAAGAAGAAGAACTCTTTTGGAAATGATTCTTCTCAGAGTGATGCAGACGCCTTCATTACATCTTTGGCTACACGGGCATCCGATGATGTCTGGCTGATTGATTCTGGAGCATCTTTCCACATGACATCTCATAGAGATTGGTTCATGAAGTATGAAGAATACAATGGTGGAAAGGTGTACTTGGAAAGTGATTCATCTTTGGAAATTTTTGGTCGTGGAAGAGTCAGAATACAATTCCCTGATGGAAGAGTGAAGGGAATCAATGATGTGATGCATATACTAGGTCTGGCTCGAAACCTACTTTTTGTAAGTAAGCTGAATGATATCAGAGTGCATGTCACATTTTCTGGAAATGGCTGCAAGATGACTAGAGGCTCTATGGTGTTGGCTAGGGGTGCTCAAATTGGTACTCTATACAAGCTGGATGCACTAGTTGTTCAATGCAACAGTGTCTCTGCAAAGTCACTTAAGGCTGCTCATGGAGAAAAGGAGGAAAACGTTCCTAATGGTGTGAACTCCATGGAGGTTAAACTTCCAGCAGAGAAGACTATGCTCTGGCATCATAGGCTAGGCCACATTGGTGAGAAAGGTTTAAAAACCTTGAAAAATAAAAACCTGGTAGAAGGGCTTGATGATTGTAACCTTGAGTTTGAATTTTGTGAACATTGCATATATGGTAAACAACACCGTGTTTCTTTTTATTCTAGTTCTCACAAATCTTCTGGTTTGCTTGATTATATACATTCTGATGTGTTTAGTCCAGTGAATGTTCCTTCTCTGTCTAAATCAAGATACTATGTGTCATTTATTGATGATTATTCAAGAAGAACATTTGTATATTTTCTGAAAATTAAATCAGAAGTGTTCAGTCGGTTTAAGGAATTTAAAAACCTTGTAGAGAATCAAACTGGTAGAAAAATAAAATGTTTGAGGACTGACAATGGTGGTGAGTTCTGTTCAGATGAATTTGAAAGGTACTGTACAGATCATGGGATTAAAAGACATAAGACTACACCTTATACTCCACAGCAAAATGGAGTTGCTGAAAGGTTCAACAGGATAGTAATGGAAAGAGCACGAAGTATGCTGAGCAGTGCTAGCTTGGAGGAGAATTTTTGGGCTGAAGCAGTCTCTACAGCATGTTACTTGGTAAACCACTCTCCGAAATCTACTCTTGTTGAGAAGACGCCTTTTGAAGCATGGTTTGGAAAGAAGCCCTCTCTGAGACATATTCGTGTCTTTGGCTGTGAGGCATATGCATATGTGCCATTTGAAAAAAGATCTAAGTTGGAAAACAAAGCTATGAAGTGTATTTTTATTGGCTATAGCATTGGAATCTTGAGACTGAGAAGGTTTTGTACAGCAGGAGTGTTATCTTTCGTGAGTTGAAACCTTCTACATTGGATCTGCAGTCAGAGAAGAAATCAGAAAATGAAAAGGATGTAGCAGCAATTCCTCAGACACCAGATAAAGAGGAATTGAAAACTCAAAATGTACCTGATACTGAGGAGAGCTCAAGCAATTCTGAAAGTTCTGAAGATGATGAAGAACCACCTTAGCCTCAGCCTATGAGGAGGTCAACTCGTGAAAGAAAGCAACCTGAAAGGTATGGGTTTTCTTTAATAGAGTCTACTTGTGCCTATGCTTTAATTTCTAGCACTGATGAACCTAGGACTGTGAAAGAGGCATTTAAAATGTCTGATTCAAACTCTTGGTTGGAAGCCATGAATGAAGAAATGGCATCATTAGAAAAGAATGACACCTAGAGTTTGGTTCCATTGTCTAAAGGCAGAAAATTTGTAGGCTGCAAATGGATATTCAAAAAGAAAATTGGTCTGGATGGCAGTGTAGAAAAATATAAAGCAAGGTTGGTTGCTAAAGGTTATTCCCAGGTAGAGGGAATTGATTATGGAGAAATCTTTTCTCCTGTAGCTAAGCTGACATCTATTAGATTTCTTTTGTCACTTGCATCAGCATATGATTTAGAGATTGAATAGATGGATGTGAAAACAGCGTTTCTTCATGGTGATCTTGAAGAAGAAATTTATATGTCCCAGCCGGAGCACCTCGTGGAAAAAGGTAAAGAAAGACTGGTATGCAAGTTAAAGAAATCTCTGTATGGTTTAAAATAGTCCCCTAGAATGTGGTACCAAAAGTTTGACACTTTTGTCTTGTCATTGGGATTTGTAAGATCAAAATGTGATCACTGTGTTTATTACAAAGTTGAAAGTGATCAAATTCTCATTATTGCTCTATATTTTGATGATATGTTGTTCATAGGCACTAGTAAGCTAATGATTTTTTATCTTAAGTCTCAGTTGTGTGCAAATTTTGAAATGAAAGATCTTGGTGCAATAGGGTATATTCTGGGAATGGAAATAACCAGGGACAGGAAGAATAGAAAACTTTGGCTCAGCCAGAGTAAGTATATCATGACTATTCTAGAGAGATTTTGTATGACTGAGTGCAGCTAGTTGTTCCAGTTACACAGGGAACGAAGCTATCTGTTGAGGATTATCCAAAATCTTCTTTTGAGATGGAGGACATGACCAGTGTGCCTTATGCAAGTGTAGTTGGCAGCCTTATGTATGCAATGGTCTATACAAGACCAGACATTGCCCAAGCAGTGGGAGTTCTTAGTCGTTTTATGGAAAATCCTGGAAGAACACATTGGGATGCTGTGAAAAGAGTGTTTAGATATCTGAAGAGCACTTCAGACTATGCTTTGTGTTACCATGGTAACTTGGTTGAATCACAAAAGACTCTAAGCATTCAAGGTTATGTGGATTCTGATTGGGTAGGGGACATTGACAGCAGAAGATCCACCAGTGGATATGTTTTCATGATGAATGGTGGTGCAGTGAGCTGGATGAGTAAGTGGCAGGCTGTAGTCGCTTTGTCTACTACAGAGGCAGAATACATGGCAGCCACACATGCCTGTAAAGAAGCAATCTGGTTAAAACATTTTTGTTCTAACATTGGCTTTGATGCAGAAAAGATTACTATCTATTGTGACAGCCAGAGTGCTATATGTTTGGCAAAGAATCCTACTTTCCATGCCAGGACGAAACATATAGATGTACAGTATCATTTTGTACGAGATATGGTGGAGGATGGGAAGGTCTCTTTGGAGAAAGTGGATACTCTAGAGAATGTTGCAAATGCATTGACGAAGCCTGTGAGCACAAACAAGTTCAGTTGGTGTGCCAATTCGATGGGCCTCTTGGCCCATGAATTTCAGTAGTTTTATGATGCTCTGGAGGTGTCAGTAAGATCTTTGTCAAGTGGGAGCTTGTTGGAATTTGTGCCTCAATCCTTACTGACATGAAACTCCTTAAAGGCAAAGTCGGTGTGACATCACGGAGGTCTGGCCGACTAATTGTTCTGAAGTTCTAAAATGTTCATATCACTGTGACAGGGTTGAAGTCTTGCCGACAAAGTCTATCGATGTGACTTTGTGTGTTCGGCATGACCTTTTGGCGAATGGAAACCTTCGGGCGACAGTGTGTTCTTATCAGGCATTGGGGAGACTTGGCCGAAGATGTCTATTGTCGGTATGTGGTCTCACCGACTTGGAATGTCTCACCTATAATATGGTGCTATCAGTGAAACATGGGTTTCAGTAAGATGTCTCCGCGAGTATGAAAGGTTACGCCAATGGGAGATGTCACATGGTCTTCGCGGTGACAAAAGACTCCGCTGAGAAGTCTTGGCAAAATTCTTGAGTTTCGCTGACAATAAGTCTTCGGTAAGACTTAAGGCGCTTGGCAAAAGGTCTCGGTGATAGACTCAAGTCTTGGCGAAAGTGTGACTTTCGGTGGAAGCTTTTTTTCGGTATGACGTCTCATCGAAACCATGGGGTCTTTCCGATAGGTGAAAGGCTTCGGAGTAACATAAGGTTGTCAGCAGAAAGTCTTGGTGAGATCGAAATGTCTTTCCAATGGAATGTTTGATCGCTATGACTTGTGCATTCAATATGAGTCTCGCCGATAAGGGAAACCTTTGTCGATAGGAACAAAATGGACATCGATGGTTTCGGTATAACCTCTTTGTTGTCTTCCCGACTGTTGGAGACTTAAAGCCGATATCGATAGAGAAACTTTGTGACATCAGGGAGACACTGTGAGTGTCTCACCGATATGCCAACAAAGTTTGAATGCCTTTGACTGTGTGACCATCCTATGTGGCATCCCGCTGAACCAATCAGAGGAAACAGTTTTTCAAACTGAATGACGGTTGGATTTTTGTAACTGCTACGACGTTGGAGGAAAACAGCTTGCAGGGAAAAATCTGTATCGGCATGGAAACTTTCTTGAATGGAGATCTGGCGGATAAGGATGCACAAATGGAAAAATAAAAATGTGATTAGTTTAAAGCAGATCAATTATGTTGAGACTGAGACGATGAGTAAATTGAACTGTTGAGATATGTTATGTAACTGAATGAACATTTGAATGTAGCTACTAAAAACCGATAACCAGAGAGTTGCAACTCTGAATTGTATGTAATATTATGTTACTATAATACAAAGAGATTCAGCTTGGTGTGGTGGGTTTTTTCCCGTAAGGGTTTCCCACGTAAATCTGTTGTTCATTGTCTTTGTGTATTTACTCTATTTCTGTAAATCTTTCATGTGTGTCTTAATTAGATTGTAATTTGAAAAATTAAAAGCCGTGCATTGCATTCTTCCCTGTGGTCTTGACATTAGGAAAGTGTTTCTGCACCTCTGCTTTCCTTACAATCACACATGAAGGTCAACCTTAAAAAATGGAAGATAATACTTTGCGAAATGAAATGACTTGTGAATTTCCAAGATAGATCCCATTGGAACCAAAATTATTGTATAATGTCCCATTAAGCTCCACACTAAGAAATCTAGACAAGGTTGGCCCCAAATGCTCTAACTATGAGTCATAGTGAAATTCTGAGAGCGATAAATTGTGGTAGACAAATAAAAATGATCTAAAATCTCGATATGTTGTATATGCTACATGCTACTCTGTGATTTGATAAATAATACTATGGTGAAATGTGAAATGAAATGTTGAAAAAAATACTGAATGAAATACAATAAAATATATTTTTTTGGTTGATACAAGATTACTTTACAACTAAGGATTCTCTTGCATCAATTCTAGGCTCCACTACTTTCATGAAACAATGATCCTTTTTCACCATAAAAGTTAGCTCATTCTCATACTTCCAGACCAAACTAGATTCCAAACCAAACTAGATGGTATCCTATATTTGCTTTACATCTCAATTTGCAAATTCTTGAAAAATCCCCAATAGAAAGTAGTATATGCTTGCTTATTCTAAAAAAAATTCATATGATGTTTGATCTAAGCTACTACCAGAGTAAACTTATCCCAAAATTTATCCTTAAAACCAAGTATCTCATTCAAAAATATAAAAGGCATATAATCAAGGAATCAAACTTGAGGTTATAATTGGACCTTTCTTTTATCTTCTTCAAGTTCTCTGTTAACTTCTCTCTCAACAAATCACATAGATCAAAGTTGGAACCTTCCTTTACCATTTGATATGTGGTGTGAATTATAGTGGTGGTGGTATATCCTTCTTTGTTTCTAAATTAAATCTTACGTGCAATCCCCATTGATGCATACTAGACACCAGGATCAAGGATATTTTTTACTATTAGGGATATCTTATCAAACTTAGCACTGGTGAGATCCATAACCATTCAATCTTTTCAAACTTTAGCAACGATACTAGTTTAGAGGAACAAAGACTAGTAACAACCCTAATTGAATCCTTTGTGATCATGTAGGGTTTTTCTAGCCAAATGAAATTCTCATGAATGTGGCTCAAGATAATTCTTACTGTTGGAAGTTGGAAGTTTGTCATTAATGATGCAGTTTGGTAACATGAGCATGAAGTGTATATATATATTGCTTGATGTAGTGTCGTCATTGATTTCAACATTGTTATGATCATCCTAGCATAGTTTGGAAGTATTTTTGGTGACATATGTACAGTGCAAGTTGGTCCAGAAAGTATGGCTTATTAGGAAATTGGCTAAGTATTTCCTTTGACGGTTTTCTAGTTTAGTGCATCAATTTTTGGGTCTACACTTCACTATGAGTTGGCATAACCTTTTGCAATTCGAACTACAATTTTGAGTCCTTCATTTGCAAACATATTCAAGATTTTGTGACATTCTGTGAAGTTTCCCGAAAGATATGAATGAGAGTGCTCAACCTTGTTTATTGTAGTTACTTTTTGTATAGTGTATCAGTGTGGGAGATTCCACACTTCTTCATGGATAATTATTTTTTTTTGTGATGATGAAGATAAGGTAATCGATGTCCGTTGAATGGGATTTCGTAGGAAGATTGAACTTTGAGGTTGTATGTTTGGCGAATTGCATGTACACTTAAGATTTTATGGTTAGGTCTATTTTGGGTCGACTTGACACGTTTGATGTTTTGTGGAGGAAAATCAAGTAACTTTATCATATGTGGGATTTATTTTAGGTCCATTCCAATCTATATTGATGTAAATTGAATTTTAAATTAAGGCACAAAGTGTGGATACAATGTTTTGAGGATTACATGCTTAATTTTGTGTGTTACTTTTAATTAGGCCGACCTAATTGAAGTAACACCTGATGTGGATATATATAGGATATTAAAATCAAAAAAAATTGATGAGAGAGTATGGTTTTATGATGTGGAGATAGTAGAGAAGATTATATGAGAATGTTAAAAGATATATGACATGTATGGTGGTTCACCTACATGTGTGTGCTGCAGTATTGAGTAGATTGTGAACAAAGCAAAGTATTGATTCAGATTAGTGTGAAGATCATTTTTTACTTCATTGGAATTGTAATCTAGCACATGATAGATGCTATTGTATTAGTTCAAATAGGTAGTATTTCCAACCCTTCTTTGTTCTTTCTCTATGGGATGTGAGCCTTTCTAGACAATGTGTCTTAGTAATGATCCTTTCTATAATATCTTATATCTGAATATAATATACTATGAGCTAACCCTCACCATGGTTTTTCCCTTTTTGGGTTTTCCATGTAAAAATACTAGTGTTCATGTGTCATGTGATTATGTGGTTGTCTTCATGATTTCATTCATTATTGTAGTTATATTTATTTTGATAATTAGATGACTTATGTTTAATTGGTTTAAAGGAATGCTAATTCACCCACCCTCTTAGTATTCTAGGTGTTCAACAATTGGTATCAAAGCTTGGATCCCTGGAAGGGGCTTGATCGCTTTGGGAAGATCTTGGAGTTTGAACACATGGCTGATAGAAAGTATTCTATTCCTCCAAAACAGATTCATGCTATTAAATACATAGAAGAAGATTGCATGTTAGACAAAGATGGAGAGGTTAGTTAACCAATTAGAGTGAGAAATTAGTGATCATGATTTACTCAATCCAAAGGGGTGAGGATAATTAATTAATATTGGAGATGAACATGCAAGTTGCTTTTGATTTTAACAAATAAAGATATATTTATTTGTTGATCATGTTGAGTGATTTTGAATAATTGATTTAATTATTCGAATTTAGAGAAGGGAAAATGGTTTAATTAAATTATTAATGATAACAATTTAATTGATTTAGATGAATAAGGTATATTAGTGACATAATTAAAGAACTTGTGTTTATTAAAATTAATAAAGATAGATAAGGTCAAATTAGATGATGGCATAGTGAATTAATTATATAATTAAAGATTATTCAATTAATAGAGGAAAATAGGTTTAATTGTGTAAATGATGTTAAAAAGGGGATTAATTATGTTAATGAGATGAAATGCAATAGTGATAATGAAAGTGATGTCGATAATGGAAAAATGCAATTTAGGATATGTGATATGTGTTAGGTCATTTTTACATGTCTACAAAACCAATGGTTGTTTTCCATGTAGTCATATATGCTCATACTGCCTCTGGTAATCTAGTAGCCCAATCTTTCCTGTGTAATTGCAATGTCTTGGTCAGAATGCTCTCAATCTCCCTCTTTGTAACCTCCACCTAGCCATTGGCCTGAGGGTGATAAGGTGTTGTGTTTTTGTGCCTTATTTCATATTCTTCAACCAATTTTGTAATGAGCTCTAAAGTAAATTGTGGACCCTGATTAGTTACTATTTCCCTAGGTACTCCATACCTAGTAAAAATTTCTTCATACAAGAATTTAGCATCATTACCATCTCTAGAAAACTGTAATGCCTTCACTTCTATTGGTTATTTTTTAAGAACCAAACCGATCTTCAAAAATACCTATGGACTTTGCCATTTCCAATACTTAGTACTCTAAAGGGATTGGCCAACGAACAAGAAAAATTTGTAAAACTTCTACTCCTACACTTTGGGCTCTGTGAAACCCAGGAGGGTGATCCCACAATTTTTATTCAAGAACCTATGTGATTTTATATTCAAATACATTGTAAACAACAGATAATTCCCATATGATTACTCAACAACGCAGAGTATCAAAAGAGTTGGAAATTCTCTTAAACAACACCCTACACTTGGAGCATGAGAAATGTGGCATTCATCACAACATAACTACAATGGTAATTCATTTGAAAGATTTGTAAATAAAGAGTGATTTGTTAATAAATTGACCCAGGAACCAAATTGTGAGTAACCCACCAAAACCAGTGCCTTATCCTAAACACGAAGTAAATCTTAACCTATGCAATTTGATAACAATTCAACAATAGCAACCTATAGCTCAAGAAACATAGCATTACAACACCTCTTCGTAGTAACCAATGGTTGTTTTCCATGTAGTCGTATATTCTCATACTGCCTCTAGTAATCAAGTAGCCCAATCTTTCATGTGTAATTGTATTGTCTTGGTTAGAATGCTCTCAATCTCCTCTTTGTAACCTCCACCTGGCCATTGGCCTGAGGGTGATAAGGTGTTTCCTTTTGTGCCTTATTTCATATTCTTCAACCAATTTTGTAATGATCTCTAAAGTAAATTGTGGACCCTAATCAATTACTATTTCCCTAGGTACTCCATACCTAGTAAAAAATTCTTCATACAAGAATTTAGCAACATTACCATCTCTAGAAAACTATAATGCCTTCACTTTTGTTGGTTATTTTTTAAGAACCAAACCGATCTTCAAAAATACATATGGACTTTGCCATTTCCAATACTTAGTACTCTAAAGCGATTGGCCAACAAACGAGCAAAAGCTGCAAAACTTCTACTCCTACACTTTGGGCTATGTGAAACCCGGGAGGGTGATCGCACAATGTATATTCAAGAACCTATGTGATTTTATATTCAGATACATTGTAAACAACAAATAATTCCCATATGATTACTCAACAATGCAGAGTATCAAAAGAGTTGGCAGTTCTCTTAAACAACACCCTACACTTGGAGCATGAGAAAAGTGGCATTCATCACATCATGACTACAATGGTAATTCATTTGAAATATTTGTAAATAAAGAGTGATTTTTTGATAAATTGACCCAAGAACCGAATTGTCAGTAACCCACCAAAACCAGTGCCTTATCCTAAACATGGAGTCAATCTTAACCTATGCAATTTGATAACAATTCAACAATAGCAACCTATAGCTTAAGAAACACTACATTACAACACCTCTTCATAATATTCTCGACCACTACTTCTTGAAGATATCCTAGCACATAATTCATGAGTCAACAATCTCATTCAAGCAATTACATTAATTCATTGAATTAATAAGCAAGAATGAAATTCCACATCCATTGTAAAGAAATGGAGACGAATCAACACAACACCTGATTATATTCGTTCGTAACTCGTAGAAAAATTACAAAGGAGAGACAATGGCCATGAAATTTGCATCTTTTTGTATTGTATTTTCTATCCTATTATCAAATTTACATACATAGTTACAGACTCAAAACTTAAGACAAAACTCTAAATATGCTCGGTATTCCCTATACAATTCAATGTGTCAATTACATTTCAACGAACCCCATACTTTTGGCCCTAAATTCTTTCTTATAGAAATGAAAGAGCAAACAAGCCTCAAGCCAGAAAGCACACATGTCACAACACTATTGGACCACTATAACAAATATTCCTTTTTCAGTTACACTCGAGCTCTCAAATGGTGGGAGTAAACATGAGGCAAAAATGAACTTCATTTGTTGCCAAGATCCAATACCACCTTAAAAATGCATCATTTGTTTGTTACAATAGCTTATAAATATTCTCTATGCACTCAAAAAAGTGTCCACCACGGGCAAACCAAGTCAGCAAAATTTACAAAGGTATGAAAAGCAAATAAAGAAACAAAAATTGTTTATCCATATCAACACTTTATTCCACCAACTTTCATGTTGAGGAGAGAACAACATTTTTTCAATACTTTATCAAAATCCTAATATGTATTAACTTCAGGCTATGCATTGTTTCCCTCTTATCTGTTATTCATCATATCAATTATCATCCCCTTATAAAATTACTCTGTATACTTTTTCAACTAGGTGGTGTACTCTTCTTAAGTAGGCCACTTGACATCGAATAAACTCTACATCTTTGCACTATGTCAGATATATCTTGCATCAATTAAAACTCAAGCCTTCCCGACAAAAGTATCCATTTTTGTTTCAATCTCCACCATCATGTCAACATTTGAATTTAGTAAGATGTAATCAGTCACAGTCAATCCCATCTTAGCTAATGCAAGCATCCCTCCCAAATCATTCCTCCATGTGTCAAATTATTGTAATTCACCCTTGGGATTTAATATCATAGGCATACCACATTCCTCCATTTCTTTGAACACTTTCAGCTTACCTTGGAGTTGCATACCAAGCTTTTCATGAAAGGTCATTATCTCATTTACCAAGTCCATAGCTTGTAATATTTCAGGGATATTCGTATGTGCCCCTAGATCCTCCTTCATTTTAGGCATCATTTATTTTAGAGCACCTACCCTAGTACTCCACTTGCTCCATTCATTCTTGAAGGCTTCCTGGACTTGCAAATACTTTATGCTTGCTTCATGAATGCTCTTATAAGCATCCCATACACCATCAACTTTTTTGACCAACTTGGTCATCGTATGTTTCAATACATCCTCAAAAATATCATTTTCCACCTTAATAGTTTCAAATTTAGCCTTCCTATCATTTTCATTTTCTGCCTTTAACTGATTATTCAAATCAGTGATTTTCAAGGCCAAGGTCTCCCTATCCTATGTAGACAATTCTAAAGCAAAAGAAGACAAAGATAGTGTCCTCACTAATTGACTAGCCTGAATAGTGGCTCTCGTCTTGTTTATCTCATCCAAGGCCTTATTATACTCTTTCACCAAAGAATCATATTTCTTCTAAGAAATTTGAGTTGTGTCCACACTAAGCATTGTAGCATGAGCAATTAACTTAGCTGATTGGATAGGTGTTATATTTGTGGCTCTCTTCACCACCAAGGAACCCATAACCTCTTCAATAGACCTAGCAACCTCATGCTTTCTAGTATTGGGTGTCATAGACCAAATTGCAAGATTATGCAACTTCAGACTATATCTAGATCCAAACACCTTGTCTTCAATTTGCTCCTCTAATATTGAAGCCTGAGGGTCTTTTCTTACTACATCATATACAACGGTTGAGGTGATAGTGCATCCTGGCAACAACATGAATCCACTATCTTTGATAATTTTCCTAGCTTTAGTGATCCAAGGGGATACTCAACGTCAAAAATTGAAGTGTCCCATATGCTCCAATAATCATTGCCAGATCAAAGTGCTCAAAATTTTGATTCCAAAGCAACTTGAATGGGCTCAAAAGGAGTCTTTATGCCCAAGATACAGTCAGTTAAAGTTTCGGTCGAACAGGGATATGAGGCCATCCAGAAATGCAAAAAAAATGACCATCTTAGAATTTGACAAAATTGATGCCAACATGAAGAGCTCGTCGACATGAACCCAACGTTGCTCGTTTCACTGAAATCTGAGCTCGTACGCAGAAATCACAGCCAGTCAAAGTTTGTGTAGAAAGGTTGACTTTGACTGTACTGATGTTGATGTCAACATGCTGACGTGGAAGTTCGTACCGTACAGATAGTGACATGGACTAACCACGGGTTGACACGTGGCATCTAACTAGGATGGTGAGTCAACAGGTACAAACCTATCATTGACGAACACGTGGTAGTTGACTGTGTTGAAGCAGAAAATAATAACGTGACACGTGGCATCATCTTATTGGTGTATGTGGCAGTCGGCTGATAGTTTGGTCTATTAAAATTTGTTGGGGTTCGACCCCTTAACCTGTGGCTCACCATTCTTCCCTCCTACCAATCTGCCTATCTCTCTACTCTAAAACACATAGTGGACCGGTTTGATTTGAAGAATACAAACCATGAAATGAGAGGTCAAGCGGGTTGAACCCGTAACCTCTGGCTCACAGGCCTATATGTGGTATAGACATGGCTGAATATTGTTTTGTTTAACTAATAAGGCTGAAAATCAACAATTAAGCCCCTAAATACCCCTAGATAAATAATTTGACCTTCATACAACTATAGCCCGAAACTATAAGGGCTTAAAATAAACTTATAAGATTATTTTAAAAGATTTTGAAGATTATTAATTGTAAACATAAATTATAAGGGCCATAATTTAAAAGGGGGTATGGGAAGATTAATGATTTCTATATGTAAATAGGGGAAATTGGTTGAAATTTTTACCTAAAAAGGGGAGATATTGTATGATTTTATGAATCATATGGTTAAAGGCCATATTGAGTAAAAATTTTGTATAAACGAGGGTGAATTGGGCTTGTAAGGTTAATAGGAAATTAGGTGAATTCTTGGGAACTATAGGGGGAATTTGTAAAATCTCTGTGCAGACAGTGGGGAAATTATGCCAAATTGTTTGTGCTTGAAGGGGAGAAGATATTGTCGATTTCCTCGTTGATCGAGGAGGCTTTGTAAGATTTCTTGGAGCATAATTGAAGGATTGGTCACTTCGTTGGAGAGAGACCCGAAGACGTAGCCAGTTGGCGAACTCCATTATCAATTTGTTGTCTTGTCTTCTCTTTCTCATTCTCAAATTATGTTATTTCCTTTATTCATATTTTCAAGCATTTGATATTAAACATTTCAATTATGTTCATTCAATTCTAAAGCTTTAATTAATCATTGTAATAGTTAAGCATCCATAGAAATTTTCATAGATCCTAATTCAGATCAAGCTTGGTATCAGAGCTTTGTGTGACTAGTATTGCAGAAGTGGATGATAAAACATTCTAGTAAACAATGAGGTGAAGGCGAGCTAGAAGAATACAACCCTAAGATCAGAAAACGAAGGACTTTTCCAACGATGGAAGAAACTAAAGTTGGGAAAAGTATTGAGCCTAAAATTGATGATAAGTCTTTTCAGCGAGCCTTTCTCGACATGAAGACTATGGTGGAAGAGCTTTATGCGGAAAAGAAGAAGCGTGAAAAGGGAGATTCTTCGAAGAGAGAAAAGAAAGAAGATCGAAAGGAAAAAGAAGAAAAAGCTTCAAAAACTCCATCTCCTCCATCTTCCACTTCTTCTTCTACTACTATTGTTAATCCTTTCAAGAGCAAGTCTAAGCCTATTATTAAACTGGATGTAAAATTTGAATTACCTAAGTACTGTGGGGAGTTAAATGTCAAAAAGTTAGATGATTGGATCCAACAAGTAGAAGTGTATTGTAGGATTCAAGGCCTAGAAAAAGATTCTTCTAGGATCCAGTTAGCCACTCTCTAGTTGGGAGGTACAACTCTCACCTGGTGGGAGAGTAGGACTTGGGAAGAAATTGCTTTCCATGGTAAGGTTAATATGACTTGAATGGAGTTTGTTGCTTCCCTTAAAAATTAGTTTTATCCTTTAGGTTATATGCAACAATTAACAATGAATTGGAAAACCTTTAGGCAAGGTAAGGGTCAATCTGTCAAGATTACACCCATGAGTTTAGAAAATGGGCTATTTCTTTAAATGTTCCATTGTATACTCAAGATACATTACTTAAGTACATAGGTGGTTTGCATTCTTACCTAAGACATACTATTCTAATGTTCGAGTCCTAGTAATCTAGACAAAGTGTTAGTCCAAGCTACTCATTTAGAGTCAAGGGGTTAGAACACTTTCAGTGATAATTTCTCAAAGAAACCATCTAAGTCTGAGGGGAAGTCTAAGAGTAAAGACAAAGACAAAGATAAATGCAAAGGGAAAAGGACAGCTACAATTAAGAAGGAGGGTGATAAGCCCACATGCTCCCATTGCAAGAAAGAGGGGCATGATGATTCGAAGTGTTGGAAGTTGCATCTAGAATTAAGGCCAAAAAGATATGGAGGCAATAAAGGCAAGCAAAATAATATTGCAATGATTCAACAAGATCTTGGATCCGACTCTGGAGATGAAACACAAATTATTGTTGTCGGGATCCAAGGTAAAGGGAAAGGTATAATTCTCTCTTCTGATGCAAATGTTTCTTATGAAAGTGCAAGTAAAGTATCTACTCCTCCTAAAGTTGATAAACAACGGAATGAATTGTTTCATATTCAAGTTGTAACTAAGCACACTAAGATTAACACACTGTTTGATACAAGTTCTCAATTCAACTTAATATCTGAAGAGGTGGTAAAGAAACTTTATTTAACTACAACACCTCATCCAAATCCATATCCGATTTGATGGGTTTGCAATGATGCTCAACTACAAGTAACGAAACAATGTAAATTGAGATTTTCTATCACTACAAACTTTGTTGATGAGGTAGAGGTAGATGTTGTTCCTTTGGATATTTGTGGGCTTGTGCTAGGGAGTCCTTATCTGTATGACAGAAAAGCAATATTTTATAGGGGGGAGAATAAGTATCATCTTTTTAAGGATGGGATAGAATACATTGTATGTGCACATAAAGTTAAGACTAATCTTGCACTAGTCAATGTTGGTCAATTCTAGTAAGAACTTTGTATTAATGCTTGTAAAACCCAAAGAGGATGAAAATTTTGAAGCATTTAAGGGGTGTGATCCAGAGCGTAAAACTAAGATGGTCAAAATATTTTTTGCTTATGATGACTTATTTTAGGAGCCAAAGGGGTTGCCACCTAAGAGAGAGATACAGCATGAAATCTAGTTGCAGCAGGATGTGCCTCTTCCAAACATTGGCATGTACCACTTATTAGTTTTATAGAATGAAGAAATCAAAAAGCAAGTTCAGGAGTTGGTTTAAAAGGGAGTCATCCATCCTAGTACATCTCCTTGTGGTTCTCCAATTGTGTTGGTTCCAAAGAAGGATGGGTTTTAGAGAATTTGCATCGACTATTGAACCCTGAACAAGATAACGGTAAAGAACATGTATCTTCTTCCCCATATTGATGATTTACTTGATCAATTAAAGCATGCAGTTTATTTCTCTAAGTTAGACTTGCGTAGTGGATATCATCAGATAAGAATTGCAGAATATGACATTTGGAAAACTGCATTTAAGACAAAACAGGGGCTATTCGAGTGATTAGTCATGCCCTTCAGGCTTTGCAATACACCAGCTACATTTATGAGAGTCATGAATGATGTCTTTCGTCCTTTTATTTATGATTTTGTCATAGTCTATTTAGATGATATTCTTGTATTTAGTTGAACTTGGGAAGATCATGTAAGTCATGTAAAAAAAAAATTGATGTATTAAGAAAAGAAAAACTCTTTGTAAAGATGTCTAAATTTGAATTTGCTAAGACATCCTTAGTGTACTTAGGCTATGTCATAGGTGGTGGTCAATTGAAAGTAGACCCTACAAAATTCAAATTTATTGTAAAATGGCCTAAGCCAAGTACAATCACTGAAGTCAGAAGTTTCTTAGGTGCAGTCTAGTATTGGAGAAAGTTCATTGCAAACTTCTCGTACATTGCATCACCATTGCACGCATTAACTAGTATGAAGACAACTTTTTAGTTGGGAGGTCCACAACAAAAGGCCTTCAACACTTTGAAGGAAAATTTGAGCACAACACCAGTTTTGGCTTTACCATATTTACATCAACCATTCAAGATCGAGACAGATGCGAGTGGGTTTTCCATGGGAGCAGTGCTAATGTGAGGAGGTAAACCAATCTACTATCACTCTGAGACATTTACAGGTGCAGTCATTAACTATCCTACTTATGATAAGGAACTTTATGCATTAGTTTAGAGTGTTAAAAAATGGAAACGCTACTTAATGGGGAAAGAAACTGTAATCCACATTGATCACCAGCCACTTGAGTACTTGCACTCACAGTCTAAACTGCAATAAAGTAGGCACTTTAGGTGGATGGGTTTTCTTCAATAGTTTCATTTGGTGATTAATTATAAAAAAGGTGTCCATAAAAAAGTAGCAGATATGTTGTCAAGGCCTTATGTTATGAATTCTTTGATTATCCTTAAAGGTAGTTCCATGGTACATGAAATTTTTTAGGAACAATATGCTAATTATGAAGGCTTTAAGGAAATCTATTCAGCTCTAATTGCAAGCAAACATGTAGAAGAGAAATATTACTATGTGCAGGATAAATTGTTGTATCACTTGGGGAAGTTATGTATTCCAAAAGATGAACAAGCATAGGTAATCAGAGAATCACACACCTCATTGATTGCATTACATTTTGGGGTAAGCAAGACAATCACTCAGCTGCAGAAGTATTGTTACTGGCCTCGTATGCAAGAAACTGTAACTAAGTATATTAGAGGTTGTGTCATGTGTGCAACAAGCCTAGCAATAGGAAATTGGGGTTGTACACACTGCTTCTTGTACCTTCTCATCCATGGGAAAGTGTTTCAATGGATTTTTTCGGGGGGTTACCCATGTCTAGGAAGGGACATGATTACTTATTTATAATAGTTGATCGGTTCAGCAAAATGTGTATTTTAATGCCTTGTAAAAAATAGGTCACTGCTGAACTGACAACTCATATGTACTTTCGATTTGTATGGGTTCATTTTGGGTTACCTACTTCTATTGTATCAGATCGAGATTCTTGATTCTTGGGGGAATTTTGGTCAGCATTGTGGGAACTCATGGACACTAGACTGAAGAAGAGTACAACCTTCCATCCGCAGACTAATGGATAGACAGAGGTAGTGAACATGACAATGGTGCATCTTCTTCAAGGCTACTGTAGTAAGCATCCCAAGTTGTGGGATGAAAATCTACAGTATGTGCAGCATGCATACAACCATGCAACACACTCTTCTACAAAGAGGTCTCCTTTTGAGACTTGCTTCGGTTAAGTGCCTAAAACACCGATGGATTTTTCTTTTGGGAAAGATGATGTTGAAGATGGAGACCATGATGCAGAAAAGGCTTTGAAGTTCATCTAGAAAGTCCAAGCAATTCATTAGGAAGTGGAAGCACAGTTAGAGAAGAGCCAAGCCAAATACAAGGCTCAAAATGATAAGCATCGCATCAATCATCATTTCAAGGTTGAAGATAGAGTTTGGTTGCATATTAGCAAGGAAAGAATGCAAGGCGAAGGAAGGAATCTCAAGCCGATTCAGTATGGTCCCTTTGAGATCTTGGAAAAGATTGGAACCAACGCCTTTCGCCTTAATCTTCCTCCATACATGCACATCTATTCAGTTGTCAATGTTGAGAATCTGAAGTTGTACGAGCCTCCAATGATACTGGATGAAGACACAGACATTCAGGTTCCATCAATTGATGATCTTTCACCAGAGTACATGTCAGAGTTGCCAGAGGATGTCATCTTAGACAGAAAAGTCAGGACTTCACGAAGAGAAGTTGTTGAATACCTCAGAGTGGGATTGAAGGGGATGAATCCAAGCAAGGAAAAATGGATGGAGATTGGTAAAGTGAGGGAACTTTACCCTCACTTTCTTTTCGAGTAATCAAGCTTTTGAAGGTCCAAAAGCTCTCTAGTGGGGAGGACTAATCTAGGGGGATACTCAACATCAAAAATTGAAGTGTCCCATATGCTCCAGTAATTGTCACTAGATCAAAGTACTCAAAAATTTGAGTCCAACGCAACTTGAACGGGCTCAAAAGGAGTCTGTATGCCTAAGATATAGCCAGTCAAAGTTTGGGTCAAACAGGGACCTCAGGCCATCCAGAAATGCGAAAAAACCTAGCCATCTCAGAATTCAACGAAATTGATGCCAACATGAAGAGCTCATCGACACAAACCCAACATCGCTCATTTCACCAAAATTTGAGCTCGTACGCAAAAATTACAACCAGTCAAAGTTTGTGTAGAAAGGTTGACTTTGATCATACGGACGCTGATGTCAACATGTTGGCATGGCAGTCTGTATGGTATGGACAATGACATGGAATAACCACAGGTTGACACATGGCATCTGACTGGGATGGTGAGTCAGCAGATACAGACCTATCATTGGCGGACACGTGGCAGCTGACTATGTTGAAGCGGTGAATCATAACGTGGCACATGGCATCATCTCGTTGGTGCACATGGAACCCTCTAGTGACAGTCGGCTGATAGTTTGGTCTGTTAAAATTTGTTGGGGTTTGACCTCTTAACCTGTGGCTCACCATTCTTCCCTCCTACCAATCTTCCTATCTCTCCACTCTAACACACATAGTGGAATGGTTTGATTTGAAGAATACAAACCACAAAATGAGGGGCCAAGCAGGTCAAACCCGTAACCTTCGACTCACAAGCCAGTGGGCTCACCATTAGGCCATAGGCCTATACGCTGTATAGACATGGCCAAATATTGTTTTGTTTAACTAATAAGGTCGAAAATCAACAATTAAGCCCCTAAATACCCTAAATAAATAATTTGACCTTCATACAACTATAGCCCGAAATTATAAGGGCTTAAAATAAACTTAAAATATTATTTTAAAAGATTTTGAAGATTATTAATTGCAAACACAAATTATAAGGGCCATAATTTAAAAGGGGGTATGGGAAGATTAATGATTTCTATATGTAAATAGGGTAAATTGGTTGAATTTTTTACCTAAAAAGGGGAGATATTGTATGATTTTATGAATCATATGGTTAAAGGCCATAAAAGGGGGTGGATTGGGCTTATAATGTTAATAGGAAATTAGGTGAATTCTTGGGAACTATAGGGGGAATTTGTAAAATCTCTATGCAGACAGTGGGGAAATTATGCCAAATTGTTTGTGCTTGAAGGGGAGAAGATATTATCAATTTCCTCATTGATAAAGAAGGCTTTGTAAGATTTCTTGGAGCAAAATTGAAGGATCGGTCACTCTGTTGAAGAGGGACCCAGAGACGTAGCCAATTGGAAAACTCCATTATCAATTTTTTGTCTTGTCTTCTCTTTCTCGTTCTCAAATTCTGTTATTTCATTTATTCATCTTTTCAAGCATTTGATATTAAACATTTCAATTATGTTAATTCAATTCTAAAGTTTTAATTAATCATTTTAATAGTTAAGTGTTCATAGCAATTGTTATAGATCCTAATTCAGATCATTCAATGGGAGTAATAGTTGTAATCTCAGCCTTGATCTTTTCTTCCTCTGCCTTCTTTGCCTCTTCCTACTAAGAAGGTTCAACACTAGCCCTTGCTTGTTCAAGCCTTTATTTTATCTCTTTGCTCCTCTGTTGAACCATAAACTGCTTGAATTCCTCAGATTGTACAAACTTATCATCTACAAGGAACTCATCACAATCCTTGATCAAGGGATCATCATCATTCTTTTCATCATATTTCCATTGAATAATTCTATCTGGGGGAACCTTTGAATCAATATTTTCTTCAATATTAGGGGGAGGGAATTTCTTATCAACCTCCTCATCATCGGACACATGCTTTTCCATTTGTTCCTCCCTAACTTCTTGAACATCTGCACAATACTCTAGAATATCCATAGCCTGCAGTTGTTGTTCTACGAGAGCATGTGCTCTCTCAACAGCTTCTTTCACCTTTACCTTGAAATCACCATTTTGGTAATCTCTTAGCTTTGTAAAATCTCTTTCAAAAGGATCCTCAATTACATCATAGGGGCTCTCATAGAAATCATTCCTCCTTATGATGCTCTCTTCAATGTCCATTATGGTTGTCCATTCCTTCTTTCTACATTTAGCGGCCTCATCACTTGTCAAGTTTTTTAATACATCATCTATATACAAGAACTCGTGATATATTCCTGATAAGTTTTTCTCTCCTCTTTGCATGCATAAATCTCTCAAGGTCAAAAATACTAACCTCATTAAAAGGAAATGTGAGGTTATTCACCATGATTCCAAATTTCTCATACCCTTCAGGGGTAGCAATTTCAAAGTAAGCAAAAGAACATTGGGGACTCACCATAGTACCTTTCTTAGGCTTTACGAACAATTCATAATCCATAAAATTGACTTGCCACATTAGTTCCATAAAATCCAATCGGTCTGAAACATATAGGGGCAAGCAATGTGGTGCTAGCTTAGATCCATAAGCCCTAATCATAGTATACTTTGAGTGCATAAATCAATCTGCCCAATTATGCTTTGTAGTTGATCCCTCCATATCCATTGGGCGCATGATATTTATGATTGTTGGAGAGAACCTATGAACAAGTGCCACACCCAAACTTTCCAGGATACCAAACCTTATGACATTAGCAAACATGAAGTAGTTGGAATTGGGACAATCCTGGTCCCAAATATGATTCCACATTTGGACCAACAAAACATTATTCTCATTGTCCCTCAATCTCAATTTTAGCTTTCTTTTCCAACTATAATCACCCTCATACAACAGCATATGCATTTATAGAGAATAATGTGGGAAATGCAGAGGGAAAACCCCTTTCTTCAAATTAATGAAATCATGATGCATTTGTTCAATAACATAGGCAACATAATCAAAACCAGTGTTCTGATTATGATCCTATGTATCTGTTGTCATCACCAATAGGTCAAGGGCTATCCTTGCATCAAAATTTTGAGCCAACACTTGATTTAGGAAATAATAGGTGTTCTTGAAATAATCCACAAACTCTTCACATTCAAAAGGCTCAATATCCTTAGGGAGGAATCTCTCCTTGCTCCTTCCATGCCGAACAAGCAATCTATTTCTGTATGAAAATTTTTTATACTCATAGTGCCTAGCCAACTCCATCATCACATCCACTTCTATGAACACATTGGGTACCACTAGCTTCCCGAGGTTGAGCCCTTATAAATAACATGTCGGCTTCTTAGAATTTTGTCTATTAAGAGCATATAGGAATAATTTCCATCCACTCTAAGGCTAGGCCAACTCTCCAATTTCACGAGCATTGTCAATTAGTTTCGTCATCACGGCAACCTAACCCGTAGGTCTCTTTCCAATTCATGACCCTCCCCCCTTTACTTCTCCAAAGGCCCCTTCCATGAACCTCTCTTGTTCTTTCTTTGCACTTTTGGACTTAGTTAACACCGTAGGGGTATTTGGTTTAGGGTTAGATGTTACCAATGGCTCAGGCTTAACCACAAATGAAACATCCTGGATTTTAAGCCTTTTAACCCTTTTTCTCTTCGGTTTCCTCTTAGGTATAATGCTCAATTCACTTAGTTCTATCTCACTCATACTTTCAAAGTGGTAGGACAAGGGTTTATAATTATCTCAATCGAAAAGACCTACCCCGGTATGAAAACTTAAGACACAACTTTCAAAATAGAGTATTCCTAGACTTTACACAATACTCATCACCCCTATTGAAGATACTCAATTAAATAAAACATAATCCAATTACCTCCCAAACTCCCTACTACCCTCTCAGAATAGCATAAATGGGAATTTTGGACAAGAAGAGGTACAACAATTTGCTTACCCGAGTGACTGATTAATACAATTGTTGTTGTAATTGCTTGTTGAAGCTTTCCACAGTGCTTCTTCAGCTTATGGATTTCTTCTCTACTCCTGAGCAATTCCAAATGTGGGAAAAACAAGCTAGCTACCTTCTTTATGGCCAAAAAATGGAATTTATCACCATTAATGTTCAATAGAAAGCTCACATGAGTGAATTGACATTTAGTCATTCATATTCAAACCTTAGCCACTAATTATTTTATTTTAAAATGACACCAATGGCTCCCCATTTAGCTTGCTACTTTCTTTCTTGCTTTAAATTATGTCCTTAGGATGCTACCACATTGTCCTTTATTCTGTAGCCATCACTCATCACTGACACACTTCACCTTTCACAAGTCCTATCAGCAACGCTAGCATCTGCACGATGAAATCTCAGCCTTTGAATTTACTGCCCATCCTTGATCACAATCATCACCCATCGCATATTGCAAATTCATGCCTCAAAATCTAGACCTCATCAGTGATGGGAGATAAGGTGATAGAACAAGAATAATACATGTGCACCTGCGTGAAAATCAAAGGCACAAAAGATATTGCTCATAAGAGTAATTCAAATCAGTGAAAGAAAGATTAAACAAAATGGCTTCATCAATCATCGCTAATTTGAAACTCAAATCTTGGAACGAATTTGTGATGAGCAATAGGAGAGAATATGAAGGGCACTAAGGGTCGTCGCACATCGCCAATTCTCATCATAAAACCTTCAAGCAATTAGTGATGAAAAGGAAGCCAACCATAACACATAGAACACTTGCATCACGTATTGCTAAAAAAAAACTCAACATTCAAAAGCCATCCCCGATACACAAAACAAAAGAGAGTACCGCTCATCACTCATAGCCAATTTGAACAAGAAAACCACACACCCATCCATAATGAGCGATTAAAATGAAATCCCAAAGGTCATCGCTTGTCACTAATTCAAAACAAAAAACTCAAAAGCAATTAGCGATAGGTGAAACCTTTCAGAGAAACAAGAACATCGCTCATCACTAATACATATCAAAATTTCTCAAAGCCATCCGCGATGCACAAAACCAAGGAAACACCGCTCATCGCTCATCACCAATTTACATTTAAATTTCAAAAACTACCTGCAATGAGTGATAAAGGTAAGCAATGGACGGGACTTAAGTGAAAATAATTTAGCACGTTCCTACAAGTTGTTTTAAGAAAGGGACTACCTAGGACACCATATAAAAGGCCTCAAAAGACTCAAAACATATTATTTCAAAGGATGTAAAGGCCAAATAAGGTCAATCGATCAACCTTATAAAATATAAGAACAACAGACCTAGGGTCGAGGGACCGGTTACTCCATGAAATCAGATGACATAAGATGTTTTAACATGACCAGAAATAGGCAGTAGGAGGTCAACGACAAATTAGAACCCTGGCATAGACACAAGCTTAAGGATTATTTAAGAAGGGTCCCAAGTAACACAAAACCCTACAATAGTGATGAGAAACAAAACCTTAAGCCTCAAGGATGGAACAAGCAAAATTTTGTAGGATAATAAATAAAACTAGAATAAAACTCAGGGATTCCATCAACTTCCACCCACTTAGTCAGATAATCAATGCAAACCATAATGTACTCCTTATTGTTAGATGTAGGTGAAATTGTCCCAATGAAATCCAGACCCCATTTTTCAAATGGTGCTAGTGTCAATTGTGGTTGCAAAGGCATTTCATCAATCTTGGTTAGCTTACCCATTCTTTGGAATCTATCACAACTTCTTGTGTACTTGATAGAATCCTTGTGTAAATTTGGCCAATAGTAACCTATTGTGAGGATTTTGAATGTTGTTCTTTTGGCTGCAAAGTGACCCTTGTAGGGCTCATCATGGAAAGCCTTCATTGTATCAAAAATTTCATCTTCTCTTTTACACCTTCTCATGATGTTTTATGGGCTTGTGTAGAAGAGATAACCAGATACCCAAGAATATGGAAAACACTTGTGCACTAGTTGTCTCTTTCCCTTGAGAAAAGTGTGCTAGTATCTGCCCTGTGATTAAATAATTTGTAATGTCAATACACCAGGGTGTATGTACATTAAGAGCAAACAAATGCTCATCTGGAAATGAGTCATCTACTACCCCTTCTGTTGATTGTGTTGGCAACCTTGATAGAAAATTCGCTACTACATTAGCCTTCCCAGGATTGTCCACTATTGTGATATCAAAATCTTGTAGGAGTAGCCATATAACTAGCCTACCCCTACCATAGGTTTGTTCATCAAATATCTTATAGCTATATGATATGTGTGGATAAAAACTCCATACCTAGTAAAGTAATGCCTGAATTTTTTAATGGCATATACTACTGCTAGCATTTATTTCTCTATAACTATGTAATTTAGCTCTGCTCCTTGTAAGTCCTTGGTAATGTAGTAAATAGCATATTCTTTAGTACCTTCTTTCTAACCTAAAACTGCTCCAATAGAAAAATTTGAAGCAATAGTATGTATATGGAATGGTAATGTCCAATTTGGTCCCCTCAAAATAGGTGCTCTGGTTAAGATTGCCTTAAGTTCCTCAAAAGAATGTTGGCACTCTAATGTCCAATGAAATTCTATATCTTTAGTCAGCCAAACAAACAATGGTGTTGCAATCTTACTGAAGTCTTTAATGAACCTCCTATAATAGCATGCATGGCCTAGGAAGCTTCTAACATCTCTCTGCATTTGTAGAATAGGTAATGTAGAAATGATCTCTATCTTATGCGGGTTAACTTGAATCCCTCCACTGGATATGAAATTTCCTAGAACAATTCCCTAAGTCATCATCATAAAGCACTTTTCATTACTTAGGGACAAGTTATGTTCTTTACATCTTTTCAAAACCTTTTCCAGATTAGTAAGGGCTTCTTCATAAGTTTCCCCATATGTGGTGAAGTCATCCATATATATCTCCATAGATTCATGAGCACAATTAGAGAAGATGCTAAGCACTTCCCTCTGAAAAGTAGTTGAGGCATTGCATAGCCTAAAGGACAAGACAAAATAAGCATAAGTACCCCAAGGGCAGGTGAATGCTATTTTGTCTTGATCCTCTAGAGCAATCTTTATTTGATTGTAGCCACTAAAACCATCTAGGAATGAAAAGTACTTCTTCCCTACTAAAGATTCAAGCACTTGATCAATAAAAGGTAATGGGAAGTGGTCGTTCCTAGTGGTTATGTTCAACTCCTTATAATCTACACATATACTCCATTTTCCACCTTTTTTAGGGACAATAACTAAGGGTGATACCCATTCACTGTCAAATATCGGATAGATGAAGCCTACATCAAGTAGTTTTTGGAGTTCAGCTTTAACCATTTCTCTTAAAGAAGGGTTCATCCTTTTTTGAGGTTGTCTAATGGGTCTAAAACCATCATTTATATAGATCCTATGCATGCACAAGTCAGGGTCTATTCCCTTCATGTCATGGTAGTCCCATACAAATTATGTTGCATGTGCCTTCAACACTATATTCAAGGAATTCTATTGCTCTTTAGTTAGTGCATTGTTTATGTTCAACATTTTTACTGGCAGGATTTCTAATGTTTTGGATGATGCTTGCACAAATGAGAGGTCAAGTCTAAGAATGTTTGGTATAGATTGTTGTGGTAGCAAGGAATGGAAAATCTGAGATATTTCCTCTGATGAATTAGTAGGTATAATGTTCTACAAAGGATCTTGTAGGCATGAAAGACAATGTTGTTTTTGTGGGTTCCTACCACAATCATTTTGTATTGTGTGAGCATTCAAATCATCTTCATCCTAATCATCCAAAAAAGGGCTATGTTCTATTATCATTAGAGTTTGTAGGGAATAGTGGTCATCCTCATCTAAGGTAGGCCATATGGTTTGATCAAGATCAACATAAGGTTGGGATGGTGGATAGAGGACCAATTTCTTGGTCATAGTCTCATTTGATATTATCATATTTCCAGACCTATAACCTATGAATGCATCAGCTATAGCTAACCATAATCTACCTAAAATGAGTGGATATCTTGCAAGGTTGACCTTTGGTTGTAAGACTATGAAATCAGCAGGATATTCCCAGGAATCTAATGCTATAACTAAATCCTCAATGATTCCCTTAGGCTTTACTGTTGACCTATCTACCAACTGTAAACCAGTAGGTGTAGGTCTAAGGTTGGCTAACTGAAGGAGTTGCATTGTTTCCTTAGTCATGACACTAATTGCTTCCCCTAAATCAATCAAGGTGTTCTTGATAAGGGTCCCATTAATCTTAACATCCACTATTAGACTACAAAGGTTTGTGTATTTAGGGATAGTTATGTTCCTTAGCATAATATTAACAAGGTTTCCTAGGACATGAATTGTCTGTGGATCCTTCCTTTTTCTTCTTGGTTTCTTAAGACATAGGTCCCTCATAGTCTTGGTATAAATTGGGATGTCCTTTATTGCTTAAATGAGGGAAATTTTGATACTTACATCCTTTAGTTGACCCATTAGGTCTATCTTAGCTTGACTTTGATGTCTTGGTATGGCTAAGAACATAAGAAATGGAAGCTTTGGACTTCAGATAGTTTGGTTTACCTTATTTGACTCAGGTGTTAGGGATGAATTGTCTGGAGCTTCAATTGTAGGTTTCTCATCTTCCAATTCAGTAATTTGTGGGGATGAAGGACCAGCTAGTGTTTTTCCTGATCTAAAGTGGACATCACTCACCTCTACCCCATATTTGGGGTATTACATAGCCTCGTTAGTATAAGCATGTTGGAAAAACTTGTTAGGGTTAGCTGTAGGTTGGGAAAGTAATTGTGGTGCTCTTGGTGGCTAATATGTTGGATTGGATGGATTAGGCATAATGGTTTATTGTTGTGGCTGAGGGGTAAGCAAAGGCTCCTAGTAATTCATGTTTTGCTACTGCCACTGCTGGCCTTTTTGCCATTGTGGCTACCACTAGTTTTGATATGTTGGCCACTAAGGATTATAACTAGAACCTTGAAAATTTTGTTGTGACCATGCATTTGGTTGCTACTAGTTCCAATTTTGCTAAGGTTATTGCCATTGTTGAGGTTTTTGCCATTTTTTTTTTGTTATTTGGCCAGGGCTGGGAATTCCAAGTAGAAAAATTTTGATTTCCAATTGAAAAAGATGAATTAAAATTTAGAGGGTCTTGTGGCATACCTTGTCTTGGTTTCTATGGCCTTCTTTGAGAAATGTAAAATAGTTGTCCATCCTCTCCTTCAACTGATTGAAAATCAAGTTTCTCTATTTTTTCTTCTTTAATACTAGCCACCCTCTTGCATTTGTAGTTTACTTTCATTTGTCTACAGCTGGGCAGTATTCAGTAAGCATTACTTCAGCCTCCTCTTGCTTCTTCTTTATATGGAGAGTGTGTAACTGAGTTGCTAGGTGACTGATAATGTCCTCATTCATGTTGGACAACAAATTACTTAACTCTATCTTTGAAACCCCAGTAGATGATTTTCCAATGGTGGATGTCCTCTCTCCCCTTGGCTTCTTGGTGAAGGTCCTAGAGTAATTTCTGCAGACCTTGCAAATTTCTTCAAATGGTAGTTGAGAAACATCCCCTTGCCCAATAAGATTTAGGGCATCCATGCAGTCCTCATTGACTCCCCTTAAGAATATTAACTTGAGAGATTCTTTAGATAGGTTGTTTTGTGGGTTTTTCTTCAAGGAGAATTGGAATCTCTCCACATAGTCCTCTAATGGCTCATCCTCCTTCTGTGACATTCTAAAAATTTCATCTCTCCTCCTATCAAGTCCTCTACAATAGTTTCAGTATTTTTCCAAGAAAAATGTTTTCATGGTATCCCAATCTAAATAACATCCTTGCCTAATCCCATAAACCATCTCAGGGCAACACCTTTTAGAGTGGCAAGAAAGAGCTTGAGCCTATGAGCATCAAAGGTATACCCATAGCTCCTGCATAGGACATCAAAATCAAATAGAAATGTGTCTGGATCTTCATTCACCAAACCATAAAAGACTAGTAATGTTGAAGGAGGGATATTTTTTAGCACAGTATCCCTTTCTTGGTTGGTGATTGGGAACTCAAAGGTTACATGTTCAAGTGGATCATCCATTGCTACATCACCCATGGTTCGATATGTCTCCTCTGTGGGTGTAGTAGATATTGGTAAAAGGGAAGATTCTTCTTTAGTAGTAACCTCACTTTGATTAATTTAGTCACCAATATCTTCTTTTGCTTGTTGGCTTGTTGAAGGGAGGAACCTTCCCAATGCGTTACTCTGCCTCTACATACAACATATAGAACTTTGTATAGCAACAACTCCTATATAATGTCAGTAGAATGTTCTGGTATTTGATAAGATTAAACCTAACAGTCTTGATGTTGCAAACAAAGTGTAAACTATAAGAGCTTGGAAAAACAAGTCTTATGAAAGTAGCACCATCTTTGGAAACATCACAGAAAATGTAGATTCCCTTCTAATGCCTAATAAACTTGGTGGCAATCACTCAATTTAGGGGAAAACCTAGTTGAGCAGTCCACTTGACATTGAAAAGATTTTCATTAGACTATCGACTAGGACTAGTAGGCTTGTGATCGTACTGACACTATATGTGCTTTCAAAGACCTAAGTTTACCTAAATTACCCTAGTGAAGGTATTATACTTGTTGGAAAATCATAAAAATGCATAATAGTGAAAGAAGTAAAGTTGGTGCTTTGGCTACGGGTACCTACAACATAGTCTATGACTTAACTGTTGTTAATAGGTAAAAATGATGAAACTAATTGGAAACTAATAATTGAACCTATTCTACACTCTAGAGTACTACAAGTTAAATGAATGCAATCATGAAAATGAACAACAATTATTAATAACTTGATATGAGAATCTATCTTAACTTATTATGTAATTATGAAGTAACTACTTAACATAAATAAAGAAAATGTAAATATAATGAAGGGAAGTACCTGAGTGGCCCTTTCTTAGGTAGCTATCTCCACTAAACTAAACCAATCTAAATCCCCATACTCAACTCAATCATATCAACCCAAGATCATTCATTGCATATTCCAAAATATTACATGAAATCTTGCTCAAAGTTTGTATTCAGAAAAAAACCATGTTTGAACAATCAACATGTTTGTGTAAAAACAATTGAAAACTAAAAAGTGTTTGATAACCAAACCCACAACTGAAAGATTAATTCACTATCTCCTAAAGACTCAACCATCAGCTATATACATGCACATGGGAGTTTATTTAGAACATAACTCTAAACTGAAACCATTAATTACAACTCTCCTAGATATCATAGCACAATTAAGATTTAGTTATCCTAACTACAAGTGAAAAGAAATAAGAATCCAAATAGGATTATAATTCTGCAATAACAGAACTGAAACATGGAACATAGTATCATTCATTCTGGAATCCTAATGATAACAGGGTTGCCCTTCTTCAATGCCTTTATTGTTTGTCATAATGACGCATGATTGTCTCCATCAAGTGTCTCCATATTGTAGTTATTGTGTTCAGTGTATTCAGGAACATCCCCTATTTCATTGTCTAGGAACTCCTTCGGTAGTGGGTTGCATTTTGTAGTTGTTGTGAGCTATAGTGTCTTCTTAGGCTATAAGGGGTTAGTTCATAAAACACACACACAATATTAACTAGCATGATTAAACACATATATCAATCATAATGCATACATATGCACATATAAATCAAGCAACACCATCATATCATAACTGCATTTACATATACTTTAACCAAGTTCAAGGTATGCATAATAAACATAAAAGATGGCATACTATAGGAATAATTGACTTAGGAATGTCTTATAAGCAACATAAGGATAATATAAAACTAGCTAATAAATTGGCTCATCAAACATGAACTATTGACAAAGGGTGGAGAATAACATGACATAAACTACCCTTTAAGATATAAAAAATTAGCAGATAAAATTTAGTAAAAAGTTGAAACTATTTTAAGAAAAAATGCATTAATTAATAGATAAATTTATAAGTAAAAAAGTGATACTACTGTAAGAGAAACTTCATGAATTACAATCATTAATGCTACTTATTTGGTATTTTGAACAAACAATAATATTTATTGGCAAAACAATAGAATATGATTATAAACATTCCTTTCATTTAATGAACTATAAATGTTTCATGACTTACTCAATTAATACACAAATTGGAAGAGGATACTATTTATTTTTAGGATGGTAAGAATGGATTCACTACATCCTCTAAAAACCACACTATTGTGCTCTTGACATTATGACACATTTAGCCTAAAAAAGTTTAGTTGGAAAATACAACTCTACTTTATTAAGATCATGTAGAGTAGGATCATCATTTCTAAAAATTCTCCATTGATACACAACCAAAGAGTATAAGATCTAAGAACTAAACATATTGGAGAATTGAGTTCACGATAAAATCCATTGAATACATAAATAGAGTGTGAAAGAGAACAAAAATTGTAACTATTCCTATTTCAAAAGAGACAATTTTCACATATGAAATAAAAAAAACTTTATAAGAAGGTACGCTCCTCTTGATTATACACTCCCCCAACTCACAAATTAGGAAAGTATTAGCTAACATCCTATGTAGATGCCAATAAATTATTAGCTAAAGTCATATGTAGAATTTGAACTTTACAAACTATGCAAGATTTGAGTTCATTAAAGCAATAACTTTTACATATAGCCAAATATCATATGCATGCTAGTAATAATAAAGATGCATATGGATGTGATATTTAAAGACCTAAAGGTCTTAACTTCATTAAGTTGGACACAGTATCACATTAAGCTTTTCCCTTCACACCTTCAATAACCCCTATTAACATGCAAGTTTAGATAACACCTACCATCAAAGTTAAAAAATAGTCTAATCTAGTTATTAGATGAAACTCAAATTTGTAAGAAGATTGTCAAAATAATAAATTTATTGTGACATCAATGAATATTGAAAAGTTGTGGTATTACATACAAAAATATTTTTCTACATATATGTTGAAACTATTTTAGATAGATGGAGAGTGGTGACAGATGGATAGATATTTAGAAACATCTATCCTTTTAAGTGTCAAACATCTATCCTTCCAATGAAATAAAACATGACTATTTTATATGCAATGATGAAAGATGTAGTGTAAGACAATGAAAAATACATTACAACACGATGTAGAAATAAAAATAAATCTAAACTTTTTTATTAATTTTAATCAATTTACTGATTCCATATAGGGGAGAGGAGTCGATACGTAGGCAGGGGCCCTAACGTGCAATGGGACATGCGCTCATTGGGGCCCACATGTGTATGTCAATCCTCCACAAATTTAAAAAAAAGCAATGCATAAATAGGCATGATGAGACCAACACAAATTGGATATTAGATGCACACATAATCGTATATATTTGGAAACAAAACAAGTACATGCTAGCATCCAAACATGATGAAGTGTATCCAACTTGTATCTGACATAAGACAAGTAGCAATCCAACATGGAAATTAAATAGCCCAAACATTAATTTTTGCACCCTTCCCCATAAACTTTGAAACCCAATTTTCACACCAATCCAGGTGTCTCTTTCACATTAATCACAACTACACAAAATAAAAAAGGTGCCAAGTCAACACAATTCAAACCCATCTAACATGTGTTTGACCAAAATGCGAACCCATTACAACCATGTTTCCAACCGTAGCATAACCAAACCAACACGCAAATGCATTCACCTATCTCTTCAACCATGAGACCTATAACATGTATCAACATGAATTTGTCCCATCTCGCCAAGTAGGGTGTGCACATAGTGGAGTTGAATTCAAATATCCCACCTGCATCCATTTTTAAGAGTTGTAAGGCCGTCATTATTCAAAAAAAAATTATGGAAACAATTACAAACAATCCACCAAACCAATCAACTCAATAATTAATGGTAAAAATCAATCAAATCTCTAATTCATATCACCCAGAATTCAAATTCAAAAGAGGACAACAATTTATTTCACCACACCAAACAAGCATCAATCATATTTAAATAATTCCCAATTCAAATAGCTATGAAAACCTTCAAGTATTCACTTATTTTGTAGTGAGTGACATAAGAAAAGGAGTGACAAGCACAAAATTCATTGAGTTAACAACAATGGGAGGTAGTAGCTCAAATTCCAATGCATCATCATCCATATTGTTCTAGGTATTCCTCTGATAATTTTCCATTCATGAGATTTATATTGTTCTTCATTACAACCATTATTGTTTCCCATTCGTAAGCTTTATATTGATCTTCACTACAACTATTACAGTCATAGGTTTTTATTTATGTTCCCTACGGTTTATATTGCAAATATTACAATCACGGGTTAGCATTTGTGTTTCCCTAGGGCTTATATTACAAATATTACAGTCATAGGTTAGCATATGTGTTCCATAGGGTTTATATTGCAAATATTACAGTCATAGTTTACCATATAAAGTTTTCCCTAGGGTTTATATTGAAAATATTACAATCATATGTTAGCATATGTCTTCCCTAGGGTTTATATTGCAAATATTACAGTCATAGTTTACCATTTTTGTTTCCCAAAGGTTTATATTGCAAATCTTATAGTCATAGTTTACCATTTATGTTTCCCTAGGGTTTATACTGGAAATATTACAGTCATAGTTTACCATTTTTGTTTCCCTAGGGTTTATATTGCAAATATTATAGTCATAGTTTAGCCTTTATGTTTCATTAAGGTTTGTTTATATTGCAAATATTAAAGTCATAGTTTAGAATTTGTGTTTCATAGGTTGTACATTATCATTCACTCTGGTTATCTTATTCTCATAGGTTCTACATTATTGTTTATATTGTAAATATTACAGTCACGGTTTAGCATTTTTGTTTCATAGGTTTTGCATTATCATTCACTCTACTTATCTTATTCTCATAGGTTTTGTATTATCGTTTATATTGTAAATATTATAGTCATAGTTTAGCATTTATGTTTCATATGTTCTAAATTATCATACACTTTTCTTATCTTATTCTCATAGGTTTTGCATTATTATTTATATTGCAAATATTACAGTCATAGTTTACCATTTCTTTTTCATAGGTTCTACATTATCATTCACTCTAGTTATCTTATTCTCATAGTTTATGCATTATCATTCACTCTAGCTATCTTATTCTCATATGTTTTGCATTATCATTCACTTAGGTTTTCTTCGATTCCAATCATTAGTTTATGAGTTTCTCTTTTTATTAGTTTTTTTTTCATATTTTTCATAGGTTATGCTTCATCAATTCACAAATATTTATGCCTGTCAATGAGTTCATCATGCACAAAATATGTGAGGTTTGTTAAACTCTTATTGTTTTTCATCTGTAAGCTTTCTATTGTGTCATAGTTAAAATGTGAGTGTGGTTTTCACTTTGTTGTGCATGAGAATGTTTATGATGTACATGCTTAAGAGATATGAGTTGTTCTTAAACTCTAGCTCCCTTGCATACAATGTAATTATGTTCTTCTCACTCCTTTATTTCCTTATGTCACTCACTCTAGAATAAATTTAACTCTCTAAACTGTCAATAGTATTTCTGAATTTAAATGCAACAAACTAAAAAGAAAACACATACAAAAACTAATTAATCTTATGTTCAAGCATCACTATCTTCATACATATAAAAATAACTTTTAAAGCATTTGTGTTTCATAGTTTAGCAATTTTGTTTCATAGGTTTTGCATTATCATTCACTCTGGTTATCTTATTCTCATATGTTTTGCATTACAAACTAATTATTCTTTTGTTCAAGCATCACTGTCTTCATACATATAAAGATAATTGTTCAAGCATCACTATTTTGATTGTACTTATTTTGTGCAGATTACTAAGGGTAATGCAGTGGTGACCTGTTCTAGGAACAAAAAAAGAAAAGAGCCATGACAAGGTTTCCCTCCCACAAATGAGGGGCTAGATTACCCCCTGAACCAGATCCTATTGCACAAGTAGAGGAGGTACTCCTCAAATACCACAAAATGAGGTTACTACACCTCAAATACCATAGAAGGTAAAACAAATACAAAAGTTGTGGTCTTCGGATGACATGAAAAGGGCACTCTATGATGTTGAATAGAACATGTCAATAAGGGGGGCTTCCAAAAAGTGGAAAATCCCAACAACCACACTATCCAAATGGCTAGGGGGTCTAACAGCTTCCAAGAAAGGTCCGCCAATAGTCCTTAGTGAAGAGGAAGAACATCTTATTGTGGAATGGTGCAAGAAAATGGCTAATATTGGGAATTGTCTTGAGATAGTCAATATTAAGTCTAAGGTTGCCCAAATTTTTCAGAATAGGCCAAACCCTTTCACCAATGGGTTCTCGGGGAAGTCCTGGTGGACACACTTCAAGAATAGACATCTTGAACTTGCATTGAGAACTATTGAAGGCCTAGAAAAAGATAGGGCATTCAATCTTAGAGTTGATGTTGTAGTTGCATTCTACAATACACTATCTGCAATATACGAAGCACTACCATATGGTCCTAATCGCATATGGAATTGCAATGAAACTAGCATCTAGGTAGGAAAAAATGGGTCCATGAAGGTGCTCGCAAGAAAAGGTAGCAAAAATGTCTCTTAAATTATCCCAAAGATCCATGAATGGATAACCATTCTATGTTGTGTCAATGTTGTTAGGCAGAGCATTCCAGGATTCTACTTGTTCAAGGGGAGTTCAAACATAGATAATTACATCATAGACTGTGAACCAGGTGCTTGCATGGTAGCCCAACCCCATGCATGGATGACCAAATATGTGTTCATAGATTGGTTGACCCACTTCAAAAACTCAGTTCTAGGTGGTGTCTCACCCACCAACAGGCTCTTGCTAATTTTTGACGGCCATGGAAGCCATGCAATACTCGAAACCATCCAAGAAGCAAAAGAAATTAAAGTAGATTTGTCAACATTTCCATCACACACCTCTCATAAGCTACAACCATTGGATGTGAGTGTGTTTGCACCTTTTAAAGCTTACTTCAAATTAGAATGTGCAGTTTTTTTGTCAAAGTTTCCAATCATTGAAGTGAGAAAAGAACTTGCAATGTTAGGCAGCAAAGCAATGAAAAGAGCTTTGACAATTGACAACATCAAAGTTGGGTTTAAAAGGACTGGTATATGGTTGTTGAATCCTGATGCACTTGTGAATGACATGCATCCCAACGAGACATTTGTGGTCAACGAGGATGCTGATGCGATTGAAAAAATTCTCAACCTTTCAGGACTTGGTATGTCAAGTGAGGATGTGGCACTATTGCAATCCACTCTTCCAGATGGACATTTGTAGACTATAACAGAAACACAATAGTCACCTCATAACTATCCTACTGAATCAGTTGTACAAGTGGTGGATGATGAACAAACCCCTCCCATGGTGGACAACCTCGTTGATCAATTCAATGAAAGTTTAGGTCTTCCATCATAACATAGCCAGCCATCCTGGTTGGTTGAGGGAGCAATGAACTTGGGCATTAATTTGCAAGTCCCACAATAGCAGGATACCTATAGTTTCCCATCACCACCACCTGCAATTGACCCTTCTCACGTTGTGCATTAGTATGCTCCTTCTTGCAATTCATATTTACGAGGCAATGAAGATGTAGTAGAGGGCTAACAGGCAGTGGAGGTCATTTCCACATAGTTGGATGAGATAGAACAAACACAAATAGTTTTTCACATCAATAAGTTCCTCAAGCTACCTGTGCACACTGTCCATCAAAAGAAATCCAAAGCTGGTGCAATTTGGATTAGTAGACAGTCTCAACTGTTGACAACGGATGACTACATGAGGCTTTTAATGGATCAAGAGTAAAGGAAGAAAGAGTTCAAGGAGCTAAAAGAAAGAAAGATACAATAGAACAAGGAGAAAAAGGCAACAAAAATTGTGGCAGTGGAGTTGAAGGAGAATGACAAAATTGAGAAGGAGATACTGTGAAAAGAATAAGAGCAACAAAGATTACAACAACAAAAATGATAGAGATGTGAAAAAGGAGCAAGAGATGCTTCACAAGGAATAGGACAGAAAGGAAAGAGATTGAGAGGCACGAAGGGATTTACAAAGAGAGAGGCGGTTAAGGACCCCTTCTAATCCGTTGTCTCAAAGTAATGGAGTCTTCCATGATATTCTCAACATCAATATCCCTCGATTCTTGAAAATAATTAATTATTCAAGCCTCTCCCAATTTGACTTCAAGGTCACTCAATATCCATATCATACTTCCACTTGGGATGTACAAATGTGTTCACCATCGCCCCCAACACATGTCACTTGCACCCAATTTTCCACTCCAAGGCCTAGTCATGTAAGCAATACTCATCATCGAGTAGAAGGGGATGATAACATGGCGAGTGGCACCCCAAGCAAACAACATCCATTTCCCCACCACAGTAGCTAGATGCAACCTTTTTTTTGTTTTCAAATACAATTCAAGTTTCAGACAGTTTACAAGTTTTGATATTTTCAAACGCACCCTAATTATTCACATTTTTAAATTTATGATAAGTACAAATGTAGCATTATTGTTTTGATTTACAAAGTATTTTGATCAAATTCCAATGTGTGTTGTATGTAATTTGCAATGTCTATTACTGTTTTGATTTGTAATGTATGTTTCTTGGTCGATAGTTTTAAATTTATGATAAGTACAGATGCAACGTTATTGTTTTGATTTGCAATGTATTTTGATCAGATTTCAATGTGTGTTGTATGTAATTTTCAATGTGTTATTGTTTTGATTTGTGATGTATGCTTCTGATGTGTTTGTTTCTCATTTTTAGTTTATATTTTTTATTTAATTTTCCATGTGGAATGACGCCATTTATCCACACGAAAATAATTCCCAAAAATACCATGTGACCTAAACGTGCTCACCTGGAATGCCATTTGCTATGTGGCATGATGTCCAAAGTGGACTACATTTCCACGTCTACTTCTATCACTCCACCACCCTTACACCCCACTATGTCACATTAATCACTTGCCGCCCCTTGCTATACTTATCTATAGTCGTGTTTAATGCACGTCACTTCCTCTAAGCTCCACGACATCCCGCCTATTTTTCAATCCAACCTATACATATACATATGTATATGTATATGTATATGTATATACATTTGTATATGTATATACATTATTTTTCAATCCAACCTATACATATACATATGTATATGTATATGTATATACATTTGTATATGTATATGTATATACATTTGTATATGTATATGTATATACATATGTATATACATATACATATACATATGTATATGTATATACATATACATATGTATATGTATGTATATATGCATATATGTATATGTATATGTCTACATATACATATACATCCCACATATTGTTCGAGCCAACTTGCATTCAATGCTCTTAATGCCTCGCACAACTTGCCAACTTTAGAGCCTTTCAATCTAGCAACTTCTCAATTATTCTTCACTTGGAAGCCATTACGTGCTCGCTTCAGTGCTCTACAAGTTCCAAACAATGACCACATCATGCGACGCTCGGATTCCAACGTCCCTTCCAACTTCTTTATATTGCTACATGTACATATATGTATATCTTTATGCATATGTATAAACATATACATATACATATACATATACATAGACATATGCAGATGTATATATGTATATGTATATGTATATGTATATGTATATATACATGTAAATATGTATATGTATATGTATATACAGATACATATACATATACATATGTATACACATTCATATACATAGACTTATACATATGTATATATATGTACATATACATAGACGTACACATATACATATACATATACCTATACATATACATATAAATATACATATAGGTACATATATCTATATGTATACACACATAAATATGCATATAGGTACATATATCTATATGTATACACATATAAATATACATATATGTACATATATCTATTTTGTTGTTGCTTTTGAATTCAATCATGCAACTATTGTATCTTTTTTAGGTGTCATTGATTAATTTGGGGGTGTTATCTTTTTCATAGGTTCTGCTTCATCTTCAATTCAATAATACATCTATTGCAACCAATGTATGCATGTATGTATAAGTATATACCTCTTCATACATATCTATTTTATTGTTGTGTTTCAATTCTGTCATGCAAATGAATGCATGTAAACAATTGTAGATACATCTATGTATATCTATACATATATACATATACATATACGGATGCATATACATATACATATACATAAATGTATATGTATACATATTATATATACTATTGCAAATTTTCATTTTAGTAACAAATAATATTATTGGTTGTTTCAATGCCATAGATAAATGTGGGGTTGTTCTCTTTTTCATAGGTTCTACTTCATCAATTCAGTCAGGTAAGCAATAGAGACATAAATATTCTTGGTAAGCAAAAGAATGCATGTAAGCAATTCTATATACATATACATATACATATACACACACATATATATATATATACGCACACACATATATATATACATATACATATGCATATACATATACATATATATACACATACACATACACATATACATATACATAATATTCTTTGTTGTTTCGGTGTCATAGATAAATTTGGGGTTGTTCTCTTTTTCATAGGTTTTGCTTCATCATTTCAATTAGGTAAGCAATAGAGACATAAATATTCTTGGTAAGCAAAAGAATACATGTAAGCAATTCTATATACATATACACATACATATACATACACATATACATATACATATGCATATGTATACACATACACATACACATATACATATACATATACATAATATTGTTGGTTGTTTCGGTGCCATGGATAAATTTGGGCGTGTTCCATTTTTCATAAGTTCTGCTTCATCAATTTAGTCACGTAAATATGTATTAATATGGTATACAATTATGTTTTGTTATTCTGATATTTAGTCATATAAATATTGATGTTTTATTCAAGTGGACCGTCAAAAATTGGACGCATACATTTCGACTCCTCTCCCCTATAGAGTCATGGCTATTGTTGCATTCAGTAATGAATTAGGGAGACTTGATTTTATGAACACTCTTCTAATGGGAACCTATGTTGCACCTACCCACGATTCCATTTAAATTGTGAAGTGCTACATAGGGAACCATTAAAGGCCTTCACAAAACCAAGTCCCCTAAGTGATTCAAATACTTATACAGATAGACAATGTGAAAGTGATTCAAATAGTTGCAAACTCAAAGGGATGTGCATTGAACACAACTATACATAAGAATAGCAAGGGGTGGTGATAGATTAATGTGAGGCAGTGGAGTGAAATGGTGGCCAACTTATATAATTTAATGCTTCCATAGATAATTTTGGGGGTGGTTGAATAGTAGACCTTGATGTTGGAACCATCAAAACAATTTTAACTTCCATCCATACAAATATTAAAAACAACTTGTAGTGTGAAAGTTTATGCAATGATGAACACAGAAATAGAATTTTTATCTGTACAAGATATACATGATGTGCATGGATCCAAACATCCATGATAGATCACATATATCTCAAATAGATAGACCTCTTTCAATTCCTATCACTGTTTGATGAACACACAATAATTGCAAGACTGAATTGATGTAAAAGAGAACACATATAAATTAATCAATGGCACCTATGTAAGCTACAATAGTTGCAGGTCTGAATTAATGAAGCATAACCTATGCAAAAGAGAACACCCCCAAATTAATCAAAGGCACCTAAAACTGATACAATTGTTCCAAGGCTGAATTGATGAAGCATAACCTATAAAAAAGAGAACACCTAAGAAGGCTAGAATAGTTGCATGAGTGAATTGATGTAGTAGGACCTATTAAAAAGATAACACACCCAAATTAATATATTTATACCTAAAAAAGATAACTCGTGCAAAACATAACCCCCCCAAATTAATTGAATAGTAGACCTTGATGTTGGAACCATAAAAAAAAAATTAACTTCCATCCATACAAATATTAAAAACAATTTGCAGTGTGAAAGTTTGTGCAATGATGAATGCAAAATAGAAGTCTTATCTCTACAAGATGTGGACAAAGATTTTGGCACCACAAGACTCTCTAACACTTCTAGGGTTTTTTGTTAGGAAAATATAGGGCATCTCAGAGTAACCTCCAAGAAGAGTAGTACCTTCGATAACTTTAATTTCGATTAGATTGCCTCAAAGACACGTACAACTATCCTAAAGCGGAAACAGACACAGTTCATTTCCCACATTGATCCTTCTAAGAGAAGCACAAGTAAAATTCAACAGCACACATTAACAGATTCTACTACAAGAACCAACAGGCATGAAAGATGAGACAAAAATTAGAACAAATAGATTTACGTGGGGAAAATCATTTCAGATAAAAAACCCCACACTCCAAAGATTGAGCCATTGTATTATTCAACAACAAACGGTTACAATACAATTTCAGGCTCATAGCCTTTACAAAGATTACATCTTGTTCATTCTTGATTCAATTTGGTAGCACACTCTCCCTGAGAGATCAATCATGGCATTCATGATCAAGAGAGATTCCAGCATAACCCTGCCTCTCTCTTCCTTTGCTTCGGCATCATGGCCTCGGCCTTTCAACCAGCCACTCATCCCTCTCTCTTCGCTTCTCTTGTTCTTTCCGGCTCTCCTTCACATCGGCTCTTCTTCTACTGAACGTCCAATGCTTATACATACGTTCTCAATAGGCTTTGTGAATCGGTTCATTTCCAACTATCGGATCACAACTATCGAATCATCCAGCTCAGCATCGTAGATGTTTCCACTTCCTTACATAGAAGATAATATGTCCAAGTCACACCATGTAGGAAAGTCTTCAAACAGTCAAGGGCATTCAACCTATGTTGGCATGTCGGTGAGACACTAACTGTGTCTCCTTGATGCCAACACAGCCAGCATTCGATATCGCCAAGAGTTGTCCCCATCGGTAAGAGGTTACACCAAGCCCACACGTTGCATCGACTTTAGCATTCACATCGGCAAGACTATCGCTATTGCCAGGAGATCATACCAAGGTTCCAAAGTTATACTGAAACCACTGACGTTCATTGCATTCCTATCGACATCCATCCATCGGCAAGAGTTTCCTCATCGGCATGATTAGCGAGACCTCTCACCGACCTCTAGTTGAACACATCCGTCAAGCTATCGCTAAGACATCCAACTGTCACCAAGACATCATACAGAAGTCTTCAAGTCATGCCAAAAAGAACACTCATCAGCAAGACTTACCGCTCTCGCCAAGACATCCTACCGATGCCTTCAAATCATATCGAAGTGTATACTGTTGGAAAGACTTACCGCTATCGCCAAGAGGTCATAGCAAATACATCATGTCACCCTGAAGACCATTTACTATCGGCAAGACTCTCCATCAGTCGTTGGGACTTCATACTGAGTGTTCAAGTCATACCGACATTAGGATTCCCATCGGCAAGACAATCACTCTTCGCCAAGACATCATACCAATTCCTTCAAGTCATATCGAAGAGCCCAACCGTCAGCCAGACATTCCACATTCGCTGAGACTTCATACTGAAGTCCTTGTGTTTCTCTGATGACTCCATTAGCTAGGAGTCTCACCGAAAACACCCAATCACATGTGGCTTTGTCGGCCAGACTTACCGTTGTCGCCAAGAGGTCATAGCGAACCCCTTTCGTTACCCTGATGACTCCATATGTATATAGCTATCGGCGATACATCTCCCTGTCGCCAAGAGTTCCTACCAAACCCTTATGTTACACTGAAGACTTCTTTCACCACAGGTCTCCCCAACATCCGCTAGACACCAACCTATCGACCAGACATCTCCTAGTTGCCAAGACTTCATATCGATAGGAGCAAGTCATACCGATTATCACATCGGCCAGACAGACCAAAGGTCACACCGATATCTGCAAGACTTCCTATCGTCATCGAGACATCATTCTGACAGTCCAAGGTTATGCTGAAGGTTTTAGATGCTGATCGCCAAGACATTCAAGAGGTCACAGTGACAGTCCAGGATCAACTAGCAGATCGGCCAGACATCTCCTCAATCTCACCAAAATTGCTCACAAGAAGTTTCAGCCTATGGGATTGAGGCACCAATTCCAACAATCTCCCACTTGACGAAGATCACACAGGCACCTCCAAAGCAACCAGAAACTAAGATCACACTAGCTCCACTAGTTCAGACCCTGCAACACTCAAGACACCCAATCAACAAGATTCCACAGATAACAGTCCACCAAACAATCTGCAACAAAGACCAGGCATCCAACTGCAACTCACTGTCTAAAAAAACAACCGAAGTGCAACCGATCACAACCTTCCAGGAAACCACATAGACCTCAAACATGCTCTCATGCTCCATCAAGAATTCTGCTCCAACATCCAAGATCTCCACCATTCAGGCAACAATCCTGTCATCTTCCAACATGCCACTTGAGGAAGAAAGATACAAGCCAAGGTGAATAAGCACCATTCCAACGAACACAAGCAAAAGATCCTAGTGATATCAACAACAAGATATTGCTACCACTTCACTGTGCTCAAACGCTATACAGAAGAAATATCAACTTCAAAGCTTCAAACAGAACACACCAGTGAAGTCATTCTCCATAAACAAGATAAACAACACCAGTTAGAACAACAATCAAATTGACTGCTTCCATCCAACTGATAAATCCACGCGACTGAAAATAGCACCCACAGCTTGTGTTATTCCATCCAATTTCACATACCTCAAAAGGTATCAGCATTAGTAAACTCATGCCGCACCATAACCAACTCATTAACAGTAAATACAAGCTCTAAGTGCCAATCAGTCTAAGAAGACAAAACTCAACAGGAACTCCCACTGCCCGAGTAATCCAAAGACATCACAAGTCTACCAATTACAACACATAGAGAATGTACCCATGTAGTACCAAGGAAATATCCACAATGACATGCCCAACTTGCAACAAACTCTTACAATAAACATTTCTCTCACCACAAGTCTTCACAGTTCTCCCAAGATCTCCACATGCAACAAACAATTGTAATGAGAAAACAAACATCCAGGATGAAAACCAAGACTAAAGAGAGAAACCCTGCACATCATATTCCTGTAGAACATCCTCCTACAGACACTTCTAACTGCCAGCTGTGTCAAGAATGATCTCCTTCTCATTCAGAAAGAAAATCAAGCTACTTCATTCCCCATTTCAGGAAATTAGCCCATACATCATCTCCTACCAATTCTCATCAGTAAAACACAAAATCTCAAGGAGATAAACAAGTTGTACAACTTCCACTATGAATCCTCCAGAACCCATAAACAACAATTCAAGATCCATATCATGAAAGTGAACATAAAACACATCTGAAAAATATAATGGGCCAAATACCTCTCAAATAGACTGCTGAGCAGACCAAGAGTGGGAACGAGAATACTCCTTCAAGATATACAAGCCATCATGACTAATCCAAGAGCAATCTCCTCATAGGTCTCTTATTGAACTCACGTTCAACCAAGGTGTAGGCTTCTCATACTTTCTACTAAAAGACTCCATCAAGAGTAACAATCAACAACACTTCTCTCATAAGAGAAAAACAGCCTCACCTTATTCTTCATGTATCCATGAGTGCTAGTAACTGATCATCTCATGCTAAAATTTCAACTGCATTACTGCACTATCACGAAGTATCAAGCAAATAATCAAAGCACCCAATACACAAAGAATTACCAGACCACTGTCAAATCTCCAATCATCTGAATCAGGAACTTATCATGACACCATGATCTGCATATCCCCTTAGGAGATACCATGCTTCAGGTTACTTCACCATAGTCTCAAGTACAATGCATAATGCCAAAACTCCAGTACAGAAACAAGAGTATACCATGACATAAAGCAAATAGACTCAAAACCAACATCCCCTATCAAGCACCACCAACACCTCAGCCAAAGACTCCAAGTCCTCCATGGATCCAAGATGTTGCACATTTTCAAATAATGTCCATGCAAATGCGAAAGAACCCTTCTATAGCAACAGAATCTAAAAGCTCCCTCTTGAAACATCTGCAACACTAAAGAAGACCATTCACCACCATGTGATGAACCCACAGTCATTGCTAAAGCTCCCACTAAAACATGACATCCGAGCTCTCCAAGCATCATGACCACCTGCTTCAGGTTCCCATAACCGACTATTTAGGTACTCAATAGTATCCATCCTCTCATCTCAAAGCAATCACACCAATGCACAAGTGACCACAGACAAGGCCAGCTAACAAGTCTGCACTAGCAATGAATCAACCTCGTGGATAAAGACAATCCACATCCAAGTCATCTCACTGCAGCCAATGGGTAGCTAATCCACCAACCGCATAACTCGTAGATCACAAACATCGAACATGCAAACCCATCATCGCATTGGAAACTACAACACTAAGATTTCAAAGAGAATAACCACGTAGACACCATGACTCAAACACCAGATCACTCCAAACCTGATTTTCCAATCATGTCCACAATGAGCACCATAATCAAGAAACCCACAGGCATCACCACAAGAATTTTGAGTGACAAATCATGTACCAACACTCCCATGCAAAGAAGAAATCACACCTCCTCAAACCATGCACAAAGCATGCATGCAGAACTGCAACTATCTCATCCAGTAACACCCCTAAGGCCAGGGTCTAGAAAATAGCTTTAACATCAACTCCACAATACCACAATTTTTGCTTAACCGTGTAAAAACCTGCAAAACCACTAATCCATGCAAGTACAAAACATCCTTAAAAGGAAAACAGTAGTTCAAGAAATCCAGACCCCTTTCAGGCCAAATCTAAACCACCAACATGTACATGCATCCGAGAAAGAGAGAAAGGCTATTTCAGAAGCTTGCAAATCATCTAATGATTAACTCCATAGCCTTTATCTATTCGAGGTTAACAGGAAACCGTGCCTTCCAACACCAGGAAACACCACCTAACATAAGCACTCTCTTCCATGGCTGAGAAAAAAACTAGGCTTCTCCATATCATCAAGGAGTCTCTCACACAAACACCGACTATGAAAGCTTTACAACTACACAACCATAGAGCAAGAAAATCCACCTCATACACCAAGGTTATACTGCTACCAACGAGGAGACACAGATCACATCAAAACAACATGATCAACTCCCTTTTCCATCTCCACCATCCTTCAAGTTTCGTGTTGTCTCTAAATATCACAAGACTTCCACTCACCAAAAGGATAATAAAACAGACGATTCCTCCAGATTTCCTCCAGCCTCACAAGCTAAGAAATCTTCATAGGAGAAATACCCAGAACCAACAACTAGAAGAAGGCTTTGATACCACTTGTTAGGAAAATATAGGGCATCTCAGAATAACCTCCAAGAAGAGTAGTGCCTTCAGTAACTTTAATTTCAATTAGATTGCCTCAAAGACACGTACAACTATGTCCTAAAGTGGAAACAAACACAGTTCATTTCCCACATTGATCCTTTTGAGAGAAGCACATGTAAAATTCAACAGCATGCATTAACAGATTCTACTACAAGAACCAACAGAAATGAAAGATGAGACAAAAATCAGAACAAATATATTTACGTGGGGAAAATCCTTTTGGATAAAAAACCCCACACTCCAAAGATCGAGCCATTGTATTATTCAGCAACAAACGGTTACAATACAATTTCAAGCTCATAGCCTTTACAGAGATTACATCTTGTTCATTCTAGATTCAATCTGGTAGCACACTCTCCCTGAGAGATCAATCATGGCATTCATGATCAAGAGAGATTCCAGCATAACCCTGCCTCTCTCTTCCTCTGCTTCGGCCTCATGGCCTTGGCCTTTCAGCCAACCACTCGTCCCTCTCTCTTCGCTTCTCTTGTTCTTTCTAGCTCTCCTTCACACCGGCTCTTCTTCTACTAAACGTCCAATGCATATACATACGTTCTCAACAGGCTCTGTGAATCGTTCTATTTCCAACTGTCGGATCACAACTATTGAATCATCCAGCTCAACATCGTAGATGTTTCCACTTCCTTGCATAGAAGATAATATGTCCATGTCACACCATGTAGGACAGTCTTCAAATGGTCAAGGGTGTTCAACCTGTGTTGGCATGTCGGTGAGACACTAACTGTGTCTCCCTGATTCCAACACAGCCAGCATTTGATATCACCAAGAGTTGTCCCCATCGGCAAGAGGTTACAACGAGCCCACACATTGCATCGACTTCAGCATTCACATCGACAAGACTATCGCTATCGCTAGGAGATCATACCGAGGTTCCAAAGTTATACCAAAACCACTGACGTTCATTGCATTCCTATCGGCATCCATCTATCGGCAAGAGTTTCCTCATCGGCATGATCGGCGAGACCTCTCACCAACCTCCAGTTGAACACATCTGTCAAGCTATCGCTAAGACATCCAACTGTCACCAAGACATCATACAGAAGTCTTCAAGTCATGCCAAAAAGAACACTCGTCAGCAAGACTTACCGCTCTCGCCAAGACATCCTACCGATGCCTTCAAGTCATATCAAAGTGTATACTATCGGCGAGACTTACGGCTATCACCAAGAGGTCATAGCGAATACATCATGTCACCCCGAAGACCATTTACTATCGGAAAGACTCTCCATCAGTCGCTGGGACTTCATACTAAGTGTTCAAGTCATACCGACATTAGGATTCCCATCGGCAAGACAATCACTCTTCGCCAAGACATCATACCGATGCCTTCAAGTCATATCGAAGAGTCCAACCATCGGCCAGACATTCCACATTCGCTGAGACTTCATACCGAAGTCCTTGTGTTTCTCTGATGACTCCATTAGCTAGGAGTCTCACCGAAAACACTTGATCACATGTGGCTTTGTCGGCCAGACTTACCGCTGTCACCAAGAGGTCATAGTGAACCCCTTTCGTTACCCTGATGACTCCATATGTATATAGTTGTCAGTGAGACATCTCCCTGTCACCAAGAGTTCATATCGAACCCTTATGTTACACTGAAGACTTCTTTCGCCACAGGTCTCCCTGACATCCGCTATACACCAACCTATCAACCAGACATCTCCCAGTCACCAAGACTTCATATTGATAGGAGCAAGTCATACCGATTATCACATCGGCCAAACAAACCAAAGGTCACGCCGATATCTTCAAGACTTCCTATCCTCGCCAAGACATCATTTCGATAGTCCAAGGTTACGCTGAAGGTTTCAGATGCTGATCACCAAGACATTCAGGAGGTCACAGCAATAGTCCAGGATCAACTAGCAGATCGGCCAGACATCTCCTTAGTCTCACCGAAATTGCTCACAAGAAGTTTCAACCTGTGGGATTGAGGCACCAATTCCAACATTTTTACCCTAAAAGGAGAGAGGTATGCCAAAAATTGCAATGTCCCCACTCAAAAATAATGCAAGTATGAATGAAATATGTCTAAATAGGATGATCAAAATGCAAAAAATTGGTAAAAGATATTGATTATTAAATGAAAACTAAAGAAATGCACATTTTTTGAAAACACGGTGTTGTATACAAAAACACCTAGAAAGATGAATAGAAATGCAAATAGAACATAATAGAAAAGAAAAATAAAAAGAATGCACCTAGAAATATGTTGCAGACTGGAATGAAGACTGGAAATTTTGTTGATCTTGTAAATTTGGCCTAATGGGACACTTACACCATTATGGGAAACTTAGTTCAAGATCTAGAAAACTACACGGGAGCCCATTTCAGACAAATGGGTATCCAAATCTATAGAAAAATATAAAAAACATGTGCAGTGGGACTAATTCGCCACTATTGGTGACTTAGACCACTTCTAAATTTTTGAAAATCCGAAAGTGGAAATGGAAGTCCTCGGTCTGCACTTCAGTTCTTGATAGGTGTCTGCCTTTGAAACTCTGATTTCTGGCTCTTTGAATTTTTGTGGATATTTTGGCTTAGGCAATGAGGATATGTCTTCAACAACTTTACAACTTATTCTTCAATGATTTCATAGTCTTCAAGATACCTAAATTTGCAAACACACAAGGAAAGAGAGAGAAATGTTGGATATTAGGGCATGGGAGTTTTCCTTGGTCAAACCCCTTTTTAGGTAATTAAACCAAAATGAAGAAATAAAGTGATGAAGCATGAAATAATGGAATTATAGACTTTCCATAATGATTGATCTTGAATTTCTGCAGCAAAAGATGAAGAATCTACCCTTGAATGTCTGAAAAATGCTACTTGATGACTTGAAATGTTAAAACCCTAGCTTGCTTGACTTGAGGTGGAAGATAAATGATGAATGATTTATGAATTAGGGTTTAAATGCTTGTATTTATAAGCAATCCACCTAATTTTCTTGTTAATTTGATCCCCAAGGCCGACATGAAGGAAAAATAAACTTAAAATCCAATTTTTCCCGCCCAAACCTCGAAAATAGCCTAAATGGGACTAAGTCGCCAAGCTGGGCCACTTAGTCCCACCTGGATGGGACTAATTCGCCCAGAAGGGCGACTTGGTCTCACAGGAGTTATTTTTCTAGCTGGATTTATCAGGGAATGGAGAAAATAGGTTTATATGATGATTTTATCAGATCTTTGATCAAATTTAGCCTTGGGATGCACAATATGGGGCAACAAAGGCCTATTAATGATGATGTAAAGGGTAATTAGGGAAAAGGACACAAATTTTAATGTGGAATTGTGATTAAATACACTTTACATCATTAAAATGAGGTCCACATAGCCTAGAAAGGCACAACATCCAATGTGAATATGTAAAAAAATTATAACACTGGATTAGAATCAAGTTTAATTCACAATCCCTCTAGATTAACTTGAAGATGCAATTGAATACATTTTATAACATTGAATTAGGGGAAAGATAGGTCCATTCAGTCTAGAGAAGTATGAAAGTCTTTTACAACACCTTTACAACACCTTTACAAGACATCGTTAGATGCATTTTATTCAGTTTGCAAGGCCCCAAGACCTAACGTGGATGTGTAGAACACCTCACAACACTAAATCAAGGCCTCATTAAGTCCAATTTATCATCAATTATTCCCATATCAAGCAAGGTATACACTTTTTGGTGACACATTAAGCCCCCACTTAGTGAGAGGATGAACTTGCTTCAAACTCACACTAAAGTAGACATTCAAGAGGAGTCCAATCATAACAATGTGGAAGACAAAGAATGAAAAAGATCAAGGCATCGGTCAAGCCCATAGGATTCAAGATCCTAAGTCAAACCAGCATAAGCATAAGAGGACACACACAAGGTGAATTATTTGCAACAAAACAAGATACACAATCATGCAATGGCAAGAACTAGAAGGAAGAGAAGAACAAAAGTAAAAAAGTGGATCAAGCTTCAACCATTTTTCCAACACGATGTGGATTAGATCTAGGTTGTTTTTCCAAAAACACATACTCACTCTGAGGTGAAAAAAATCATGGTTGTCCACCAAGTGAGAAGTCCTAGAAGGTGAGACGCATATGACCAATATGTGCTCACACACACGCGAATGGCTATGGGGAAAGTCATGCCTCAGAATGGGCTTCCCGCTCAACCATACCAAAGTTATACCTCCTGATAATTTTGATAAAGCGCCAGACAAAAATGATCTTCAAGCTCTATGAGGCAAGCAAAACTTTGCATGCTAGAAACTCATAGACATTGTAAATGCAAAATGGTGTAAGAAATGTTCAAAGATATTTTGCTTAATTCGTGCAAGGTCTCATCTTAGGTAGCATTGTGTCCAAGAGAGGATGTGTCAAAAAAGTATCACACTCTTGGAGGGAATCAAGCCCAATGACACCACCAAGAAAAGGACGCATCGCAAGAAGAAAGAAGATCGCACAATGAAATATGAGTCTCAATGTATGCCCCCACTTTAAAGCGGTTGCTAACACCATAACTATGAGCAATTTCTTTAAAGTAGAAGAGGATGTGAGCTTATTCAGAAAGCCCTATGCCAAGTCATATGTTTCTGATAAGCTACGTCGTGAAAAAGGTAGTATGTCATATGTGAACCAACTTAAGGCATGTCATCCACATCCCCAGCTTGCTCTTATACGTTCATGAAAGGTTAATGACTAGCCAAAAGAGGCAACTACAAATGACATACAAGAACAAGGCTAACTAACCCCTTGCCCCCACTTAGTGTAGGAAAAGGATGAGTCGAAATGTTTAATGAAATGCATGTTAGAGTGAAAAATCAGTATCAATTAGAGGAATTAGGTGCCCCCCACATAAGGGAGAGTACCAAACTCCTTAAGATGTTGTATTTTACCACTCAAATCCTTACATTCATTAGTGGAATGACCGTGAACTCTATGAAAGGCGTAAAATGAAGTCTTGTAATAGCATTTATTTCAAGTTCTTGGAGGAAGGGATATCAAGTGATCTTGGAGGAGTCTCGACAAGATACCCTCTTGATCAATGGTAGAAGGTGCTCTTGTAGTTTGTGACAAAGATACCTCTTGCTTAGTACAGGATTTCATACATACGCAAGATTCTTTAGATTGCAAGATTTTGTTCTCTCCTTTACAAGAGGGTGTAAAATCTAACAAATTCAAGTCATTAGTGTTTTGCATGATGGCATTGACATTAAGTGAAGATGTCTTTGTGTGTGTCATTTCTTGCATAGGAGAACAATCAAGACCACTCGTGTCTATGAGTTCAAAATGCTTTACAGTTAAATTTGGTTTAGAGGAAGCTTGTGTGACAGTGTTGATGTTGAGTGAAGACTTGGTGATTTCTACCAAAGGACAATAACCAAGACCATGAGTTTGTTCTTGCATGTTAGGTTCGATGGGGACACAAATACCTTGTTCACTAGCACCACATGATTTTCCACTATATCCAAGTTGTTTCATAAGTTCATAACCTTTTCCATAAAGCTTTTTCATTGCTTTTGGATTGGGTGGTTGTGCATTGTTGAGTTCTTCAAAGTTTCTTGTGTAATCTATTGTATTTTGTTCTAAAGTGGTTGAGGTGGATGCTACCAAAGGGTCGTCTAAGTTTTGTGTTGACATGACTGATTTTTTGTGTCCCTATGCAGAGTCTTTTGTTATGATCTTGTATTCTCCCATGAATGTTGGTGTGAAATCTAAGGAACTCCAATCATCGTTTAAGAGTTTTGTGAATACCTCAATGTTTTTTTCTTTGTCTTTTTGTTGTATGGGTTCCACTTGTGTAGTTGGGGTTAAGGTGTTCAAGGGGTTCTCTTTATTTTTCTCAAGTTGCAAGACTCTATAAGGCTCATGACCAACGTCAAGTGTGTGGACTATGTTGTTGTATATGTATTTCATTTTACGATGAAGAGTAGAAGGCACCCCATTCATTGCATGAATCCATGATCTACCTAAAAGAAGATTATATGAAAGATCATTAGGCATAACATGGATTGGTGTATTTAATGTGGCCTCTCCAAAATGTGGACAAAGATTTTGGCACCACGAGACTCTCTAACACTTCTAGGGTTTTTCACCTAAAAAGAGAGAGGTATGCCAAAAATTTCAATGTCCCCACTCAAAAATAATACAAGTATAAGTGCAATACATCTAAATGGGATGATCAAAATACAGAAAATTGGTAAAAGATATTGATTATTAAATGAAAACTAAAGAAATGCACCTTGTTTGAAAACATAGTGTTGTATGCAAAAACACCTAGAAAGATGAATAGAAATGCAAATAGAATAGAATATAAAAGCAAAAAAAAAGCATGCACCTAGAAATATGTTGCAAACTAGAATGGAGACTAGAAATGCTGTTGATTTTGAAATTTTGGCCTACTAGGACACTTATGCCATTCTGGGCGACTTAGTCCCAAATCTGGAAAATTGCACTGAAGCCCGTTTCAGCCAAATGGGTATCCAAATCTACATAAAACTTTGAAAAAAATGTGCAGTGGAACTAAGTCGCCACTATTGGTGACAATCCACTTTTGAATTTTTAAAATCTGAAAGTGGAAATGAAAGCCCATGGTCTGCACTTCAATTCCTGATAGGTGTTTGCCTTCAAAAATATAATTTTTGGCTCTGTAAGTGACTTTTTGTGGATATTTTGGATTAGGAAATGAGGAGATGTCTTCAAGAACTTTGCAACTTATTCTTTAATGATTTCCAAGTCTTCAAGACACCTAAATTTGCAAAAAAACAAGGAAAGAGAGAAATGTTGGATGTTAATGCATAGGGGTTTGCCTTGGTCAAACCCCCTTTTAGGTAATTATACCAAAATGAAGAAATAAAGTCATGAAGCATGAAATAATGGAATTGGGGACTTTCCATGATGATTGATCTTGAATTTCTGCAACAAAAGATGAAGAATCTACCCTTGAATGTCTGAAAAATGTTATTTTGATGACTTGAAATGTTAAAACCCTAGCTTAATTGACTTGAGGTGGAAGATAAATGATGAATGAGTTATTAATTAGGGTTTAAATGCTTGTATTTATAGGCAATCCACCTAATTTTCCCATTAATTTGATCCCCAAGGTCGACATTAAGGAAAAATAAACTTAAAATCCATTTTTTCCCGCCCGAACCTCGAAAATAGCCCAAATGGGATAAGTTGCTAAGTTGGGTGACTTATTCCCACCTGGATAGGACTAATTCACCCAGATGGGCGACTTGGTCCCACAGGGGTTATTTTTTCAGCTAGATTGTCAGGGAATGGAGAAAATAGGTTTATATGATGATTATATCATATCTTTGATCAAATTAAGCCTTGGGATTCACAATATGGGGCAATAGGGTCCTATTAATGATCATGTAAAGGGTAATTAGGGATAGGGACACAATGTTCAATGTGGAAGTGTGATTAAATACACTTTGCATCATTAAAATGAGGTCCACATAGCCTAGAAAGGCACATCCAATGTGAATGTGTAAAACACATTACAACACTAGATTATAATCAAGTTTAATTCACAAGCCTTCTAGATTAATGTGAAGATGCAATTGGATACATTTTATAACATTGAATTAGGGAAAAGATAGGTCCATTCAGTCTAGAGAAGTGTGAAAGTATTTTACAACACTTTACAACACCTTTACAAGACATCGTTAGATGCATTTTATTTAGTTTGTAAGGGCCCAAGACCTAATGTGGATGTGTAAAACACCTCACAACACTAAATTAAGGCCTCATTAAGTCTAATTTATCATCAATTATTCCCATATCAAGCAAGGTATACACTTTTTGGTGACACATTAAGTGCCCACTTTAGTGAGAGGATGAACTTGCTTCAAACTCACACTAAAGTAGTTCTAAAAGAGGAGTCTGATCGTACCAATGTGGAAGACAAAGAATGAAAAAGATCAAGGCATCAGTCGAGCCCCTAGGATCCAAGATCCTAAGTAAAACCAACATAAGCATAAGAGGACACACGCAAGGTGAATTATTTTTAGCAAAACAAGATACACAATCATGCAATTGCAGGAACTAGAAGGAAGAGAAGAGCGAAAATAAAAAGGTGGATCAGGCTTCGATCATTTTTCCAACACGATGTGGATTAGATCTAGGTTGTTTTTCCAAAAACACATACTCACTTTGAGGCGACGAAACTCATGGTTGTTCGTCAGGTGAGAACTCCTAGAAGGTGAGACACATATGGTCGATATGTGCTCACATACACGCGAGTGGCTATTGGGAAAGTCATGCCTCAAAATGGGTTTTCCACTCAACCATACCAAAGTTATACATCCTAATAATTTTGATAAGGCGCCACACAAAAATTATCTCCGAGCTCTATGAGGCAAGCAAAACTTCGTATGCTAGAAAATCATAGACATTGTAAATAAAAAATGGTGTAAGAAATGTTCAAAGAGATTTTTCTTAATTCATGCAAGGTCTCATCTTAGGGAACATTGTGTCCAAGAGAGCATGTGTCAAAAAATTATCACACTCTTGGAGGGAATCAAGCCCAATGACACCACCAAGAAAAGGACGCATCACAAGAAGAAAGAAGATCGCACAATGAAATATGAGTCTCGATGTATGCCCCCACTTTAAAGCGGTTGCTAACACCATAACTATGAGCAATTTATTTAAAGTAGAAGAGGATGTGAGAGCTTATTCAGAAAGCCCTATGCCAAGTCATATGTCTTTGATAAGCTACGTCATGAAAAAGGTAGTATGTCACATGCGAACCAACTTAAGGAATGTCGTCCACATCCCAAGCTTGCTCTTATTCATTCATGAAAGGTTAATGACTAGCCAAAAGAGGCAACTACAAATGACATACAAGAACAAGGCTAACTAAACCCTTGCCCCCACTTAGTGCAAGACAAGGATGAGCCGAAATGATTAATGAAATGCATGTTAGAGTGAAAATTAGTATCGATTAGAGAAATTAGGTGCCCCCCACATAAGGGAGAGTACCAAACTCCTTAAGATGTTGGATTTTACTACTCAAATCCTTAAATTCATTAGTGGAATGGCCGTGAACTCTATGAAAGGCGTAAAATGAAGTCTTGTAATAGCATTTCTTTCGAGTTCTTGGAGGAAGGGATATCAAGTGATCTTGGAGGAGTCTCGACAAGATACCCTCTTGATCAATGGTAGAAGGTGCTCTTGTAGTTTGTGACAAAGATGCCTTTTTCTTAGTATAGGATGTCATACGTACTCAAGATTCTTTAGATTATGAGATTTTGTTCTCTCCTTTACAGGAGGGTGTAAAATCTAACAAATTCAAGTCATTAGTGTTTTGTGAGATGACATTGACATTAAGCGAAGATGTATTTGTTTGTGTCATTTCTTGTAAGGGGGAACAATCAAGACCACTTGTGTCTATGATTTCATAATTCTTTACAGTTAAAGTTGGTTTAGAGGAAGCTTGTGTGACAGTGTTGATGTTGAGTGAAGGCTTGGTGATTTCTACCAAAGGACAATAACCAAGACCATGAGTTTGTTCTTGTGTGTTAGGTTTGACGGGGACACAGATACCTTGTTCACTAGCACCACATCCTTTTCCACTATATCCAAGTTGTTTCATAAGCTCATAAAATTTTCCATAAATCTTTTTCATTGCTTTTGGATTGGGTGATTGTGCATTATTGAGTTCTTCAAAGTTTGTTGTGTAATTTGTTGTCTTTTGTTCTAAAGTGGTTGAGGTGGATGCTTGCGAAGGGTTGTCCGAGTTTTGTGTTGACATGACTACTTTTTCATGTCCCTGTGAAAAGTCTTTTGTTATGATCTTGTATTCTCCCATGAATGTTGGCGTGAAATCTAAGGAACCCCAATCATCATCTAAGAGTTTTGTGACTACCTCAATGTGTTTTTCTTTGTCTTTTTGTTGTACAGGTTCCACTTGTGTAGTTGGGGTTAAGGTGTTCAAGGGGCTCTCTTTGTTTTTCTCAAGTTTGAAGATGCTATAAGGCTTATGATGAACGTCAAGTGTGTGGAATGTGTTGTTGTATATGTATTTCATTTTACGATGAAGAGTAGAAGGCACCCCATTCATTGCATGAATCCATGGTCTACCTAAGAGAAGATTATATGAAATATCGTTAGGCATAACATGGATTCGTGTATCCAATGTGGCCTCTCCAACTATAATAGGTAAAGTAATCACACCCAATGGTTGTTTTCCTACATTGTCAAATCCTGTGATAGATAGAGATTCAGGTTGAATTTTTTACTTATCCACATGAAGCCTATCCAAAAGGTTTAAGCTACATGCATTAAGGGCGAAGCCATTGCCAACAAGGGTTCACTTTATCCCTATCCTATTGTATTGAGCTATGATCGTGAAAGTATCATTTTGTTTTTGCGCTTCCAAAGGGGGGAGTTCACTTTGGTGGAAAACAATGTCAACATTTATTCCTTGAATCATAGCTGCTAGGTCATTGGGTTGCACATTAGAAGGGATAGGAACTTGTTGTAAGGCCATTTGAAGCATAGTGTGATAGTTAGGTGAGTTCTGAATTAATTCCCATAGGGATATCTTTGCTGAGTATTCTTAAGCTATTCAACTAGATCATACTCCTTCATGTGTGAATTTAATCAAGGATCACAAGGCAATATGGGATTGGGTAAAGGTAAGGGTGTTGGGGTTGGTTGTGGCAGTTGTGCATTTTTTCTCATGGGATATGTGTGAGCAACGGTATTATGACTCTATTGCTAGGAAACATTGTTCTTCGGTGGGTAAAGGGCAAGTTCAGGTTTATTTTTAGTTGAAGGTTTGTTTGAAGGTGGATAAAGGATGAGTTCAGGTTAGTTTTGAGTTTGTTGTTTGTGTGAAGGTGAGTAGAGAATTAGAGGGTTCTTAGGATGTCCCAAGGGGTATGTATGAGGTCCATTGATCGAGGGGGATCTAATGGACACTTGCACATTCATAACCTCAGCAGTCTTAGTTTGATGTATCTCTAATAAAGGGCAGTCAAGAATCACTTTTTCATCTAAGGGAGACACATTACTATTGTGGCCATTTTCTAGCACCATGATATTCTCCCTAGGAGGAGAGTTTTTTAGGAGAACTACGAATCAAATTTTCTTGACATTCATGGTTTGGTTCTTCTAAAATGACTTCATCACAAGTAGGGGAATGATCAATGGTTGGATTTTTCAGGTTTATCGATAATAGGGAGATGAAGGGAAGACTCTATTTGATTGTCATTTTTTTGTAAGGTCTTATTCTCTTGTTCCATATTAGCTACCCTAGTAGGAGAGTTTGTAATATGTTTATCCATGGTTAAATTTTGTAAAGCAGTTTCATCACAAATAGGGGAGGCATCAAGAGAGGGAAAACTATTATTTTCATGCTTACCAAATAGATCTTCCCATAAGATAGGAACATTAGGGAAGGGAGGGACAATATTCTCATGACTCTCATCCATTGTGTTTTCTAGCATCAAAGTATCGTCCTCATAGCTATGATAAATACTAGGATAAGAACACATATGATTAGCATGATCAATGATAAGTTCATTCCTTTGGCTTGTAATGTCTTGCAAAATAGGATAGGTAGGGGAATGATCATAAAGAGGGTTATCATAGATCTTAAAGGTTTGCGTATCTAACAGTAACATATCCTCATCACTATCACAAGAGGAGAAGATGTTAGGAGATGAACATAGGTAGGTTTCAATGGTCTCTTGTTGTGTTGTGTGATCATCACAATTACTTATGGTTATGTGCTCATTTTTAGTAATGTTTTGTCTAATAGGAGAGATAAGAGGAGAGAAACAACTCGGGATTTCAAAACTGTCATCAATTGGTTCTTATAGCACTATAATGTCTTCTTCATAGTTAGGAGAGATAATAGAAGAACAAATGTGATTTTTATGATTATCCAAGGTTTCTTTCACTAGACTAACCTCTCTCATAGAAGGGATACTAGGAGAGGGATTGATGACGAACAAAAAGAGAGGGAGAGGACCTCATATTCATATAAGCCTGACAAAACTTTCTTACAACACACAATAAGATCTAAAAATAGAACATGAAGTATGATAACTATATATTTTTGTAATGAAATCATGATGTAATGATTATTCTACAAACTTGAAATGTAACCATGCTAAGGAAAACATGCAAAAGAGGAATGCAATTTTTTAGATTTTAAGGATGACAATTGACTAATTATGCTATGTAACAATATGAGAATGAAAATTTGAAATTTAAGCCATGCATGAAATGAGCTAATTTGAGTTAGATTTGATGAAATGCATGTAATAGAAACTCAACCAACTAATAAAGATAGGTAAGGGCAGAAAAAATGCTTTAAAACAAGGTTTTCAATTTTGTAAAAGGTTGTTTCAGGGGTGAAAAGGGACTAAGTTGTCCAAGGTGGTGAATTAGTCCCAGTAGGGATTTTTTTCTTCAGAATTTTCAAAAAAAATTTATTGATTTTGATGTTTTTTGTGCTGTAGGATGCAGACCTAAGATGCAAATGCAAAATTTAAACAATGTTTAATGATTTGAGATGCAAAAATGCAACCTATATGTACTTTCAATAATGCAAAATTTTGAAACCTTAGAATGCAAATTAAACAATGCAACATGCAATGCAATGTTAATGCAGGCTAGTTCTAGGTTAATGATGAACTCCAAATTAGAAATGGAAATTTTCTAAAGGTGGGTTCACCAAAATGTGAACAAATATTTTGGCGCCACAAGACTCTCTAACACTTCTAGGGTTTTTCACCTAAAAGGAGAGAGGTATGCCAAAAATTGTCATATCCCCACTCAAAACTAATGCAAGTATGAATGAAATATGTCTAAATGGGATGATCAAAATGCAGAAAATTGGTAAAAGATATTGATTATTAAATGACAACTAAAGAAATACACCTTGTTTGAAAACATAGTGTTGTATGCAAATAGAGCATAACATAAAATAAAAACATAAAGCATGCACCTAGAAATATGTTGTAGACTGAAATGGAGACTAGAAATGTTGTTGATCTTGAAAATTTGGCCTACTGGGACACTTACGCCATTTTGGGCAGCTTAGTCCTAGATCTAGAAAACTGCATCGAAGCCCGTTTTAGCCAAATAGGTATCCAAAACTATAGAAAATTTTGAAAAACATGTGTAATGGGACTAAGTCGCCACTGTTGGTGACTTAGTCAACTTCTGAATTTCTAAAAATCCAAAAGTGGAAACGGAAGCCCTTGGTTTGCACTTTAGTTCCTGACAGGTGTACGCCTTCGAAACTCCTATTTCTGGCTTTGTAAGTGACTTTTTGTGGATATTTTGGCTTAGGCAATGAGGAGATGTCTTCAACAACTTTCAACTTATTCTTCAATGATTTCTATGTCTTCAAGATGCCTAAATCTGCAAACACACAAGGAAAGAGAGAGAAATGTTGGATGTTAGGGCATGGGAGTTTACCTTGGTCAAACCCCTTTTTAGGTAATTAAACCAAAATGAAGAAATAAAGTGATGAAGCATGAAATAATGGAATTATAGATTTTCCATGATGATTGATCTTGAATTTATGCAACAAAAGATGAAGAATCTTCCCTTGAATGTATGAAAAATGCTATCTTGATGACTTGAAATGTTAAAACCCTAGCTTGCTTGACTTGAGGTGGAAGATAAATGATGAATGAGTTATGAATTAGGGTTTAAAGGCTTGTATTTATAGGAAATCCACCTAATTTTCATGTTAATTTGATCCCCAAGGCCGACATGAAGGAAAAATAAACTTAAAATCCAATTTTTCCTACTCAAACCTGAAAAATAGCCCAAATGGGACTAAGTCACCAAGCTATGCAACTTAGTCCCACCTGGATGGGACTAATTCGCTCAGATAGGCGACTTGGTCCCACAGGGGTTATTTTTCCAGCTGGATTATCGGGGAATGGAGAAAACAGGTTTATATGATAATTATATCAGATCTTTGATCAAATTAAGCCTTGGGATGCAAAATATGGGGCAATAGGGGCCTATTAACGATGATGTAAAAGGTAATTAGGGATAGGGACACAAAGTTCAATGTGGAAGTGTAATTTAATATAATTTACATAATTAAAATGAGGTCCACATAGCCTAGAAAGGTACAACATCCAATGTGAATGTGTAAAACACATTGCAACACTATATTAGAATCAAGTTTAATTCACAAGCCTTCTAGATTAATGTGAAGATGTAATTGAATACATTTTATAACATTGAATTAGGGGAAAGATAGGTCCATTCAGTCTAGAGAAGTGTAAAAGTCTTTTACAAGACTTGACAACACTTTTACAAGACATCATTAGATGCATTTTATTCATTTTGCAAGGGCCCAAGACGTAATGTGTATGTGTGAAACACCTCACAACACTAAATCAAGGCCTCATTAAGTCCAATTTATCATCAATTATTCCCATATCAAGCAAGGTATACACTTTTTGGTGACACACAAGATATACATGATGTGCATGGATCTAAACATCCACGGTAGATCACGTATATCTCAAATAGACAGACATATTTGAATGTATATCACTGTTTGATGAACACACAATAGTTGTGGGAATAAATTGATGCAAAAGAAAACACATATAAATTAATGAATGGTACCTATGTAAGCTACAATAGTTGCAGGGCTGAACTAATAAAGCATAACCTTTGCATAAGAGAACACCCCCAAATTAATCGAAGGCACCTAAAAATGATACAATTGTCGTAGGGCTGAATTGATGAAGCATAACCTATAAAAAAGAGAACACCTAAGAAAGCTAGAATAGTTGTGTGAGTGAATTGATGTAGCAGAACATATTAAAAATATAACTCCCCCAAAGTAATATATGTATACCTAAAAAGGATAACCTATGCAAAAAAGAAACCCCCCACAAATTAATCAATGGCACCTAAGAAAGATATAATTATTGCAGGGCTCAATTGATGAAGCAGAACCTATAAGAAAGAGAACACCTCCAAATTAATCAATGATGCCTAAGAATGCTACAATAGTTGCATGAGTGAATTGATGTATTAGAACCTATGCAAAAGAGAACACCCCCAAATTAATCAATGACAAATAAGAAAGCTACAATAGTTGCACGAGTGGATTGATGTAGTAGAACCTTTAAAAAAGAGAACACTCACAAATTAATGAATGGCAAATAAGAAAGCTACAATAGTTGCATGAGTGAATTGATGTATCATAACCTATGCAAAAGAGAGCACCCCCAAATTAATCAATGTCACCAAAAAAAGATACAATTGTTGTAGGGTTGAATTGATGAAGCAACATCTTTAAAAAAGAAAACACCCCAAATTAATCAATGACAAATAAAAAAGCTACAATAGTTGCATGAGTGAATTGATGTAGCAGAACCTATTAAAAAGATAACACCCCCAAATTAATCAATGGCACCTAAGAAAGCTACAATAGTTGCATGAGTGAATTAATGTAGTAGAACCTATTAAATTAAAGAGAACACCCCCGAATCTGAATACTTGAAGGTTTTCATGGCTATTTGAATGTGGAATTATTTGAATCTAATTGATGGTTGTTTGGTGAACTTGATTGATTTCAGCCATTAATTATTGAGTTGATTGGTTTGGTGTATTTTTTGTAATTATTTACATTTTTTTTTTAATAATGGTTGCCTTATAGCTTGTAAAACTGGATGTAGATGGAATTTTTGAGTTTAGCACAACTACGTGCTCACCCTACTTGGCGAGATGGGATAGAATTGTGCTAATATGTGTTGTAGGTGTCATGTTTGATGAGATAGGAATATGCATTTGCTTGTCGGTTTGGTTATGCTATGGTGGGAAACATGGTTGTAATGGGTTAGCATTTCGGTCAAAGATGGGACACATGGGTTTGAATTGTGTTGACATGGCACCTCTATTTTGTTGTGTAGACGTGATTCATGTGTAAGTGATGTTTGGATTGGTGTGAAAGTCTCTCAATCTGAGTTTAGATGCAAATCATATAAAAAAGAAAACCCCCCAAATTAATCAATGGCACCTAAAAAAGATACAATTGTTGTGGGTTTGAATTGATGAAGCATACACATACATATACATAGACATAAGTGAATTAAACACGACTGTAGACACGTATAACAAGGGGCAACGAGTTATTAATACGACGCAGTGGAGTGTAAGGGTGACAAAGTGAGAGAAGTAGACGTGGCAAGGTAGTCCACTTAAGACCTATTCACACATCTATACATATACATACACATATACATTTGCATAGACATAGACATATACATATACATATACATACACATATACATATATATAAGGCCTTACATAGACACACATTTACATATACATCTACATACACACAAACATACACATACACATACACATACAAATATACATACACATACACATACACATGCACATATACATACACATACACATTTACATACACATACACATACATGTACACATGCACATGGACATGCACATACACATACATATACATTGCCATCATTGTGAAGAATAAATGAGAAGTTGCTAGAATGAAAGACTCTAAAGTTGACAAGGTGTGTGAGGCACTGGGAGCATTGAATGCAGGTTGGCTCAAAAAATACATGGGATGTCATGAAATTAGTATATGTATATACACATATACATATACATATTGTAGACATCAAAATTTGACCACTTCCATATGGTCAAATCTGTCTCCCTTATCTGTCTATTTCATCAATATTAATTAAATGACTTATTTAATTAATATATCCCCTTTCCCTAAGGTTCCTAAAGTATTCAATTAAATACTTTACCTTTCATCCTTTCTCTAAATTAAATAAATACATCAATTTATTTAATTTGGTCATTTAGCCTTTTGGAATTTAAATCAATTTCAAATTCTTATTTTTCTCTCTCCTTGTCACATCCTCCATAACCCTCTTCTAATTTAGATTATTTTAATTAATCCATGATTAGGATTTGCACACCTTAATCAAGATTAATTTCACATCCTCCACATTCTCCCACTTGCCTCTAATCCCTCATTAAGTTTCTTAATCACATGTTTGCACAACGTTAATCTAATCCCCTTGCTACATTTAACATACCTTTTTGGTCAATCTTCACAATTTCCACATTTACCCTAGACCCTCTTCCCCATGTGAATTTAAAATTCACATTTATCCCTCCAAGACTCTCCTCTTCCCCATGCAAGTTGTTAGGAGTTCTAAAACTCCTCATTTGTCACATCAGTCACATCGGGTCAAAAACCTTCCATTATAAGAACCTTGTATTAGCCACAAGGTACTTTTCAGCTTCCTTCATAAGAACATTGTCTTATCCACAAGGTGCTTCTCATGTGAATTTAAAATTTACATTTATTTTCCCAACCACCTTATCCTTTCCAATCATGTGAATTTAAAATTCACATTTATTCTTCCAACAACTTTTCTCTTCCCCATGATGATGTGTGAGGAATTATAAAATTCCTCACATGTCAATATCCTTCCTACATGGGGACAAAAAGTTCTTTTTTGAGAAAATCGTCTCCTCATCCCAAGGTACTTGCAAGTACCTCCACCTCACATGTCCTTTTTCCAACTCACTTGTCCTTGTGACATGTCATCCTCCACATGACAAGATGTGAGGGCTTGTGAGTCCTCAACTCACCACAACCCTTCATCTTGCCCATGTTGGCAAAATCTCAACCATCCAATTCTCTAAAGAAATCCCCCTTAAAATGAAATATTTTCTTTCATTTTCATTCATTAGGCATTCACACATTTTGCATTCAAACTCTAGCTCACACCTGCATTCTTTCACTCACAAAAATCTCCATTGTTGCATGTTTTGAAGCTTTTATCATTTGCATTTGCACTCATCAGTCCAACTACCCACATATCTCATTGCATTCCTCATCTCACATAGATCATTTTGAGTCCATTTTTAATTTGTCTTGTCATCAAAGGAGCATACAAGACATCAATCATCAAAGGGCCAACCAAGGAGCAACTCTTACAAAGTAAAATATGTTTTCTTTCTCTTTGTTTTGTTTGAGTTAATGTAGCCCTATCTTGAGGTGTTAAGTGATGTTTGTTGTCTTTTGCATTCTATTTTGTGTCATTTAGATAGGCTATCAACTCTTGATCACATTTATGGCATGCCCAGTGAGACCCACAGACAGGTCCTTTTACTTTTACATTTGTTGTTTTTTGATATTTTGTAGGTTTAGGTCACAGAGAGGCAAACCCGCCCCAGACAAGGGCGACCATGCCCCAAACAGGGACGAACCTAGCCAAAAACAAGTGACCTCAACCACAACAAAGGCAACCCTACCCTGTAGAGTCGCCCTTCTAAGCAATAGAGGCCAAATTTCTTCATTGTTTTCTGCAGAGGGGCGAACTTGACTTGCAGAGGGGCAAACCTGCCCTAAACAGAGGCTTCTATAAGGTAAAATAGTGATCTAAAATTCATTTTCAAACTATTTTCTGCCATTTTGATTAATACTGACCCCCTAACCCATCCTGTTGGTGATTGTGATAGTATTTACTAACATTTGTGCAGCTTGTTTCATGCTTGGTGAAGATCGAAAAGAAAAACTTCTAACATATTTACTGCAGGATGGATGGGCCCAGTTATTAGTTTGTTTGTTTACTTTTCATTTTCATATTAGGCACATAGTTTAACTAGGGGGATTCAACATATTGTTTGTAGTGTTTGCAAGTCCTTTGTGTCACCCAAGGGGCACTATCTTGTTCACGCTTACCCCTTGCATTTTGTGTGAGCCTGGGGAGTAGCCAAAAATAATTAGTGTTCTCTTTTTAGTGGGAAATGCTTGGGGATTTCACCACGTAAAGGGACAATCCCAACCACGCGTACCGATGAGGTATACAAAAGGGGAGAGCCAAAGTTGTACCCCAATCTAGTCACATCATGTCTGACGGAGCATCGAAGCTAGGGTGATACCTAGATAGATGTGAAGAGTTGGTATGAGCTTTCAGTATCTTGCTAGGGTTCCCGACTCACGCTTGTGACGGGTTGGTGTTCACAATTTTTGTCTCACGTACTGAGCGTATATTGAGGACTCCCTAATTGCCTTGTTTAGCCTAGTTAGAGGACCATGTTGGCCATACCCCTTTTCACTAATCTTAGGATTTGTGTGTGTTTGAACTGTCTTTGTTGTGCTAAACTAGTGAATTTTTGCTGAGTTAGTTCAGTCTTACCTTTCACTTGTTGTTTGTTGTGCTTTTACTCCTTTGCCATAGCTATTTTCACTTAAGTCAAGTTCAGTTTTTTGCACAAAGAGGCGAACCTGCCTCGAATGGGGGCAAACCTACCCTAAAAAGGGGCAAACCTGCCCTCTGTCTCAATCATTTCTCAGCTTGTTTTTATCAAAATTGTCTATCTTTTCACCAAACAAGCGAACCTGCCCTCTATCTCAGTCATTTCTCAACCTATTTTTATTAGAATTGTCTATCTTTTCACCAAACAAGTGAACCTGCCCCGAATAGGGGCAAAACTATCTTGAACAAGGTCAAACATGCCCTTTGTCTCAGTCATTTCTCAGCCTATTTCTGTCAGAATTGTCTATCTTATCTCCAAACAGGTGAACCTGCCTTATACTTGGGTGAACCTTCCCTTACTTGGGTGAACCTACCCCAACTTGGGTGAACCTGCCCCCAAACAACCATTTTCACCTTTCGTTCAGTCATTCTAAGGACCCGTTTGCCCATTCTGAACACCTGTTTCCTCATTCTGACCATCCATCTCCTCATTTTGAGCATTTGTCTCCTCATTTCGAGTATCTGTTTCCCGTTCCGACCATCCAATTACTCGTTTTGAGTACTCGTTTCCCCATTCCAAGTACCTATTTCCCCGTTTCGAGTACCCGTTTCCCCGTTCTGAGCATCCGTTTCCACGTTCTAAGTACCCATTTCCCTATTCTGAGCATTCATTTCCTCGTTTTAAATGTCCATTTGCCTGTTTTGAGCATTTGTTTCCCATTCTGAGCCATCGTTTCCTCGTTTTGACCATTTGTTTACTCGTTCTAAATATTTGTTTCCCTGATCCAAGCATCTGTTTGCCCATTCCGATACTTCGTTTGATCCTCTTTTCTAATTTAGACAAGTTTGAAAGTTAACTCGGGCAAACCTGACCTCAAGTAGGGCAAACTTGACCTCCAGTTGAGAAAACTTGACCTCAAGTTGGGCGAACCTGACCTCTAGTTGGGCAAACCTGACCTCCAGATAGGCGAACCTGACCTTCAGTTGGGCGAACCTGACCTCTAGATAGGCGAACTTGACCTCAAGTTGGGTGAGCCTGACCTCTAATAGGGCAAACCTGACCTCCAAATAGGTGAACCTGACCTTTAGTTGGGTGAACCTAACCTCTAGATAGGTGAACCTGACCTCCAGTTAAGCGACCTTGCCCCTAGTTGGGTGATCTTACACCTTGGTTAAACGAGTCTGATCTTTATCCCATCATTCTACATCTTTCGTAATTTGCATCTGCATCATCTGAATCATATAGGTACATCCTAAAGCATCTCTAGGTTGCATATCCATCGTCGTTTTCATAATCAAAATCCTCTAAACTTCATTTGAAGTCATTATCCAAATTAACCCAGGTGTCTGAAATCAATTGTCATCCTATAACACCTGCTTGGGATCACCATCCATCCTGTGTCAATTATCATCATTTGACCCTATCAATCCACCTCCATCTCAAGTTGGATTCAGTGTCGCAATCATCTACCTATCCTTAATCTAATCAATCAACACCTTAAGTCACCTAGGGTGATCTCTGAACCTAGTTTAAAATCCCTTCCATCATCTAATCTTATCCAATCATCCAAACTTATAAATCATTTCATCAACCAACCTTATCCAATCTAATCTAATCCAATCCATATCCAATCATCCAATCTATCAGTCCAATCCAAGATCATCCCTATCTAATCATCCAATCTATCAATCCAATACAATCTCATCCTTATCAAATCATCCAATCAGTTGATCCACTATCCAACCAAATCAATCCTTCAATCTCATTTAGGCATTGCATCCTAGAGTTTAACCACATCTTAGTCACATAGTAGTTTTGCATTTTCATGCTTGTTCAGACTTGATCATAAGCCAAGAAACATATGGTAGAATAACAAGGCCAAGGTTCCCAGTAGAACATCCCACAAGATCCTAACAACATTGCAAATACCACACAAGATCCCAACAACAGTGCAAATATCCCTCAAGATCCTTAGAACGGTGCATCGTCACAATTCAACACCGACATACAAAACACCTCACCCCCTGGAGATGAGAACATGGTCAATCAGCCTGAAGCTACTATTGATGAATACCTAAGCAATCCCGCTAATGCTCAGATGATGGATCTCCTCCTCAACGAGCGTGGGGATAATATTCTCACTACTCTAATCATGAAAGGGGTCAAGCCACCACCCGATTTCAACATATCACAATATACCGATGCCTAGACTCTTCCTGCACCTCAAGATCCATAGACCTCGCAAAATGTTCCAAGAAATTTGTATGTTCCTGAAGGTCCACCTATAGAGAATTGGTATCATCCTGAATTCAGAAATGTCGTGATACACCAATTCGCTACTTATCCTCACCTCCCATCTACTGCCTCTACAACACCACCTGACCCTAATGACCCCTATGCCTACAGCATGCTGCAAAATATTTTCCTGCTCCACCACTTCTACCTCAGCATCCTGGTCAACCACTCGTCAATACTAGGGGCACTCCACTTCTTGCATTGATGCCACCTTCAAGACCTACACTTGTCAGTAATCTATTACCGCCACCTCAAGGTAATATCACTGCATTTCACCAACCTCACGTTAATCTGCATCAATCCATCATGATGCAAGCACCACCACAACATGTTGTTGCTACCATTTCATCTCAACCACCCCATCAACAACCCCCACAACAGAACGTCACTATCTCGCAATAGAATGTCACCATTCCACAACAAAATGTTTCAATTCCTCAACAACACACTACCATTCCCACACAACCCCCACATCAAGTCATGCAAATTGCATCACAACCACCACAACCGCCCCATAATGCTTCTCAAGCAGTCCCACAAAAACAACATATCCCATCTCGCCCACTTTACCAACAGTCGCCACAACAACAACAACCACCCCATCATACACATGTTCCTATGCAAATGCAACAAAATCCTCTCATGCAATATCTTTACCACCCATCTAGTACATACACCACTTATGTTGTTGCATCCAATCCTAATCAAAACATTCATGTGACCGCTCAGAACCCCCCATGAACTCAACTGCCTCCTAACACTAATCCTCTACAATCGCACACAAACCCATACCAACAACAGTCTAATCCACAACAACCTCCATACATCACACAACAACCCAATGTTGCATACAATTACCAGCCCAATCCATACTATGCTCAATAGCAGCCTACATACCAACAAGGTGCTTCATCCACATCCTATACGCAACAACATCCACCTTATCACCAAGGTCCTCAATCCACCTCTTACTATCAGCAACTCACCTTACCAACAAAGGGCTTCCACGTCATCATACAATCAAGCTGCTACACAATACTAGCAGGGCACTCCATCCACTTCATACTATCAACAACAACCACCATACCAACAAACACCTCCTATAGATAGGGTAATAATCAATCAGATTTAGAGTTGAAAACAATAAAATGACTAAACCCTATCAAGCACAATAGAGTACAAGACAATATGAAAATCAAAATAAGAAGCAAAACGCAAACCGATCTTCACGCTAAACTCGATTTATCTCCATTGCTCTTCTCCACCTGCACAAGGATGCAAGATTTCGAAGGTTGATAATAGAGGAATGTTGGTTGCTTAATTCTGCAGCATAACGATGTGATGAAGATGATAGATGGTGATTGAAGACTGATTTTGACACAATGAAGATGTTAGAAGAAGATTCAATGCAAATGGCTTGTGAAAGGTTTGATTTATAGATTTTCGATGTGGACAGAGATAAGATTTGATAAGATTGATAAGGATTTGATTTTTGACAAAAGAGGAAATATGACGAGATAAGATAAGATTTTCAAAAGATAGAAAGATTTTGATTTATTGTTTTAAAGGAATTAAAACAAGATAAGATAAGATGTGAAAAGATAGAAAGATTTTGATTCTCTTTTAAAGGAAATAAATCTTGAAAAAGATGAGAAGGATAATTGATGAATTATCTAATTAAATTAAATTAATTAGATGCACATGAGTTCAGTTTTGGAAAGAAAGCGAGAAGATATTTTAAGATTTTATTAATTAAATAAATATTTGATTTACTTAATTAATGCTAGATTTATGATTTCATTAATTAAATAATTTATATTAGTTAATTAACATTAAAGGAATGGATAGATTATGAATTAATTAATATAAATTATTTAATTAACATTAGAGAAATGGATGGATTATGAATATGAATTTAATTAAATAAATAAAATTTATTTAATTAAATAGATGATGACATGGGTACCTAGGGCAAAGCATGCTACAAGATGCCTAAATGATGTAATGCCGAGACAGGTGTTGTAAGAGGTCAATTTTTTGATGTCTACATTTTGCCCCTCTTTGAGATGATGTTCAAGATGATGAGATTTGTGTCAAGTAACATCATTTCAAAGAATCCAAGGTATGGATAGAGGAAAATGGATAATGATATAAAGATAGGATGATGGAATGATGATGCCCCCTTGAGAGGATAGGCGTGTTGAACAAACACGGGTAGGCTCTAAAAATGAACGATAAAGGGAGGGATAAGATGACTGATGCAAGATAGGAAGTGGATGAAGGAGATGAATGATACATTATGCTACAATGAAGGTGAGCCACCATGATGTTTGATATAGCACTAGATGTTATGCACCAAGATATAAGGACCAAGGTGACGATGTGTCTCGTGCCCTAGCGAAATACAACCTTGTCTAGACATATGAGGAAGTAGACTTAGAGCATTAAATTCCTAATGCACAAAAGGTATTATGTGACCTTAGATGCAAAGGATAGTGTAAAAAGCTACTCCAACATACACAAGATATGAATATTAGCTGGAATGATACGAATTTGATACAAATGCAAGATTGATTGATTGATCGATGATGATGATAGTGTTGTCATTGTGGGGAGCGACATATCCCTAGAGCAACACAAGGATGATGATAATTGATTGATTGACTTTGATTTGGTTTATGACAAGATTAGCATCAAGACCAAAGGATGTGATTGGATAATTTGACAAGATTGATCAACTTGATTGGTATGGATTAAGGATTGACTTGCATTTGGATTATGGCTTGGATTGATTTGATTGATTTGATTAGATGAAATGGTTTTGATGAATATGATTGATTTGGTTGAATGGTTGAATGATTGGATTGAGGTGATGGATTAAGTAGATGAAATTGGAAGAATTAATTAGATGGATTGATTTTATTGCTTGGATTTTTGTTGGATATTTGATTTTTTTGTATTTTTTTTAGGACCTTTTTCCATTTTTTTGGACTTGTGAAATGTTTTGATTTTTTTGGATTTTTGAAATGTTTGATTTTTTTGGATTTTTGAAATGTTTAGAATTTTTTTGAATTTTTGAAACGTTTTGATGTTTTTGGATTTTTGAAATGTTTTGATTTGTCAAAGGATGAAAATTTGAGTAGCCTTTGTGCTAGAGACCAATGACAAGGGGAAAACCAAGTCTAGGTGTAAGGAGATAAATGGGATTGATGGATGAAAGGGTGGGTGATGGGATAAGGGATAAAAGGCTCATGATGTATGGATGGATGGAAAGGATAAGTCATAGTGAATGAAATGGATGTATGCATCATAAGAGAGCAAGGATGTGATCTCCAAAGACTATGTTGCATAGGAATAACATGCCCATTCTAGGTACAAGACTTAGGATTTTTTTCATGACAAATCTTATGACAATAGGATAATGATAGGATTGGTTTAGAAGGATGAGGTATGTCAAGAGATACCCAAAACATGTTTCAACATTTTTCCCCTATGTCTTCATCAAGATCAAAACAAGACGAGTGGATGAATGGACTCAATATGATAGGTATGTATGAATAGACTCAATATGATGGCTAAAGATGGCAGGTGGGATGGAAATGACAAGACATGAATGATAGGAGGGATAGATAAGACATTGTTCCCCCAAGTGTAAGTGACATAGAAGATAAACCTACACATGAGGCCTATTTTCTAGGTTTTCATCATGGTACTTATCCAGGGCGCCTGTTTACCAGGTTTTCACCGTTGGATGAAGGGATTTCTCTTTACTTTTTATTTTTTTATTTTTTTTTATTTCAATTTTTTGACTTTTTGGATAGGAGAAGAGGAATATGGATGGGAGGGACTCAAGTGTCTAGTTCCATGAAAGGTGATAGTCCCACTAGATATGTATGTCATTGCATTGACCATGTCAAATGTCATTATGCTCATAGATGTTGGTAAGGGATGACATGAAAGAGAAATGGAGTAGGTAGATAATGGATTATGAAAGTCTTATGTAAGAATGGATGGGGAATAGTGGATGATGATGTGGATTGAATAGGACTGGTGCAAAAGGATGGATGAAAGGTTTATGCAAAAGAATGGACCATAGGAGGATGGTGGGGGAGATATGTAGGATAATGCGTGAAGGATGAGGAGATGGAGGTGGGGTGTAGGAAGCAATGGAGATGTTTGTTTAGGAGGTGGAGGGTGAAGTGATTTAGGTACCCACATAGACTTAGTAGTTTTATGATTTTTATTTGGCTTGCGGGACTTAGGAATTTGAGACTTTTAAATGGAATGAGAATGTGGGATGGAAGTGGATGGTTGGGATTTTTGGTGATGTGAATGCCTCCATTTGACTTGATTTCTTTTTGCCAGGTACCAAAACCATTTTGTTTTAGACTTTCTTTGGAGGTATAGCTTACATAGCTTTTATATGACTTTGCTTTGACTTTAGGATTACGTCCTAAGGCACGGTAGAAACCCTTAGACTTTTTGTATCACTTTATAGGTACAGGCATTGAAATTATTGCTTTTGAATCCCATGGGTATGGTGGAATGGGTGGAAGCTTCATTTTTATACAATGTGTGCATTGATTGGTCATGATTAAGATGTTTAGAGGATTTATGGGTAGATGGATAAGAGGATTGAATGGTAGGGATATTAGGTTTTGGGAGTAATGGTGGTAAAGTAGATGGAGGGATATTAGGAGTTGGAAGCAATGGTGGTAGAGTGGATCGAGGGATATTAGGAGTTGAAGCAACAGTGGAAAAGTTGATGGTGGAAGGTGTGGTCAAATGTTTTATTATTTGTGATGATGGAGGAGGGTAACAGGCGTTTTAGGGATACAGGGTTTGTATGATGGAAAGTGACTTAGAGGCATGAGGAAATACCAACATTCAGGCTTGCTGTCCTTTGGGTGTATGTCCAAGGCTATAAGAGCATGGAGGATTTTATACATGGAAGCTCAAAATGATTTGTTTGTGAAGGTTCGACTCCACCTTCAATAGATAACGCATGTCTTTGAGGCACGGACATTGGGATCAGGTGTAGGAACACCAGATTACCAAGTTCCTTATTGGATGAGAAAATAATGAAGAAGCGTTATTCTGAAGGAACATTCATGAAATTGAGGGTGGAAAGACCACAGGGATATTTATATCTCAATGGGCCTTAATAGTGGGAAGTGGTGATGGAGGATCATTAGGATCCTGATTAGCATTTGTGTTCACGATAGATCCAAGATATTTGTTTCATGATTCTTCTATGTGTGCTTAGGCGGTTGGCGTCCATCAAGGGAAGCGGATTTTTGTGGATTGCATTGATGAGGTGAAACCCCTTGACCATGGAATGCCAAAGCTTGCTGCGAGGATCATCGGTCTTCTTGATCATAAAGGGCTTCATCAAAAATGGAAGATTGATCTACAGCCAGCATATGGCAGCGAACTTGGGATAAAAGGATGCATTGAGGGTAATGTTTTCAGCGTTTAGGATTGCGCTTTAATATACCCCGCGACTTATTTGAATGGTGGAGGAAGGATTTCATGGAGAGATTTGTCATGTTCTCTACGGCTTCCATCGAACATGGAGCATGATGAGTGGTGACTTGGACTTATGAAGGGAGACTCTTGAATTGGCTCAAGGGATTGTGGATGACATGGTTGGCTTGAAGGACTTGGCATGATGTTGGATGACTCTTTTGTATGTTCAAGAATATGAGTTGGATGACATGGCGATGTTTGATTCCTTGCTAGCAGCCTTTGGGTCACATCCTTTGTAGGTGTATGGGTGGAAGGTGTGGGATTAGGGTTTTGGTTTTGATTGGATGATGGTAAGGGTGCATGAACTAGATTGGTGTTTGCCTTGTCAAAAGTGGCATTAAGACTTGAGGAAGTTTGGCCTTGTTGCAAGGTAGAACTTAAGTTCACATGTGTTTGTTGTGATGTGGCTTGATAGGTTGATGTGGCATTGACATATGAAGAAGTGGATGGATTAGATTGGTATGAGGTGGAAGGAGAAGCCACTCGAAGTCTGATTTTATGTTTTGGTTTTGTTTCATGATTTGAACTAGAGAAAGAAACTCCTTGAATTATGACTTCAGGCTTAGGTTTTGTATCATGATTTGGCCTAGAGGGATAGCCCCCTTGGATTATGATTTTGGGCTTATGATTAGGATTTGGCTTGTTTATGATTATGACCATTTTGACAAATGGTGACTAGGACTAGGTTGGTGATGGTGATGATATGGAATGATTAGATTGGATGACTTGAATTGATTAGGATGAAAGTGATAGGATATGAGTGTGTTGGAAGAATGTGGAGTTGATTGTCTTTATGTTTGGTGTTTAGCTTGATTTAAGCAATGTTTAAAGGAATGACTGCATGTACACACACATGAATCACACATGCAAGACACATAAGCAAGATTTAATTTTAAATTATGAATGTGATTATTAAGCACACATGGAAGACACATCAACAAGCCCTAGAAAAAGTCAAGTGGGTATGGCCAATTAGGTCTCAAGCTTGTCTACACAAGGTTGACTAAGGAATTATTTGAAAGCAAAATCCACGCCAAATGAAAGGGTAAATCTTGTTCCTTAACCTTCACTTCCCAGTTGCATAAATTTTCGGGGCTTGAAATAAGAGTGATAAAGATTTTAATCGCTGTCTTTCTAATTCCATACTTCAATCGAGGTCATCCCCATAGTGATGAAATCCCTGAAGGTGCCTTCTCCTCTAGAAAAGTTTGATGAAAAGTGAAACCAAGTGAGGTGTTTGGTGATCACACTGGTTAATTGACCCTCAGAAAATTGAAAGGTGTCGAAGCTTCAAAGGATTGACTTTTTTGAACTTAAATCAAGATGTGTGATTGAAGACAAAATTCGTTTTAAGCCCAATTTCAAATATGTGATCAAACAAGATTTGATTTTATGCCCCAAATTGAAATGTGTGACAAACAAGATTAACGAGATGAAGGATAAAATGAGTGCACCTGGTTATTTTCACTTTCCAAATTGCTGTTGGACTGATCCAAATGTTGCAATAGCTCCTTTGATTCACCTACAAGCCACAAAATCGAGAAAGACCAAGTAAACTTGCATAGAAGAAAGTCATGTGAAAAAAGAGGAATTCCAATAAAAATCTGATTGAGATGACCTAATATAGCTGAATGGATTGCATAAATAGAAAATTCAGAAAATTTCATGCACTTTTTAAAAAAAATCGTTGAAATTGGATAAATTTTGCTCAAGATATGCTTGTTTGAAGTTTAAATGAAAGTTTGACTCTGACTGATAAAAGAGTAATGAAAATGATACAGTCACCTAAAATGGTCTTCACCACTGCATAGTTCTCTGAGTCATATTTCCAACGCTTTTTGAATTTCAAAAATCCGAGTTGTTATGCAAAAGTTATGCCCGTTTTAGTAAAATTGCTATTTTATAAAAATGCATGTAAGAAAGGAGCTAGATTAAACCCCTAAACGCCTAAATTTCAGCCCCCACGTGACCAGAGGCTGTGACTGAGTGTTGATAATTTGTTTAGCACAGCTCCTGGTCTCCCATATAATCAAGGGCTAAATGCCTTAAGAAAAAGTAAAAGAAATAATCAATCAAAAAGTAAGACAAAACAAAACAAATTACAAATGTGATGGAACAAAGGTAATATGCACCGAAGAATATATGCGAATTTGAGAACTTTAACTCTTTCAAAGTTAATAAAAACCTACACCATTGGATAGATTATGAAATTCTACTCCATATAAAAAAAAGGCGCCGAAAAAGACCAAAAAATGACCAAGATACGGCCATTTTAAGATTTACTAAAAAAAATGCTAAAACAAAGGTATATGCGCTAAAAGAATTATCGAATGCGCTAAAACAAGTGCGAAAAAAGGTTAAAACAGTGTCATATGCGCTAAAACAGTCCCCATATGCGCTAAAGAAAGCCTCAAATGCGCTAAAATAACCCTTAAATGCGCTAATCTAGGAAAAGCAGATTTAACTCTAAATGAAATGAGATTATATGCGTTGTTTTGTCCCTTGGATGCGCTAAAATAACTCTCAGAAGCACTGAAACAGTCTCCAGATGAGCTGGAATACCTGCGAAAATAGAAAAATTAAAATTCCTAGATGCACCGTAGAAAGTCTCGGATGCGCTAAAACGCGGAATTTTTTCACCAACTCTAATGCCTAAACTGGCTTTAATACTTCTCGCAAGAAGGATGTCAACGGTACAGTTCTCAACGTAAGCCAAATGTAGAGCAGCCAGCCCAACGGCCTTGATGAAACAATAAATTAACTAAACTTATCAAGCACAATAGAGGCAATTTAAATAACAAGGAACAAGCAACACGGCCAAATGCAAACCTGATCTCCTGCCAATCAATTATTCCATTGCTCTTCTCCACCTGCACAAGGATGCAAGATTTTGAAGGGTTGACAATAGAGGAGGAATGTTGATTGCTCACTATTGCAGCGTAACAACTTGATATGATGACGAATGGAGAATGATGAAAATGGATGAAAGATGGAGGAATGATTTTGACAGAATGAGGATGTCTAAAGAAGATCCAATCCAAATGGCTTGTGAACGGTTTGATTTATAGATTTTATCTGAATAAGAGATAAGATTTGACAAGATTCAATAATAGGATTTGATTTTTCGGACAAGAGGGTACATTTGAGATGAGATAAGATTTTGCATAGAAAGATTTTGATCTCTTTAGCCAAAATAAATCCAAAGATGAAGATAATGATGAATTATCTAATTAAACAATACACAATTTAGTTCAGTTTTGTAAGAAAGTTTAAGATCTTTTAGGATTTTATTAATTAAACAAATTTTGATTCATTTAATTAACGCGAGAGTGATTTCATTAATTAAATAATATAAATTATTTAATTATCATTAGAGAAACAGATGAAAATGATTTAATTAATTACAATGGTTTCAAATTATTTAATATAAATGGATGAAATGATAACAATAAAATAATATACATTATTTAATTAACATTGCAGGAAGGGATATAATGATTTAATTAATTAAGATGTACCATTTAATTAACATTAAGAAGGATATAATGATTTAATTAATTAAATGGCTATAAATCTATTTAACACTAACATTAGAGAAATGATGGAATGATTATGAATTTAATTAAATAAATAAAATTTATTTAATTAAATAGATGATGACATGGGTACCTAGGGCAAAGCATGCTACAAGATGCCTAAATGATGTAATGCCGAGACAAGTGTTGTAAGAGGACAATTTTTTGATGTCTACACCTCCATATACACCTCAACCCACTTATGATCCGATTGCTTTAGCACCATCCTCATCATATCAACAATATCCTCCATACAATCAGCCTAGTTCATCCAATCTGACTCCCTCAACACCTATCAATCAAGATCTGGAAGAAGTAAAAATTTCCTTAAAGGACTTACAAGTTGGGACTGACAAATAATCGTTAAAGTTTGAGGACATTTGTCCCTATCCATTTGATCCTTCTATTTCATTAGTTCCTTTCCCAAAGCATTTTGAAATGCCAAAATTTGATAAATATAAAGGAAACAAAGACTGCAAGGCTCACCTTCAAGAGTTCTACGCCCACTGTCAAGAAGTCATGCATAATGACAATTACCTCATGAGATTGTTCCCTAAGAGTTTATAGGGAATAACTCTTGATTGGTTTATGGGTCTTAAGAAAGGATCTATCAAGTCCTTTGCATAGTTGTTAGAAGAATTTTTCTCTCACTTTTCCCTCAATCTGGAGAAGGATATTGATACACTAGACCTCCTAAAGGAAAATAGCGTGAAGGAGAAACCTTTGCGAGCTATCTTCAAAGATGGCAAGCCCTAGCCAGTCGTATGAAATCTCCGCTAGGGGAAAAAGACATGGTCACCTTGTTCATCGAAAACTCTCATTCGAACATGGCCCACAACTTCAGACTCCATTATGTCATGACCTTTGCTGAAATCGTGGAGAAAGGTCCCATTCTTGAGAGAGCCCTCATCGTTAAAGGGTTAGTCAAAATCTTTAACTCTAATAGAGAGAAATCATCTGGAGATAAGCCTCATTATTGGAACAAAAACAAAAATGTTGTCAATGATGGTGTCACTGACACCAAACATGTCCAAGTGGCTAATGCTTCGTAGAAGCCACAATATATTCCTCAACAGTCAAACCCTCATGCCATATCAGTGCCATAGGGGGCACCTCATCCCAACCAACAATCCAATTAGAATAACCAAGGGAATGGAAAACGTCAATTCATTCAACTAGGGGAACCCCTAAGTGTTGTGTTTAATAGGCTTCTTCAAGCCAATTACCCAATTACATATATTGTGACCAAGCCACCCGACGAATCCAAGCCTAAACCAAACTGGTTTAAAGAAAATGAATATTTTAAGTTCCATAAGATTAAAGGACATACATTGAATAAGTTTCAGAGTCTAAAAACATACATCCAGGATCTCATAGATCAGGGTGACATACATGTGGATACCAATACGACATCTTCGTCTAATGCTCAATTGAAAATATATCAAAATGCTTTCCCTGAGCATAACCAAGGTCCTAGTACATCAAACTCAAACCTAGGGCTTAGTAATAACAATAATCAGAATAACAACACCAACAACATTAGTTACAAAAATATGCCACTTAATTATGAAGGGCTCATCATGCACATCAAACAAGTGAAACCACATGTATCTATGATACACGTAAAAGGAAAGGATCCTCGATGTATTGTTATCACCTGTCGAACTCATATCATAGTCCTTGGAGCCTCCACATCCACCCAGCCACAACCTACGAATTCTCAATACAACATTCTTAATCATCTGGGAAAGACTTCAGCACAGATATCCATTATGGACTTGCTTAAGTCTTCTCTTGCACACCAAGAAATCCTAAATAAGCCCTTACGGGACACCCAAGTTCCTAATGACATAGACCTTGCCTAATTTCAAGCATTGGTAGGGCACCTCTCCGCCACCTATCAACTGGGTTTTAGCCAAAATGACATGCCCTGCATCGACTCCAATCATAATCGTCCTCTTCATCTAGAGGTCTTGGTAGATAATGGTTCATCCCTAAACCTTTGTACATTGAAATTCATAAAATAGGTTGGATACACCCATGCTGATTTAAATAATCAAGTCATCATAATCAAGGCGTATGATAATGTTGAGCGTGATTTTGAAGGTACAAGATGTCTTCCAATTCAAGTTGGTCCAGTTGTGTAATATACTACATGTCATGTCCTTGATCTAGAATTGCCCTATAACGTCCTCCTTGGTTGTCCATGGATTCACGCCATGCAGGCCATTCCATCCACATACCATCAATGTCTAAAATTCTCATTTAATGGGGTAGAAGTTACCATACACACAGATCCCCAACCATTTGAATATTGTCGCGCATTAGAAGCTTCATTCCCACTATTGTCCTAGAGTGGAAATGGGACCACCGTAGACATCATCATCCTAATCATCTACCACTACATTAGCCACCACTTCATCCACTCCATCATCCACATCTGATTCCACCCTCACTAAAGTCTAGATCATTGACAAGGGATGTGGTGAATATGAGATGCGCACAACCATGAACGTGGAAACTATGCCACCCTCACCACACATTTGGACAACCTTCGCAGTATACACCAAAATCAGAAGACAAGACCATCACCTTTAATGTTCCGAATGTGGGATCCAACACTTTTTGCTCTCCTGGGTTAAGACAAGATGCGCCAGAAGATGACATAAGCCAATGGGTCTACCGAGAGGAACCTGATCCCTCCCCTCCTTTGAAAGAATATTTCCAGGAGAACTATCCTTGGCCATCTAAGTTCATGGAAAAGTACACATATCAGGGGAGAGGCCTTGGCGCTGAAGAACAAGGAAGGAAACACCATATTGAGGCTACAATAAGACCAAGAAACTTAGGCTTGGGTCATGACACAAAATAAAAGGGACCTATAGCATCATCTAGTGCCTCTAATAACATCAATGAGAACAACAACCTCCTTGAAGACATACCAGAGGTGGAATCCATCATACACACATACGATGATGTAGATCACACTGACCTCTCTTCCATGTTCAACTGCTTACACATCTGCACCATTAGCCTATCTCTTAAACATCCTGAACTCATAGATTGGGACCTACATGGTAGTGCACCTATCGATACCTTTCCCACAATAGATCAGTACGTACATCTTATGGGGTTGGGGGAAGATGAACACCCTAACCGCAAAAGTAAAAAGAAGCAAAATAAAAAAAGGTCACCTAGTGAAAACCTCCCCAAGGCACTTCTTGACCTAGAAAAAGTAAAAACAAAGGGTGTATCTAATAGTGAAAACCTCGATGAGGCGCTAGAAGATGGGGACGTTCATCTTCCCCTTGTAGGAACTCAGCTCTTTGAATGATTGTCCATCCTGATAGAGGAAACACAAGAAATAAATTTGGGAACTGAAGAGGATCCCAAAATTTCAATTCCCAAAATTACATATGTAACCAAAGCATTGTCAGAGGAAGAACACTCTACCATCACCAAGCTTCTCAAAGAAGGAATCATCAACTTTGCATGGACGTATTCATACATGCCAGGCCTTGATCCCACCTTAGTAGTACATCACCTGGATGTACGTCCTGATGCCAAACCTGTCAAGCAAAAACTTCAGAAAATGCACCCCTAAGTGGCTCTACTGGTTAAGAAAGAATTGGAGAAGCTATTGGATGTTGGATTCATAAGACCCATTAATTATTCAGAATGGATCAATGTAGTTCCCATAGCCAAACCAAACGGTGCTATCAAAGTGTGTACAGACTTTCGTGATCTCGACAAGGCTTGTCCCAAAGATGATTTTCCTTTGCCAAACATAGACATGTTGGTTGACCTCACTATGGGACATGAGATGCTTTCCCTTGTGGATGGATTCTTCAAATACAATCAGATTAGAATTACACTTGAAGACCAACATATAATAGCTTTCACCACACCATGGGGCACCTTTTGTTATAATGTTATGCCCTTTGGCCTTAAAAACACAGGGGCAATGTATCAGCGAGCTATGACTGTTATCTTAGATTATCTCATTCAAATAATAATGGAAGATTATGTTGATCTACTAGGAAAGTCAAGAACAAGGGAAGAACATCCTGTGGTCCTTAAGAAGATCTTTGAGTGTTTAGAACAATATAGGCTAAGGCTAAATCTGAAGAAATGTGTCTTTGATGTCACATCAGGAAAATTGATAGGTTTCATTGTCTTTCAATGAGGTATGGAAGTCGATCCCGCGAAAGTCAAGGCAATTATGGATATGCCTCTACTACGCAACCTCAAACAGTTAAGAAGCCTGCAGGGTAAGCTACAATCCATTCGGCGGTTCATTGCTCAATTAGCCGACAAGTGTCAATCATTCACTCATCTCCTAAAGAAAGATACCACTTTTAAGTGGACTAATGTCAACTCGACTTTGACAAAATTAAAGAATATTTGGCTCACCCACCAATCCTTATGCCACCAATTCCTGGTAAACCACTCTTGTACATTTCAGCTACTTCAATGGCACTGGGGGCATTATTGGCACAACATGATGAGTCATCAAAGGAAAGAGCAATCTATTAGATCAGTCGAACCCTAGTGGGTTATGAGCTCAACTATTCCCCAATGGAAAAAGCTTGCTTAGCCATGGTTTTCAATTCGTAAGAACTCTGACATTACATGCTCAGTCATCCCATAAAACTCATCTCCAAGGTCGATCCACTCAAATACTTATTATCCAGAACAATTCTAATTGGTCGCATGGCTAAGTGGGTCATGCTTCTGAGTGAATTTGATATAGAATATGTGGACCAGAAATCGATTAAAGGACAAGTGATAGCTGATCAACTAGCAAATGCTCCCCTAGTAGATGCCTACCCCCTGACAATAGAATTTCCTAATGAAGGAGTTTTCACAGTAATAGAAGCGACTACATGGACACTGTACTTTGATGGGTCATACACACACAATGGATCGGGGGCAGGAATCCTACTCATCACCCCCCAAGGGGATTATATACCAAAGTCATTCAAATTGGCCTTTTCATGCACAAATAACATAGTTGAATATGAAGCTCTTCTTACTGGCCTCAGAATTGCAATCCAATGGCATATCACCCACTTAAGAGTCTTTGGTGATTCTCAATTAATCATCAAACAAGTCAACGATGAGTTTATCACAATAGATGATAAGTTATTGCCCTATAAACGCATGGTAGATGACTCTAAGAAGTATTTCACGTCCATCCAGTTTGAGCATATTCCAAAACAAAGTAGCATATGCTATGGCTACTATTGGTTCTTTAATTGACATGCCCAAAGACAAAACAGAGTGTGATTTCCTCGTTGAACAACTCTTAATCCTGGCATACAATATCCCAGAAAGTGAGATGGTGTGTGACATTGTAGGTCCCACATCCCCTTGGTACCATGATATCTACACCTACCTTCACGACAATATCCTACCTCCTGATCTCACACGAAACCAACATAATTCTTTCATCCAACGTATGTCCCATTACATAATCGTAGGTGATACACTTTATCGACATGAGTATGATGGAACCCTCCTCCGGTGTCTAAATGAGACTAAATCCCATACTACATCAACAGAGGTACATAGTGGTGTATGTGGGGCCCACTCAAATGGCATGGCCCTAGCTAAGAGAATTATCTGAGCAAGATATTACTGGCCTAAATTAGAACATTATTTTGTGACTTCATCAAGAAGTTCTTACCCTGTCAACAACACATTGATCTAATACATGCTCCAACACAGGATCTGCAGCCTCTTGTAGCACCATGGCCCTTCTCTCAATGGGGTTTCGACCTAATCAACAAGATCTATCCCCCATCCTCTAATGGCTATACCTTCATCATTCTTGCAACTGAGTACTTCACCAAGTGGGTGGAAGCAATGCCACTCTCACAAATCACAGGTACTCAAATTTCCAAGTTTATCCTCTTCCATATTCTCTGCAGATATGGAATACCATCCACCATCATTTTTGACAATTTAAATCCTTTCAAAAACCAAGCCATGAAACACCTTTGTGACACCTTTTGTATCCAACATCGTTGGTCTATGCCTTATTACTGTTGGAAAATGTGCCTCAATCTTACTGGCATGTAAACTCCTAAAAGAGCAAAGTCAGTGTGACCCTCTGGAAGTCTTACCGACTAGCAGTAGTACACTTATCATTTGAAGTTCTCAGGTCGCCTATACTTTGCTTCTGTCTTACCGACAAGAGTCATCGGCAAGACATGTCGATCGCTGTGAAAGTTTCCAACTCGCTCTGCTCAAGCAAATCTCTTGCCGATGGGTTGGTGTCTAATAGTTATCGGGGAGACTTGTGGCAACAAAAGTCATCAGGGAGAGGTTTGAACTTTCGGAATAACTCATCCCGACAGTGTATGTCTCACCGACGGTTATTCACAAGGATGTCTTCGGGGAGACTCTTGGCTAGCAGATTTGCATTCGGTAAGAACTCTTGTCGATGGATGTGGTTTCACCAATAGACTAGTGTTTTCGTTATAACCTCTTGGCGATAGCGGTGGTCTCTCTGACTATTATGTGCTCAGTGTGATTTCTCGCCAATAGTTATGGTCTTGTCGATAGAGCTACATGAGTTGAACGTCGGTGTGACCTCTTAGCGATAAGGTTTCTCTCGCCAACAGGCAGGTGCTTTCGGTGAGAACTCTTGTCGATAGCACTTGTCTTGCCGATAGATCTACACATGATGAATTTGTGTTTAGTATGATCTCTCACCGATAGTGATGGTGGTGACATTACGACTGTCAAGCATTGTGGCATCGGGGAGACACGGCTTAGTGTCTCATCGACATGTGACACAATTTGAACGCCTTGACCGAATGAATATCCTACATGGTTTGTCTTCAACCAATCAGAGAAGCAGAATGTGAACCACTAGCAGTTGGACTGTTGCGGCCATTTCTGTGAGGAATATCAATAGACCATGAACAACATGGATATACTCTATAATCAAAGATGATGATCGGTTCGATGAATAGTTTGAGGTGTGATTAGTGTGTATGAATTCAATTCAGAGAGCATTGTAAACGGGATGTTCTATACAAAATTGATCAGGAAATTATGCTATTGTAATTTGACATTAGAGAGTGAAGCCTGTACTTCGTATGTAATTTGTTTACTATAATACAAAGGGGTTTTTCTTGGTGTGGTGGGTTTTTCTCCCGTAAGGGTTTTCCCACGTAAATTTGGTGTTCATCTATGTATGTTAATTTCTCTGTTTCTATTATTTCTTTCATGAGTATCTTAATTGAAGTGTAATTGTAAAATTTAAAGTCACCTCTGCATTCTTCCATGAGGTTTTGACGTTAGGAGATTTTGTTTCGCACCTAAGCTTTCCTTACAAGTGGTATCATAGCCTGGCCAGTTGTGTTGTCCTTATGGGTACGTTGGGTTTTTTGTGTCAATTTTGTTCAGTGGGAGTCTTGTAGAAGTTTGGTAATTCGAATTATAGATTAAGATGGCAAGCACATCAAGAAAGATTAAAATTGAGAAATTCAATGGCAGCAATTTTGAGTTGTGGAAACTTAAAATGGAAGATTTGTTGGTTGATCATGATCTTTGGCTTGTTGTGTTTGGAATGAAGCCTATAGGAATGAAGCAAGAGGATTGGGACCTTGCAAATCAAAAATCAAAAAGGCTGATAAGGCTATGTTTAGCAGACTCTGTTCTTTTGAATATTCATGAAGAAAAGACTGCATCTTCTTTGTGGAAGAGACTGGGAGCTATTTATTAGGGAAAGTTCTTGGTGAATAAGTTGTTTTTGAGGAAGAAGTTGTACTCTTTGAAAATTCAAGAAGGAGCATTTGTTACTGATCACTTAAATGCTTTCAACATGTTGATTGCTTATTTGGCATATGTGGGTGTGAAAATTGATGAAGAAGATCGTTGTATGTTGTTATTATGTTCTTTGCCAGATTCTTGGGATCACTTGGTGATGGCTATTAGGAGTACAACATCCACTTTTAAGGTGGAAGATGTTGTTGCTTCTTTGTTATCAAAAGAGATGATAAGAAAATCTTCTGAGATGGCAAAGGAGGCTCTTGCTATTAGAGGTAGATCAAAAGAAAAAAGGAAAGAAGGACAAGAAGTCCAAATCGAAATCAGAAGGGAGTTCAAAGTCTCCTGGAAAAAAGTCCAAGGTGAAATACTGGAATTGTGGGCAACCTGGTCATGTCCGAAAGGATTGTAAAGAGGAGAAAAAGAAGAAGTATTCTTTCAACAATGATTCTTCTCAGAGTGATGTAGACGCCTTCATTGCAGCCTTGGCTACACAGGCATCAGATGATGTCTAGTTGATTGATTTTGGAGCATCTTTCCACATGACATCTCATAGAGACTGGTTCACTAAGTATGAACAATACGATGGTGGAAGGGTGTACTTGGCAAGTGATTCATCTCTAGAGATAGTTGGTCGTGGAAGAGTCAAAATTCAATTCCCTAATGGAATAGTGAAGGGAATTAATGATGTAATGCATATACCAGGTCTGGCTCGAAATCTACTTTATGTTAGTAAGGTGAATGATATTGGAGTGCAAGTCACATTCTCTGGAAATGGCTGCAAGATGACTAGAGGCTCAATGGTGCTAGTTAGGGGTGTTCGTATTGGTATCTTGTATAAGTTGGATGCACATGTTGTGCAATGCAATAGTGTCTCTCTAAAGTCACAAAAAGCTACTCATGGAGAAAAAAGAGGAAAAAGTTCCTGATAATGCAAACTCTATGGAAGTTAAACTTCCAGCAGAAAAGACTATGCTCTGGCATCATAGGCTAGGCCACATTGGTGAAAAAGGTTTAAAAACCTGGTTGAAGGGCTTGATGATTGTAACCTTCAATTCAAATTTTGTGAATATTGTATATATGGTAAACAACAACATGTTTCATTTTACTCCAGTCCTCACAAATCTTATGATTTACTTGATTACATACATTCTGATGTTTTTGGTCCAGTAAATGTTCCTTCTTTGTCTAAATCAAGATTTTATGTATCGTTTATTGATGATTATTCAAGAAGGGAATTTGTTTATTTCTTAAAAAGTAAATCAGAAGTGTTAAGTCATTTTAAGGAATTTAAAAACCTTGTGGAAAATCATATTGGAAGAAAAATAAAATGTTTAAGGACTGACAATGGCGGTGAGTTTTGTTCTGACGTATTCGAGAGGTATTGTAAAGATCATGGGATTAAAATACATAAAACTACACCCTACACTCTACAGCAAAATAGAGTTGTAGAAAGGTTCAACAGGACAATGATGGAAAGAGCACAAAGTATGCTGAGTAGTGTTGGCTTGGAGGAGAAGTTATGGGATGAGGCAGTTGCAACAACATGTTATTTAATAAACCGTTCTCCTAATTCCGCTCTTGTTGAGAAAACACCTTTGGAAGCATGGCCCTCTCGTTCTTTGGCTGTGAGGCATATGTATTGTGTCAAATGAAAAGATCTAAATTGGAAAACAAGGCTATCAAATGCATTTTTATTGGTTATAGTGCTGGCATAAAAGGATACAAGCTTTGGAATCTTGATACGGAGAAGGTTCTATACAACAAAAGTGTTATCTTTCGTGAGTTGAAGCCTTCTACCTTGATCTGCAAATGTGAGACAAAATCAAAAAATAAAAAGGATGTAGTTGAAATTCTCCAACACGATAAAGAGGAATTCAAAATTCAAAATGTACCTAAAACCGAGGAGAGCTCAAGTAGTTCTGAAAGTTTTGAAGAAGAAGAACAACCCTCAGAAGTGAGGAGGTCAACACGCGAAAGAAAGCAACCTGATAGGTATGGGTTTTCTATGTTAGATTCTACTTGTGCCTATGCTTTAATTTCTAGCACCGATGAGCCTAGGATTGTGAAAGAGGCATTTAGAATGTCTGATCTCGACTCTGGAAGCCATGAATGAAGAAATGGCATCATTAGAAAAAAATATTTGAGTTTGGTGCCCTTAAAGCTATTGGCTGCAAATGGGTATTCAAAAATAAAATAGGTTTGGATGGCAGTGTGGAAAAGTATAAGGCGAGGTTGGTTGCAAAGGGTTATTCCTAGGTAGAGGGAATTGATTATGGAGAAATGTTTTCTCCTGTAGCTAAGCTAACATCTATTAGATTTCTTTTGTCACTTGCAGTAGCGTATGACTTAGAGGTTGAATAGATGGATGTGAAGACAACATTTCTTCATGGTGATCTTGAAGAAGAGATTTATATGTCCCAGCCTGAATGGATTAAAACAATCTCCTAGAATGTGGTACCAGAAATTTAACACTTTTGTTTTGTCATTGGATTTGTAAGATTGAAATATGATCATTGTGTATACTACAAAGCTGAAAGTGATCGTATTCTTTTTATTGCTCTCTATGTTGATGACATATTGTTCATAGGCAATAGTAAGTTAATGATTTATGATCTTAAGTCTCAGTTGTCTGCAAAGTTTGAAATGGAAGATCTTGGTGCAACCAGGTATATCCTGGGAATGGAAATAACCAGGGACAGGAAAAGTAGAAAACTTTGGCTCAGTTAGAGTAAGTATATTAATACTATTTTTGGAGAGATTTTGTATGAATGATTGCAAGCAACTAGTTGTTCCAGTTTTGCAGGGAACGAAGCTATCTGTTGAAGACTGTCCAAAATCTCCTACTAAGATAGAGGACATGACCAAAGTTCCTTATGCTAGTGCAGTTGGTAGTTTAATGTATGAAATGGTCTGTACAAGGCCAGACATTGCCCAAGCAGTTGGAGTTCTTAGTGGCTATATGGAAAATCCTGGAAGGACATATTGGGATGCTGTGAAAAGGGTGTTTAGATATCTAAAGGGCACTTCAGAATATGCTTTGTGTTACCATGGGAATTTGGTTGAATCAAAGAGGACTCTTAGCATTCAAGGCTATGTGGATTCTAATTGGGCAGGGGACATTGACAGCAGAAGATCCACCAGTGGATATATTTTCATGTTGAATGGTGGTGCAGTTAGTTGGATGAGTAAGCGGCAGGCTATAGTCGCTTTGTCCACTACATAAGCAGAATACATGGAAACAACACACGCCTGTAAATAAGTAATATGGTTAAAACATTTGTGTTCTAACATTGGGTTTTATGCAGGGATAATTACAATATACTGTGACAATCAGAGTGCTATTTGTTTGGCAAAAAATCCTACTTTCCATGCCAAGATGAAACATATTGATGTGCAGTATCATTTTGTACGAGATATGGTGGAGGATGGAAATGTCTCTTTAGAAAATGTGGATACTTTGGAAAATGTTGCAGATGCATTGACAAAGCCAGTGAGCACAAACAAGTTCAGGTGGTGTGCCAGTTTGGTGGGCCTCAGTGCCCATGAATTTCAGTAGTTTTGTTGTGCTTTGGAGGTGTCAGTAAGATCTTCGTCAAGTGGGAGATTGTTGGAAAATGTGCCTCAATCTTACTGGCATGTAAACTCCTAAGAGAGAAAAGTCGGTGTGACCCTCTGGAAGTCTTATCGACTAGCAGTAGTACTCTTATCATTTGAAGTTCTCAGGTCGCCGATACTTCGCTTTTGTCTTGCCGACATGAGTCATCGGAAAGACATGTCGATCGCTGTGAAAGTTTCCAACTCGTTCCGCTCGAGCAGATCTCTTGTCGACGGGTTGGTGTCTAATGGTTATTGGGGAGACTTGTGGCGACAGAAGTCATCAGGGAGAGGTTTAAACTTTCAGAATAACTCATCCCGACAGTGTATGTCTCGCTAACGGTTATTCACAAGGATGTCTTCGGGGAGACTCTTGGCTAGCGGATTTTCATTCGGTAAGAACTCTTGCCGATGGATGTGGTTTCGCCGACAGGCTAGTGTTTTCGTTATAACCTCTTGGCGATAGTAGTGGTCTCTACGACTGTTATGTGCTTGGTGTGATGTCTCGCTGATAGCGATGGTCTTGCCAATAGAGCTACATGAGTTGAACGTCGATGTGACCTCTTAACGATAAGGTTTCTCTCGCCAACAAGCATGTGCTTTCGGTGAGAACTCTTGCCGATAGCACTTGTCTCGCCTATAGATATACACATGATGAATTTGTGTTCGGTATGATCTCTCGCCGATAGCGATGGTGGTGACTTTGAGCGATAACAACTGTCAGGCGTTGTGGCATCGGGGAGACATGACTTAGTGTCTCACCAACATGCGACACAGTTTGAACACTTTGACCGAATGACTATCCTACGTGGTTTGTCTTCGACCAATTAGAGAAGCAGAATGTGAACCACTAGCAGTTGGATTGTTGTAGTTGTTTCTGTGAGGAAGATCAACAGATCATGAATGACATGGATATACTCTGTAATCAAAGATGATGATCGGTTCGATGAACAATTTGAGGTGTGATCAGTGTGTATGAATTCAATTCAGAGAGCATTGTAAACATGATGTTCTATAAAAGATTGATTAGGAAATTATGTTACTGCAATTTGACATTAGAGAGTGAAGCCTATACTTTGTATGTCATTTGTTTACTGTAATACAAAGGGGGTTTTTCTTGGTGTGGTGGGTTTTTCTCCCGTAAGGGTTTTCCCACGTAAATCTGGTATTCATCTATGTATGTTAATTTCTTTTTTTCTGTTATTTCTTTCATGAGTATCTTAATTGAACTGTAATTATAAAATTTAAAGTCACCTCTGCATTCTTCCCTGAGGTTTTGACGTTAGGAGAGTTTGTTCCGCACCTAATCTTTCCTTACAATTACCCCCATGGTAATGGTTAGGCCGAAGCCATGAACAGAACCCTCATCAGAATCCTTAAAAAGGTGGTCAACAATACTGGTCGAGATTGTCACCTTCACATCCATCTTGCTCTTTAGGCCTACCACACCTCCATCCGCACCCCTATTGGTGCCACTCCATATTCTCTTGTCTACGGTGTCGAAGTTATCTTGTCGATCGAGGTAGAAATCCCATCATTGAGAATCTCCTTGAAAAATCTTATCAATGATGAAGACGCTCGAGTTGCTAGACTTAGCCAACTAGAACTCCTCGATGAAAGACGGATCAAAGCATATGACCACCTTCAAGCCTATTATAATCATTTGAAATGAAGCTACAATAAGAAGTTTCTTCCTCACCAATTCAACATTGGTGATTTAGTCCTCAAGGAGAATCAACGCACTCAACAAGACCAAGAAAATGAAGGAAAATTTGAAGCAAATTGGCTAGGTCCTTATGTCATCACCGCAAAATATGGATTAGGGGCCTACAGACTAGCCACACCTAAAGGAGATACCTTAGAGGATCCATTAACGTCATGCATCTGAAAAAGGTTCTACACTTAAATTAGCTAGGGTATCCTCTCCTGCAAAGATAAAAAAAATACAGAAAAAGTAGAAAATTGTCCAAAATACAAAAAAATTGAAAAAATAAGAGAAAATCCAAAAATAGTAAAGAGAAATAATTCATCCTATGGTGAAAACCACCCTTGGTGGCACCTTGGATAAGTACATTTGGTGAAAACCTGGTCACATGCACCATTCATAAATGGCTTAATCATTATCTACCTTGCGTCCTAGTTACTTGATGCTTCCATCCATCCCGATCTCATATCCTATCATCCCATCGATCCTATCCTTTCATTCACATTCATCATCTGGTTGCTTGGTATATTTTGGACCTCATCCGCTATCTTTAATCCTGAGCTTTTATCCTAGTCTTTGCTTGTGTCGTCAGTCTCATTGTCTAGTCAACCCTTCGTATCCATCTAGGATCCTCCATCATGTCAGTCTCCATTTGGTTCCCATCATGTCTCGTTAGTCTTTTTGGTTCTTTGTCAAACTACATTGCCCCTGTGCTTTCACGTAGGCAAGGATGATCACTTGATCTGCCCTTGGGGCAATTTGTCCATCCTGTTTTGGTCATCCATTGTGGTCTCCATTGTCCCCTTTGCGCTCTTATCCCTGGTATGTCTTTTGTCCTATTTCGAACTACATTGCCCCTGCGCTTGCACATAGGAAAGGTCAATCTCTTGATCCACCCCTAGGGATTTGTTTTATTTTTCTTTCCTAGTCGTTGTTTTCCATCACTAGTCTTCATTAGTCCTCTTTCTGCTTTTATCCATAGTCTTTTCTTGAACTACAAGTGCTCTGCGCTTTCACGTAGGCAGGGCTAATCTTTGATCAGCCCACGAGCCCCTAGGTCGTTAGGGTGTGTCAGTCTTGTGTTGTGTCGTCAAGTATGTCCTTAGCTAGCTGGTTCTTCACAAATGAGATCCACTCGTATCATGAGATTCAATTGGTTTCAAAATTTCCTGCGTCATTTATCGATCTTTTAGTTTAGAATCCATCTTTGGTCTCAACAGGATGCATCCTTCCTAACAGACTTCATCAACCCCATCCATCCTCTTGATCCTATGGCAAAGGACGACTTGAAATTGATTGTGATCTTTTGATGCTTTTGGCTTTTATTTATCATTTGAGCCCCCTCTCACAACTTGTTAAGGCTGCCATAATCCATCATATTATGGTGTGTTTTGATAGGTTAATGCAGGGGCATATTTTGATCATTCTTGCTTTGTTGTTGTCTTCCTAGTTGTCCCACATGGTACCCACCAAGATCCTCGAGGTCTTGTGTTACGCTGGGGCATCCTTTTGTGCTTGTGGTTATTCCAATGCCTGGTCTGACCAAGGTCTTCGCAAATTTGGGGTGTTGGGATAACCTTCTTGTCTGCTATGTTTGTTTTATGCATTGGACGCTAATTCGCCCTAGTTCACATACCATGGAACCTAATGTCCTATGTTATAGCAAAAATCAGTGCTCTAAAAATGGAAAAGTACATTAGGATTCCATTTCATGAACAATTCTATTGCATTACATTCATACCTAACCTATGACCTATGATTTTGGTTGTGCAAACATTCACCTTCCATCTCCTATTCTTCTCAAGATACTTATGGTTCTTGACAGGTGCAGTTTCACACCCGTCTTCCCTTAATTTTCTAATTATTACAGGGAAAGTACTTGCCATTAAGCCAATCATACACCTACCATCTACCCTCATTACTATGCATGACCTTATTGGCACTTATGTTCATGTTGCATTACATTTCATGTTAAGCCATCACACTCACCTTTCATACACCTTTATTTTGCATAAGCTAAAGCAAACATGATCGCAAATAAAGTTCATCTACCATCCACATTGCTTTTCATTTATCCGTTAGTGTTTGTAAGAAATTTAATTGCATTTCATCCACATTAGGGTCATGTTGTTTAGATTAATCATATTTTCTTATTATGGACATCTTGAATTCATTTCATTATCCATTCATTTCCACATTAATCCATAATCATTAACACATTGCATACATTGCCACCTACATCACAGGTTGTTAGAACCATATCCATAGCATATAAAGTCATAAATCACATCATGCATCATACACGTTAGTCATCATACATATCATACATCTCATCCATATAAACATCAACATACATCATCATAAGCATATACATATATCACATCATCATGATCATCCATCATAAAAGCATCACCACATACATATGCATAAATAGAATCATCCATCATATGAACATCAAATACTGCCAATAAGGGCAGTCACATATCATATATAAAGATCAAAATATGAATTTCCATCACATAGTCCATAATAATTTCCATCATATAACCAAAATACATATTCATCGCATATATCATCAAATAAAGTACAAATACAAGGCTCTAGATCAACACTGATCTCTGATGCTTTGAACTATATATCCATCATGCACCCATCAAAAATTGGAATCCTGTCACCTATCCTCTATCACCTCTACTATGAGCTACCCACGTCTAACCTCTGTGGTGAGTCGAGCATCGACCCTTTGCATGGAGGAGTCACCTAATAGTCGTTGTACCCTCAGGTACGTGTCCCTAGTGACTAGGATGGTGTAGGCATCTAAGGCACCTATTGGACATAGTGAGTTGTGTGTTGTTCCGGATCTGGAACTGCCTTCTGATAAGCACACATCTAGAAAGACACCTCCCTCATATAATCATCTCTCTCTGTAGCCTGATACTTGTCTGCATTCCACTCATGTCTATATATTTCTCGATCCCCACAGATAGATCTCTACTCCTGTGCCCATGCATCTTGTGCCAACCTTAGCTGATCCATCTCTGCCCCCATCTATGACACATGCTATGTGGCCCTGTCCCTCTCAACCTCCATAGCTTGTATCTGTGCCTGAAATCTCTATACCTCTACCCCTGCCTCGCCACCCTCACCCTGCGCTACCTATACTGCATCCCTCTCTCTCTGCAATATATGTCTGAGCCGTTGCCGCATCTCTCTCACTCTGTAGGGTCTACATCTATCTCTATGATGCATCTCTCTCACTGTACAGGGTATGCACCTGTCTTTGTGATGCATCCCTCTCGCTCTATAGGGTTTGCACTTGTATCCATATTGTGTCCCTCTCACCTCATAGGGTCTGAACCTGTGTCTGTGTTGCATCCCTCTTTGTCTGCAAGGTCTGCGCCTGGACCCTCATAACATCCTCCCTCACCTGCATCAGCCCTATGTCTCCCACTATCTGATCTGCTACGTCGACCCTGTCACGAAGCTCATCTCCCTCCCATCTCAGCTCAATCCTCTCTTAGTAGCCCCTCCACCTGTATCCTCAAATCATCCATGTCTCTCTCAGCCTATGTCAGGGTCTCCATCGATGCTTGGTTTGTCACTCCTCCCGGCTCTCCCTATCCTCTCGCCTGTTGTATAATCACCACTGCCTCTAGCCTGTCTCGCTCTCATCTCGTAGCCACCGCCTCTTCATGCTTTCTGGATACCTCTCCCTCAAGTTGAGTCACCTTTGCTCGTAGCTATCTCACCTCAGCTCGTAGACCATCCATCTCTACCCGTAGCTCCTCCTCATACTGCGACATTGCATCAGCTACGGATCTGAAAACCCTTTCGCCCTCTGCCCATGCATTGGCCACCTCTACTCGCAACCTGCTCATGTCTCTCTATTTTGTATCTCGCATCCTTTGCATCTCTCAATCTTTGCTTGATGATCTGTAATCTCGCCATGGCCCCTCTCAGCAATATAGCTGGATCCTCTACTATCGGTGGCACCATGGCCAATGGAGGAATATTATGGGTGTCCATATCCATCGCCTATGCCTCTTCCTCATCTCTCTCATCCATCATCTCTCCCATCCTCTCCCCTGATCTCCACCCTGGCTCTCCTCCATGGTCTCCTCCTCACACTCTCCTGCTGCTCTATGGCCCTAGCTGCCATCTTTCCTCTCTCTTGCTGCCCTGCTGCTCCAACTCCCTCATACCCTCTTCCATCCCTCTTTGCCATCCCTGCCTCATCTCTCCCCTCCTCTATCTCAATCCTCACTTTATCTCTACTCCGTTATCTCCTCCTCATCCTCTTCGGTTGCCCTGCGACCCTAGCCTCGCCCTGTCCTCTATCCTATTGTCTTGCGGCCCCCGCATCCCCCTGTTGCCCCATTGCTCCAGCTACCTCTTGTCCTCTCCTCTGCTATCCCCTCCTCCCTCTCCTATGGCCTTCCAATCACAGCTCATCCTTTGGTCCAAACCCCAATGCCCCCACAATCGGCTCCTCTAGAGTAATCCGTCTGGGTTGATGATGGAGATACTACATGATGTATCGAACTGTCACTCCTACATCGATGTCCCCCCTAGTCCTACCCAGGTAGGGTACTAGAGGCAATGTCTCCTAATGCTCTCTCGCAAACCTTGGTGAAATCGACTCTCCCCATGGCCGCTCTTGCATAATTTGTCAAAACCTATCTAGCCCATGTAGAATGTCCTATGTAATCCTGAACTGTCTGGTCTATGTGCCTCCACTGTCTGTGGCTCCCTCCCGACTATGAAGCATCTAGTGCAGAAGTAGCCTCTTTTCCCTACTTCATCTCTCCTCCATCCTGAAAACCACCGTGTCATGTACGACCTCCACACTATATCCTCCTCTTGAAGGTCATCTAATGTCCTCCTCCATTTGTCTAGATCCCCGAGGCCCTCGTAGTGCCAAACCCAACCATCCTTTAACCCATACCACCAAGCCACTAGTGTTGTATCATCCTCCAGTCCTGCTCTCACCACTCTTGGTCTGGCGACATTGATGTGCTCCTAACCCCATACCTACAACAACGTCACCTGTGTCACGCTGAGTGCCTCTCAGTAGCATATAACGTGCATGTCTTTGTAAAGTTGTGCTAGTATGCATGTACCCCATGCAAACTACCCCTCTCTCCCCTTGACGATGTGTCGTATCATCTCCATGTAGCTCAAGCTACAGAAACGCCCACTTTGGTCTAGAAGCAACAATCCAATAATCAACCCGCATAGGTATAGTGGTAGTGGTGCCACTCCCAACGTCAGACGTCGGTCTATGTCTAACCTCCCCCTCTGCACAGGCATGTAATCTCGTCCAATCAACACCCACATGGTATGATCCAGCTCCGCCCCCGTTGATGTAGTCGCACTCACCAGGTGGCCTGCTATAGGCAGCCTCAGTATCCACCGTACATCTTCTAATGTCACTGTCATCTCCCTTGTCAAGAGATGGAATGTTGAAGTCTCCGAACTCCACCACTCTATCAAGGTTGTTAGCATTGCTCAATGCACTCTAATGATAGGGTACCCTAATAAATGTAGCAATACTGCTCGTGATAGAGCCTCATGATCCGCTCCGTTCATGGCTGCCATCATCGCCTCCAACACCTCAGATCGCCTCTCACATGTCCACAAACTGTCAAAGCTCTACATCCATCCCACATCACATGTCGGTCATCTTCTCTTTTTCCTCATCTCTTCCCTTTCCCCAGCCCCAGGCTCTCTTTTCACTAATTTTTCCCCTCCCCCCTTTTTTGGCCTGAATTTTACCTTTTTTCCCTGATCTTGTTTTCTTGTTTCCTTCTGCTCTTTTCTTCCCCGTCCACCCCTTAGGCGGATTTTCCCAAGCCGTGAGCAAGCTCGTGCTGGTTGGCAGGTGGACCCGTTCCAACCTGAGGCGAACCTGCACCGGCTAGCAGGTTGACCCGCCCCAGCTCGGGGTGGACCCGCCCTAGCTCGGGGCAAGCTCGTCCTAGCCCAGGGCGGACCCGCTATGGTTCGAGGTGAGCTCACCCTGGGGAGGGGCGAACCCACCCTTAGCTTGGGCGGACCTGCCCCGAGGGTGGGCGAACCCGCCTGGGCGAGGTCGCCCCTACCTCGGGCGGGTTCGCCCAATTGATGCTAATCTAATTTTTGTGGGATTTGCCTGACCTGGGGAAAGTTCACCCTCCTTTTTCCTCTGCCCTTTTTGGGCATTTATTTTCATTTTTCTTGGTGCATTTACCCTCTAATTAGGCAAATTCACCCCCCTTTCCCCCGCCTCTCACAAGCGATTCTACCTACTCGCTCGCCGAAATCAAAATTTTGCTTCCAACCCATTTTCTTAAACTACCCCAATCCCAAAACCCATCTTTTGAAAAAACATTAAAACTCAAAATTATAACAAAAAATGTTTGAAATCACAGAGAGGGTTTTGAATCTAACCTAGCGTGGAACTGAGCGCTCGTGGTAAAACCGTCGTACCTCGTCCCCCTAATGGATAATATCAGAGTTGTAATCATATGGCATCCTCATCTCCTAATCTCCTTCCTCTCCTCTTCTCTCTCTCTCTCAACTACTAGGTGTGCAAATGAGGAATGGTAATTTCTCAAATTACCTTATATAACTTTTTCCCTCTTTTTTTTTAACTTTTTAAGTGAAGGGTATTTTTACCCTTTATTTAAACCTCTTTTAATTCAACTAATCCTCTAACTTCCCAGGGCCACCATTTGCAAATCGTGTGTCTGTTTCACTCCGTTTGAAAGCCAATCTTCATGGTTTTTCGAGTTCTATCCAACCGCACCTTTTATTTCCTCATATCGAGAAGTCACCCGAGGCCCCTTTTTCTTCCCCAATCGCCCTCTCGATGGGGCATACCCTACCATTTTCCTCCATTCCTCTGTCATGGTCATTCCCTTGCAAGACTGAGGCATCTTCTTTCATTTCCCTCCATTTGGACAACTTACACAACTTCTCCCATGTTGGGACATCATTTTCTAGTTGCTTCCTCTATAGAATCATCTACATTTTATTTTCTTCGAAACAATATTATTATAACAATGTTTTGAAGAGGGGAAAAATGTAGACATCCAAATTTGACCACTTCCATATGGTCAAATCTGTCTCCCTTATCCATCTATTTCATCAATATTAATTAAATAAATTATTTAATTAATATTTCCTCTTTCCCTAAGGTTCCTAAAGTATTCAATTAAATACTTTACCTTTCATCATTTCTTTAAATTAAATAAATACATCAATTTATTTAATTTGGTCATTTAGCCTTTTGGAATTTAAATCAATTTCAAATTCTTATTTTTCTCTCTCTTTGTCACATCCTCCATAACCCTCTTCTAATCTAGATTAATTTAATTAATCCATGATTAAGATGTGCACACCTTAATCAGGATTAATGTCACATCCTCCATATTCTCCCACTTGCCTCTAATCCCTCATTAAGTTTATGAATCACCTATTTGCACAACCTTAATCTAATCCCCTTGCTACATTTAACATACCTTTTTGGTCAATCTTCACAATTTCCACATTTACCTAGACCTTCTTCCCCATGTGAATTTAAAATTCTCATTTATCCCTTCAAGACTCTCCTCTTCCCCATGCAAGTTGTTAGGAGTTATAGAACTCCTCACTTGTCACATTAGTCACATGGGGTCAAGAACCTTCCATTATAAAAACCTTGTCTTATCCACAAGGTACTTTTAAGCTTCCTTCATAGGAACCTTGTCTTATCCACAAGGTGCTTCTTATGTGAATTTAAAATTCATATTTATTCTCCCAACTACCTTATCCTTTGCAATCATGTAAATTTAAAATTCACATTTATTCTTCCAACAACTTCTTTCTTCCCCATGATGATGTGTGAGGAGTTCAAAAATTCCTCACATGTCAAAATCCTTCCCACACGGGGACAAGAATTTCTTTTTTGAGGAAATCTTCTCCTCATCCCAAAGTACTTGCAAATACCTCCACCTCACATGTCCTTTTTCCAACTCACTTATCCTTGTGACATCTCATCCTCCACATGGAAAAATGTGAGGGCTTGTGAGTCCTCAACTCACCACAGCCCTTCATCTTACCCATATTGACAAAATCTCGATCGTTCAATTCTATAGAGAAATCTCCCTTAAAATTAAAATGAAAGATTTTATTTCATTTTCATTCATTAGGCATTCACAATTTTTTTATTCAAGCTCTAGTTCACACATGCATTCTTGCACTCACAAAAATCTCCATTATTGTATGCTTTGAAGCTTTTATCATTTGCATTTGCACTCATCAATCCAACTACCCACATAGTTCATTGCATTCCTCATCTCACATAGATCATTTTGAGTCCATCTTTAATCCATCTTTCCATCAAAGGAGCATAGAAGACATCAATCATCAAAGGTCCAATCAAGGAGCAACTCTTACAAGGTAAAATCTGTTTTCTTTGTCTTTGTTTTGTTTGAGTTAACGTAGCCCTATCTTGAGGTGTTAAGTGTTGTTTGTTGTCTTTTGCATTATGTTTTGTGTCATTTAGATAGGCTAACAACTTTTGATCACACATATATGTATATGTATATGTATATGTCTATACATATGCACATGCACATATATAAAGAAGATGCAAAGACCTTAAGCATATACAAGTTAGATACACTTCATCATGTTTGGCTACCAGCATGTAATTATTTTGTTTTGAAATATAGATGATTATGTGCACATTTAATATCTGATATGCATATACATATGTTTATGTATATGTATATGTATATGTCTATACATATGCATATACATATATATAAAGAAGATGCAAAGACCTTAAGCCAACAGATTATGACATCAATATGAAGAAAATTAATCAATGGCACCTAAGAAAGCTACAAGAGTTGCATGAGTGAATTGATGTAGCAGAACCTATGCAATAAAGAACACCCCAAAATTAATCAATAGCACCAAAAAAAGATACACTTTCAAAACACTTACACTTGTTTGGCTGCCAACCTTAGCTTGATTTGTTGACAAATACATATGATTAAACGTGCATTTAATATATGATATGTGTTTGATATCATCGTGCTTTTTTATGCAAGAGTTTTTTCCTAACTTGTGGAAGACCGACGTACCACTGTGGGAAATTATTCAATGATAGAATAGATGATGACTAAATTGATGAAGTGGAACTTACAAACAAGATAACATCCCCAAAATTATCTACAATACCTAAAAAGCTACAATATATGCATGACTGAATTGATGAAGCATAACCTAACAAAAATAGAACACCCCCATATATTTGCAAGGCACGAAAAGAAGCTACAATAATTGCTTGACTGAATTGATGAAACATAACCTATGCAAAAGAGAAAGCCCCCAAGTTAATCAATGGCACCTAAAAAAAGATACAAACATTTGCATTATAGATTTAATGAAGCGACACATATGATAAACCTAACACCCCCACATTTATCAATGACACCAAAAAAAGGCTACATAGTTGGTGACTAAATTGATCAAATAGAACCTATGAAAAACATAGCACCCCTCAAATTGCAAATGACAACCAAAATTGGTAGAATAGATGATGACATAATTGATGAAGTCAAACTTACAAACAAGGTAACACCCCCAAAATTAACTACAATACCTAAAAAAACTACAGTAAAGGCATGATTGAATTGATCAAGCAGAACCTATGAAAAATAGAAGACCCCCAAATATTTCTAATGCACAAAAAAAAGCTCCAATAATTGCATGACTGAATTGATGAATCATAACAATTGTGAAAGATAACACCCCCAAATTAATCATTGACACCTAAAAAAAAAGCATTACTAAATGAATGAAGCAACACCTATGAAAAACCTAATAACCCCAATTTTATCAATGGCACCTAAAAATGCTACTGAGTAACATTAATCGAAACCTAACATTAACCCATGACTGTAATGGCTGTAATGAAAAACAATATAAAGCCTACGAATGAAAAAAAAAAGAGTTTATAAAAAATCTGATATATTAATGATTGAATTGATGGAGCAGAACCCATGAAAAAAATAACACCCAAAAATTTATCTATCGCACCGAAACAACATACATTTTTAAAGTCATTGAATAGATGAAGCAAAACCTAAAAAAAAAAAGAGAAACCCACATATTTTTTTTGGTTTATGAAACATAGAACACATCCTAAATGAATGATAATGCAAAACCTATGAGAATACGATAAGCAAAGTGAATGGTAATGCAAAACCTATGAGAATACGATAACTAGAGTAAATGATAATGTAGAACCTATGAGAAAGAATACGATAACCAAAGTAAATGATAATGCAAAACCTATGAAACAAAAATGCTAAACTATGATTGTAATATTTGCAAAATAAACCCTAGTGAAAGAGAAATGCTAAACTTTGATTGTAATATTTACAATATAAACCCTAGGGAAACAAAAAGAAAAAAAAACATACAACTTCATCTATGGCATTGAAACAATGAACAATTTTATTTGTTACGTTTAAAAGAACCAACAAATTCATCTATGACATGGAAACAACCAACAATATTATTTGCTACGTTTAAAAGAAAAAAAAACCCCATGCAAGACAACGATGCTTGAATAGAAGATTAATTCCCATAAATTCAGTGTGTTTATGAACACAAATTGGACAGTGTTCATAAACACGATACTTCAACACCAAAAACCAATTTTTGCAACACCAAAAACTAAATAAAACAAACATAAAAAGCAAATGAAACTACAAAAATACCAAATATTGGAGAGCCTTAGTGAGCAAGCTCACTTGAGTCGAACAACTCGATGCAGGTTGAATGGAGCTGAATCTTGAGCACACAACTGACCTCACGCGGCTTCACCTACAAGCAAAAGTGAGGAAAATGATTTGGGTTTTTCGTTGATAACTAAATAACACTTGTAGACACTTGAATTTAACCACTTCCATATGGTCAAATTCACCCTTACATTCCTCTATCTCGCATCCCTAAACCATATTAATTAAATAATTTATTATTTAGTTAATATTTGGTCTTAACCTAATGTCTCCTAAGCTATTTAATTAATCAATTAAATACCTTGCATTATTCCTCTCTAAATTAAATAAATAGTTTAATTTATTTAATTTAGTTATTTTGTCAAAATGAATTAAATCAATTTTTAATTCATTTTTTTCTCTCCACATGTCAACATCCTCCATAATCCTTTCTAATCCAGATTAGTCAAAATTAATCTATGATTAAGATGTGCACATCCTTAATCACTATTAGGGTCGCATCCTCCATAATTTGCCACTTGCTTCTAATCCCCCCATGTTGGTGTTTTCCAATGCATCTAAGAAATCTCTAAGAGATAGCCAATTATTATGTTTAAGATCCTTGAAATGACTAGCCAACTAACAAGATTCAGTCAAAGACTGAGATCTTCTGCACTTTAGGCTCTGTGGGGCCAAGGAGGGTGTTCCTATTGTGTTCATTTGGGAATATACTTCATAGAACACATCATTTTCACATATCAGTTTGAGTGAAGGATAATTATGCAACAATTACTGCAAGATTGGCTTATCCTTAAGTAAATTGCTTACCCATTCATCAAAACAAAGGGAATTCTACATGATAATTGACACATACATGTGTTAAGATTAATGAATTTTGAAGTGATTTTGAATCCTGACTTTGGGTCGGTCATTAGACAACTATTTGATTAACCCTTTAGGTAAAATGTTAAGGAATAGATTAGTGCCTTGTTACATTGGGCATTAGAGTCATATACACAAGAACCAGTAACACAAAAATGACTTTAAAATTTGATGGAATGGACTACTCGCACGACAAATTTGCATTATGGAGCTCACTCTTTTTGATACATAACTGCTTATCAAATCCTTTGTGAATAATTGTAAATTTAAGACCCCATTTAAGCATTTTAATTGATTGCTTGAATCAAAGTAGAAAAGGAGACATACATTCAAACAAATGTTCAAAGAAGAATGAAAATATCATTAAAATTTCATTCAAAATTCAAACAAATTCACATAAGGAGAGAAAATATATCAGGATTATACGTTTACTCATATTTATCAGTCATATCTGTAGAACAATTTAAGACAATTTCACATGTTCTTCCAAAAGCTCAAAACAAGCTATCTATTCTATTCCTTATTTTCTATTCCTAGCGTTCTACCCATATGCACTTGACTCAAAACCTAATTAGAATTTTCATCCCCTGCAAATGAGCTTTAAATTCCCTTTTATAAGACAAGGGAGTGAACAAGCCACCAACTCAAATGCAATTTAGATACAAAAATTTCATTTCATTCCTCATTTCGACTGCATTTCGCAAAATCCCCACATGACAATTATGTTAGACACAAGGAAAAGCCAAAATCATCATAGCCGCTAGGAGGAAGCAAAGTACCGCCAAAATCTTCCTCCATCGCCAAGTGAGCAAAAGCACCAAAACCCACAACGCCATGAGGGCACATCGTCACCTTCCAACACCTCAAAATTATGCCATGCATGCCAGATGAGAAAACGACAACCCTAAAATCATTTAACAACACAAAAAATTATTTACCACCACCTTCATTTCACACACCAACAGACCTTTTTCCATCAACACGCACACCTCGGTATACATGGCCGCTCCAAGTAACAACAAGGGTCGGGAAAGAGACTTTGACACCTTCCTCAACCTTGTCCTTGTTCGCCACAACAATGTCTCTTCCACTCAAAGTTTGAATTGCCAGAGGAGGAATAGATAACACTCCTACCTCAGATGACGTAGCTTAGCCCATAGTTGCCAGATACTAGCGGTAGTTGGAGCCAGTCTCCGTCTTGGTTTCTGATGGGTTGTCGATAAGGTCGATAGGAGATTTTTTTCGACCGAATGAACCATGACCATATCAGAGCTTTCATCGAGTTCTGCTAAAAGGCACAACAACTTCATCTCTTTTTATCTCCATCTCCTTTGAGTTCCTAGCTTGGTTTCGCAGTTTGTGGTCACATCTAACCATCATTGGTGAAGGTTCTCTCTCCTTGGTATCCTCATGAATGCTCTATTCGTGTCCAGGATCTTCACTGCGAGGATTTTGAGACTGAAGCCTAGAAGACCTTCACACTGGAAACAATGTGGAACCATACCTGCTCATCTTGTAATCACAAGCACACTCTTGATCTTCGCTCTCTGCAACAGTTTGAGGATTTAGCTGCTTAGTTGCTATGACAAGAATAACAACTCATTCACTTCTATTTATTAAGCGAGATGATGCTATCGATTACCGATAGTGAATGAGAAAAAGCACACGAGCGAAGTGGGCAATTCACTGGCATGCGTATTATCACCGTTTTTTTTGCAAGTGCATGAAAGTCTATAGATTGCACTTCATGATTGTCTGCAATTAAATCTTCACATGCACAGAGATCAATTTGACCACTCCTGCAGAAATCTGGCCATTAATGCGTGATGGTTGTAGAGTAAAACGACTATCACATGCCATTTATTGGCTTTGAATATAGGCCCTTGATCTTCTGCCTGGATGGCGAATCAAGTGGCTGACATTAGTTTGACCATCTTTGAATTCCAATGGTGCTTCGCTGATGTGTCTTCGGCCAATGACATTCATCCATCTTAGACAATAGTCTCTCTGTTAACGGGCTCCACCCTTTTCACAAACCAAATAGATCATGACAGATGTCGAGACCTTGTTGATCTCGCTAGTTTTAATTGGCGTTCACTTTCTCCCAACGAGCCAACGGGGAACAGTGAAGATCATTCCCAAGATTTGATCTCAACTGTTTGTTGAGGGTGTTAGACAATGGGCATGGTAGTGGGGAGTGGGTCCCACGATCGTACGAGGACACACGTCCTTATTTGGCCAATGTCGCTACTTTTAACTTGCTGACACTTAAGATCCGCGATATGGCGAGGTACGACCAAGATTTCATCCTGGATCCTCGAATCTCGAAACTTGCACTCCAGACAATGTTAGCATTTAATAGAAAGGACTCGGTTAAGCTGACAGTGACATGACCTTTGAGGGTGAATGACTTAGGCTTAAGTCACCGGGGGAAATTTAAAACCCGACTTAGGGAAAAGGCTAAAGTCAATGGAATAATTGATGACTGGTGCTTTGAGCTAACGGAGCCGATAAATTGACGTGTAATGTGGCTCAAGGGATGACTTAAGAAATCATTGATCGACGAAGCAAGTCAACTTGCAATTATAACATTTGCATACCTTTGTGAATAAAACCCTACTCACTCATGGGGACAAGGGTTTAAAATGGAGACTAAGCCCATAGAGGAAATGAGAAAATTTCTCAAAATTCTAGAAGCTCCATCACCCCCCATTAGCCCATCTAATCCCGCATTTGCACAACCTTAATCACTAATTATTCCCTAACCTCAGCTAATGCCATTTATGGCATGTACCCTTAATCAACCTTCATTAAGTGCTTTCACCTTTTGGAGAAGCCATCTTCTTCCCCATGTGAATTTAAAATTTACATTTATTCCCCCATGAATTTGAGGAATTTTTAATTCCTCACATGTCCTCTCATTGTACATGAGGACAAAGACCTCCTTTATGAGGAGACCTTGTCCATTCCCAAGGTACATCCTAGTACCTCCACCTCACCTCCTCTCTATCCCCTCTTGTCCACCTCATCTGACACATATCATCATGAGATGACTTGTGAGTTCTCAACTCACCCTAACCATTGATCTTTCCCCCTAGGATGAATCTCAACCCTTCATTCATTTTAAAGCCATTCCCCTAAATGTAGTGATTTTTGCCTCATTTTGGCTCACTCAATCATCTACACTTAGCTATTTTTCATGCACTCATACTACCAAACTTTAGAACCACCATTGTTGCAACACTTTTGAGCCATCATCTTGCACTTAATTAACTACCCACATCCACCATTGCATTCCTCATCTCACCACCATCATTTAGAGCTCACTTGCATGCGATTTTGTCAGCAAAGGAGCACACATTTTCAACAAATCAAGGGCCAACCAACTCAACAATTTAAACAAGGTAAATCACTCTTTTTATTTTTGTTTTGTTCAAATTCAACTAGGCTTATCTTGAGGTGTTGTTAGTGTATTTCTTGTTTGCATTCTTGTTTAGTTTTACATTTTTAGACTAGGAAAAACACTTGCACACAACACCAGACAAACAACTGTTGCTTACCTGCATGGTGGCGAAAGAACCCGTTCAAATCTTACATGGCAGAAGTGGAGCTGCTTGTAACGTTCACCAACCGGTGTCTATCCATCTCTTAACTGGAGTTCGAGCGTTGTAGGTTGTGGTTGCTGTTTGAAACTTGCAAAGCACTGAAGCGAGCATGTAATGGCGTGCAAGTGAAGAAAAATGAGAAGTTGCTAGAATGAAAGGCTCTAAAGTTGGCGAGAAGTGCAAGGCATTGAGAGCATTGAATGTAGGTTGGCTTGAAAAATACGCAAGGTGGCGTGGAGCTTAGAGGAAGTGACATGCATTAAACATGACTAAAGATAAGTATAGCAAGGGGCGGTGAGTGATTAATGCGACACAGTGGAGTCTTAGGGTGGCAGAGTGAGGAAGTAGACATAGCAAGGTAGTCCACTTTGGATGCCATGCCACGTAGGAATTGGCAGTCCAGGTGAGCACGTTTCGGTTGCATGGTCTTTTTGGGCATTTTTTTCGGGTGGGCAAATAGTGTCATCCCACGTGGCAAATTAAATAAAAAATATTATTTATTGTTAATTATCAAATTATTTAGAATGGGTATTTGCAATTTTTTTTTATTGATCCACGTGGCACTCCATATGGACAATCGAAAATTACCCGCCTACGTGCCACGTGGACTGTCAAAAATTACCTGCCTACATATTGGCTCCTCTCCCCTATATTAAACCTAATGAAAAAGCAAAAACCCTAACTTGTTGAACTTTGAGTTCAAAATTTGCTTGACCTATTCCTCATCCAATCTGAATTTGTTAAAAATAAAAATAAAAATAATAATTGTAAACAGCTTGTCTATATCAAACTTTACACCAGATTAAATGCAAAAACTAACCAAAAAAAAAAATCTGATTGAGAAAAATAATAAAATTTAATCACTCATTAATATCTGCCCGGAGCTATAATTCCATGGTCCGAACTGCTAAATTATGTCCGTATTTTGAATGATACAATTGAATGCTTGACAAATAACAAACATTAAAAAAATTGCTTGACATGGAGGGTCTGCTGTCAAATTTAAGCCGGGGTGGGCAACGAAGTGGAAATTGAAATTGAAGGAAAGGTACGAGGCAAAATTGAAACAGTAAATATTAGAAGACAAAATTCCAGCATGAGCTGTCGCCATTCTGCCAGCAAACGTTAATAATATACGCGCTTGTTCTTCCTGAAGCAAAAGCCTCGACCGCCTATAACTCGCCTACCTGTTTTCCTGGATCAGTTGGCCGCCGTCAAAGCGGTTTCTTGCGCCTCATGTTTATTCCAAAGCATTAGTTGTCCGTATTTACTTTGTTTGCTCGTTCTGTTTTCTTCAGAATATTTTTTTTTCGGGAGCCTCTAACTTATCTCAAGTTAGGTTTTCCGTACCCTGTTTTGCCCGTAATGAATGTCAACTAACTTAATTCCATAAAAGAAATTGCCTTCAAATTTGAGCAAGACGCAAGGCTCTTGTTGCGGAACAATAACTGTAATTTGCTTGAAAGGCTTTTGAATTATGGCTCTGAGGAAAGCTGTGAATTCTTCTCTTCTGCGACACTCTATTACTTCGCCTACATTTTGCCGTTCTCTGACTAGCGCAGCGGACCAGCGTTTGGAGAAAGATTGCCGTCCAGAGACAGCATCGGGATTTAGGCATGAGTCGTGGGCATTCGTGAAGTGGGCTTCGGGACTTGCCATGGTCGGTGGTTTGGCTTTGTTACAATTTGGTGGTTGGAAAGGCGATGTTTTTGTCGCGGACTGTACTACAAATGAGGTTGCTGATAAGCCATCAACATTTAGAAAACGCACATCTGGATATATTCTTCGAGGTTTCTATTTGAAACTCCCTCTATTTTCTTAATTTATTTTGGTTTTGCGCTGTATACTTCTGACGGTTTACTCATTTTTTGTGAACGCACAAGGAAAAAAGCCAAGAAGCCATAAAAACGGAATTTTTAATCAAAAATTACTCTCCAATTTCTAAATCTTTCTCTGGCTAGGTCTATATAATTGGATGTAGTTTTTCCCTGGTAAATGTTGGGTGAGGTAATTGGCTGCCTTTACCAAGCTTTCCCGTTGTGTAAGCTTTAATGGCATTTTTCAAGATTATAGATAGGTCGACTCTTGTTTGTGTGGTGTAAACTTGGAACACATTCTTTCAGGCTAAATGTAGTTCAGTTAGTGTATGCAAATTTCTATCACATTGTTCACAGCAAATACCGCTTTCTTAATACAGCAACCATTGTTTTTTTCTTGGTAAATCTTGGGTGCGGTTATAGGTCACTTTGCAATAGCCCACCTCATAATCTTTAGAGTCTTACGCTGGAACCATCGGAGTTTGCCTTAAAATTAAGTTGCCTATTGAAGTTTTTACTTCACAAGGTAAAAAAACTCGTTGAGATGGGAAGAAATGCCTGTGGATTCTCTTACTTTACAAGGAAAAAAATAAAAACGTCAATGAGATGAGATGCGTTGAAGTGAGATGTATCCTTCAGGTCCAACTGGTAAGCATCTGCTCTTTTGAAGCAGTATTTATATGGGCATTTAGTTTTACAGGAAATTGTCCAAACTTTGTTTGATAATGATTGTCTTGGTTTAAGCTTTTATATGGTAGGTGATGATTGCAAGTATATCTGTAGTTGTGTCCAGTTTCATTATACAGTGTGCACATAAATATAATTTTTTTCTCAAAGTATGGCTTATTCTGTCATAACTTCTTGCAAAACTTTTGTATCTGTGAAGAACTCTTTAAGTTGAATCACAAGGAATTTTGTAACACCTTGTTATAGTTATCATTTTTCTTGGTAAATTTTGGGTGAAGTTGCTGGTGCTGCTGAACACAGTGCGGTGCAAGTTTTGGGCTGCATTGTTTTTGGGTCAAGCATGGACCATATTCTTAAATTTTTAACTTGAGTCAACGTACTCAATAATCCTGGGTCACACTTGAACATCATCATCGCACAAGTTTTGTGGGATAGGCTTGGATTGTATTATATATATATTTTATTTTAAACTTGGGTCACAGACTCACAACCAAATTCATTCCATCACAACCATAAATATTTTGCATGATCCTGGAGTTGGGCTGTATGCCAACCTGCCCTTGAAATTATTATTGTTATTATAATTTTGTTCTTTGGAACATGTTAAAAAATGAGATAATGAAAAGAAAAACTATGTCCAGAGGATCAAAACTACATCAGTCTATCCAGTTTCCAATTTGCAGCCACATGGTTTAGCATTTGAAAACCAGATAATGCCAGGTAGACCTTAAAGTGACTCTAAATATCCCAATAGAGTGCTTGCAGGCATGATCAAAGTGGCTAGCAATGAAATTAACCGGAGTAGCAACACAAGCATGACAGAGGTAAATGTCAGTCTGCAAATAAATCCATCTGTAACATAAATGCAACAAAATTCATTGTGGGCCTACCCTTTAGTCATTAACCATGGTACATAACAATTTTTTTGACTATAATCACAAATTACAGAATTTAAGAAACATTGTGATGAGGTGGCATAGCTGTTGCAATGCCCCCCACGCCGAATCCTACTCTCTACAGTGGGATGATAGTGAGCTTTAGGCTCCAATTATAAACTGTCTTTATTCACCATCTGTTCTGTCAGGAAAAACATGATGCTAGAAGTTTGTAATGTCCCTTATTAGGATATTCCTGATTTTTGCCTTAAAACAATAATCCTTACTCAAAATGATAATGGCTTTGTCCAAAATTATGGATTTATTATAATATTCAGATCAGTAAGTCATAACATAATTATGAAAATCAATCATATCTTGAATTCTTTGGAAATGCTTTCAAATCTACTGAATCAGAGGTTTTCATTTGTAACTTAGCAGTGGCAATATCAAGGGTGTTTGTCCTTAACTTGCCGAGAGTGTTCAAGGGTTTTCGTCCTTAAAACTCTTAGTCCACCTTGGAGGGTTTTCATCCTCCTTGATCAAGATTTGGGTTTTTGTCCAAACTTGATAAGAGAAATATGGGTTTTGTCCTTAATCTCTCGTGAACTTGGAAGGCTTTTCGCCCTCCCTATTTGCAAGACACTTCCTCAAATTATAGACCGATTGCTTGATGTATTGATAGGTTTATTGCTGTTTGCTTGATTGATCTTTGCTGATTGATATTTCTTGATGGATTGATGAGTAAATGCTTGAATCATGCTTGATTCCTCATCTCTTCCCAAGAAATGATCTCCCCTTTATATCTTATTATTGAGGGAGTCACAACTCTTCACAACTATGGCCTTTGCAAGAGTTACAACCTTTTATAGTTAATCACTGCCTTGAAACTCTTGATTTAATTTTAGTTGTATGCTTTTAGGAATCACTGGCCATGATATTCTTTAGTTTAATCTTAATTGACTTTTTTTTATAGAATTGCTGCCATTTTTATTTTGATCGCCTAGGTTATAAGTTTATGGGCTGCAATCTTGATTTTTTTTATCAAAGCTGCTGTAATATCCCCAAATAGGGATGATAAAAAACAACGATATCTCCAAAAATATGCAATAAAAAATTCTGAAATTTTATTTGCAAGTAGAAAACCCTTCAACAAATTCAGATCTGAGCTCAAAATGCTTTTATGATTTTTAAGGAATTTCTAAAATTTTTTGAACTCGAAAAAGTTGCAGAAAATCCACTAAACAACCCAGAAATTTCAGCAAAGCATTACATTAATTCCTCTTAAAATTTCAAAGATTGAACCAAGATAAATATGCAGATTTTTAACACCCAAAATACCTCGAATTGGTTCAGAATTATTTCCAAACCCTAGCTGTCAACCAAATACTCAGAAATTGATGATTTGCAATTGTAGAAGTTTCCAGATCTGAGTCTTCAGCACTAAGATCCTCCTCAAATTTGGCCTCCAACCTGATGAATACTTGCAGCCCTAAAATAATAATGTTCTAGGGTTTCACAAACTGGAGTTCTTTCACCGAAACACACTCTTCCGACTAGGGAGAGCCCATATGTCTCACCAAAATCAGGGATACTTAAGGGTTTCAATCCTCAAGCCAAGTTGCAGCAGCATTAAACAAAAAACTTCATCACATAATGAGCTCTAGAATAGCCCTAGAGAGTTATATAATAACTCCCAAAGAGATGAATTAATCTCAGCCTTTGATTCACCACCTCTTAATCCAATGCTCCACATTGAAACCCTAAAAACTGAACCAATAAGCTCCTTCAAAACCCATGCACCCTTTGCCTTTTTATTACATGCTTTTTAAAATCAATTAAAGTACATAAAGAGGGGACAACTTAAGTCTTTTGGCTAGGAAACTCTTAAGTTGCCTAAAAAGATGTGCCCATAACATAAAATAACTTAAGTTCACTTAAAATAACTTAAGTTCATTTAAGTTGCATAAAAAGACGTGCACACAACTTGAGAATATAATTTAGAACAAGCCAAAGACTCCATATCTTACCCAATGATGCTCTACATCCTCTTCCTCTTGGGTAATCCAAGGAAAGGACAGCCAATCTGCTGCTAATATCTTGATTTTAGTTGGGGACATTACAGTCATCCCCACCCAAAGAATGCTTGTCCTCAAGCATTTGAAGACTAGGATGCTTAAGAATCTCCTTTCCTTCCCATGTTGCATCCTCCAAAGGCAAGTTTTGCCACTTGATAAGGTATTTAGAAATTCCTTTATTCCTCAACCTTTTCTCCCTTACTTGCAAAATTGTTTCTGGAATGAGTATCAATTTGCCTTCTTCATCCATGGGAGGCAATTTTGTTGAATGGATCACATGCTGTCCAAGTGCCTTTTTGAGGCATGAAACATGGAATACATTGTGAATCTTGCTTGTAGATGGCAGCTCCAATTCATATGCTACTTCACCAATTCTCTTAGTCACCTTGAAAGACCCTTAAAACCTTGGTTTAAGCTTTTTTGCTCCTCTTATCTTCAATGAAGATTGTCTATAAGGTTGAAAACGCACAAATACCATGTCTCCCACTTCAAAAGACCTCTCAATTCGATGGCGATCAACATATTTCTTTTGCTGTTCCCGTGCAATCTGAATATTCTCTTTGAGTGCTTTGAGGATATCTTGATTCTCTTTAGCCCATTCAAGAGCTTTTGAAGTTCGAGAATCAGAAAAAACCAAATCCACAAATGTAGAAGCTTCATAACCATACAAAGCTTTGAAAGGAGTCATGCCTATGCTCATGTGATATGTAGTGTTGTAACAAAATTGTGCCAAATGTAACCATTTTGCCCATGCTTTTTGTTGTCCCGAAACATAGTTCTTCAAATAGCTTTCAAGCCATTTGTTAACTGACCATCTGTTTGAGGATGATAACTAGTGCTATGATCAAGTTCCGTTCCAGCCAACTTCCTCAACTCTTGTCAAAAAGTGCTGATGAATATGCGATCTCTGTCACTTACAATCCTCTTTGGCACTCCGTGAAGTTTGAAAACTTGTTCAAAAAACAGACCATCAACTTGTGGTGCTTTAAATTCGAAAGGCATTGGCATAAAATGAGCATATTTAGTAAGTCTGTCCACCACGACAAAAATACAGTCCTTGCCATTCACCTTGGGGAGCCGTAATGAAATCCATCGATATTTATTCCCACTTTTGATTGGGAATAGGAAGTGATTGTAGCAGTCCCGCTGGAAAAGAAACTTCAACTTTGTTCCTTTGACATTCTATGCACTCCCTCACATGTTTAAGAACATCATCCTTCATACCCTTCCATGAAAATCTTTCACAAATGTATCTGTATGTCTTCAAATAACTAGGATGACCAGCAAGTTGACTGTTATGAACAACAATAAGAATTTTATGTTTTAGCTTACTTTTAGGCACTAAGTGGATTCTATCCTTGTAATAGATGATGTCATTCAGCACTTTATATCTTTCATCATCAATTTTACCATCTAAAATATCACAAGCATGCTGATTCTTTGAATATTCAGTTAGTATGTGATCCTTCCAAGTGGCTGAAATTTCTGAAAGTGAGCAAAATGTAGGATTTCTAGACAATGCATCAACAACAACATTATTTTTCCCTTTGACAAATTCAATGTCAAAATCATACCCTTGTAGCTTACTTACCCAACATCATTGTCTCTCATTTAATCCTTTTTGCTCCATGAAATACTTGAGGCTATTATGATCAGTCCTCACTATAAACTTGCTGCTCACAGGATATTGGCGAAACTTTTCAAGTGCGTGCATGATTGCCAACATCTCCTTATCATATGTAGAGAACCTCCTTTCAACTTCATTCAATTTTTGGCTATCATAAGCAATGGGATGCTTGTCTTGCATCAAAACAACCCCAATACCAATACTGGATGCATCACACTCAAGCACAAAAGGTTTAGAGAAATCCGATAAAGCCAAAATAGGACAAGTACTCGTTACCTTCTAAAGATGATCCATGATTCTTTGAGTTTCATGCATCCACATGAAAGCATCCTTTTTGGTCAAATATGTCAAAGGAGCGGTTAATGAAGAAAACTCCTTCACAAATTGTTTATAGTATGTGCATAGACCAATGAAACTCCTCAATTGTGACATGTTCTTGGGTGGTGGCCAATCAAGTATAGCTTGAATATTCTCTCTATGTGCCTTCACTCCACCATTCCCAATGACATATCCTAGATACAATAGCTCAATCATACTGAACTCGCTTAGACTTTTGCAAATCAGGAATTAGCTGCTAGTTTTTACCTTTATCTCCTTGCAACGGTTACGTAGAGATCACTTTGCTTAGAGTTTCAGTCAGTTTGCCGAGAGTTACCCGAGCCAAGTCGGGAATCCATGCTTGAATCAGTGCGTAGACGTCATGGAAGCGCTCAGAAGGCCCAAGAGACGAAGATCGACTGTGAATTCGGCCAATTCTGAGACTTCCTATTTTTTAGGAAAAGTTGCTTTTTCGATTTTTCATTTTTGGCATTTTTGGACCAAACAAGGTTCCCTATTTTTTAGGGTTGTTTTTTCTATTTTTAGAAAGTTTCTATTTTTGGAAAGTTTCTATTTTTAGAAGGGTCCCGAGTTCTGAAAACGCACTCAGAAGTTCGAAAAACTCAATAGAACTCTCAGAAAATCAAAAAGTAAAAATTTGAAAATTTGAAAAATTTGCAAAAAAAAGTTCAAAAACATGAAAATCAGACCAAAAACGTTCAAAAATCTGGAAAAACCAGTCAAAAACCAGTCAAGATCAATCAGATTTGAAGATGAAATCATGAAATCAGCTCAAAAATGGTGAAGTTTGTGAGAAATCTGTGCAAGTCTGGAAAATTCGCCATTTCCATGGAAGAAGGATGAAGGAAGATGTTTAAGAATGTCAAGGAGATCATGGAATTCGCCCAGCAGCACTAGGGAAGCCTGTCCAAACATTTAAGATGCATGTCCATGCATGCTCCAAAGTCCGCCTTGCATCTTGAAGAATATCCTTGGACTCTTCAAAGTCCGCCTTTGATATCCATGCAACCTTGGAAGTCCGCCATTCTCAAGAAGGGATGTCCAAAGTGTTAGTGAAGTCCGCCAGATGTCAAGAGGGATGTCCTTATCCCTTCCAAAGTCCGCCCAGCACATAAAATGCACATCCTAAAGGTCTTGGAAGTCCGCCATCTACCAACAAGGATATCCTAACACCTTCTAAAGTCCGCCATCTTTATCCTAAGACTGCCTAAAGTCCGCCATCCACTAAAATGCTCATCCAAAAGGCTTCTAAAGTCCGCCATATGCAAGAAGGACGTCCAAGTGCTTGTAAAGTCCGCCCTTAAAAGGTGGGACTTGGCTAAAGGCTATGTAAAGTCCGCCTAGACATGTATAGGGGAGGAAAATTAAAATTTCATTAAGTGTGAGAGCCTAAGAGGGTGGAAAATCCTTTCCAAAGGATGAACAAATGCTAAAGTGTTAAGGGAATTCGCCCTAGAAAAGAGGGACGTCCAAGATGCTCATTCAAAAAAAAAAAAACTTAAGAGATGTCCACCATGCACTTGGAAGAAGTTGGTAAAATAGCAAAGACATCCATGACGTTCGTCCAAGATGTCAAGGAAGTCCGCCCAAGATAATAAGATGGTAAGATTTTTGGCTAAGTGTCAAGGCCAAATCCAAAGAAAGTTCGAGAATTCGCCTAAGTATAGAGGCTAATGGATAAGAAATGAAGATTTTGGCTAGACATCCGGACATTTTTGAGAGGACAAATGCCAAGATTGAAAGGACAAATGCTAAGGAGGATTGGGACATGGAGAAGAATGGAACGGAATATGCCTAACACGATGAGGGAAAAAGAGGCAAAATTTGCCTAAGTATGGAAAAGGCGAAGAAATTGTCAACTTTGGCTAAAGAAAAATGCACGAGGTAAAGGGAAAGGAAGGATCGTCCTTGACCAAAAGGATGAAGAATATGTCAGACGTCAGGAAAATTCAACCGGCAAAGACATTCGGACAAGGATATTGCCTAGAAAAATTCGACCGAGCAAGGAAATATTTGACTTTGGCAGAGCAAAAGAAGCTTAAAATCTCGCTTCGGCAAAGAAAAATGAGGATCTGGCAATGAAATCTTTGACGGAATGGCTTGAATTTTGGTTTGGCTAGACGAAATTAAGGACGAAATCGGAAAATACACTCTCAGCCAAGAAAAACGGAAGAACAATCGAGATAGCCATGGGTCCAAGACGAACGGGTTGGAATTAATTAAAATATTTTAATATTTTAATAATTAATTCTCAACTATTTGGAATTTAAAAATACCTTGGACGGAATCAAATTTGCCAGACACGAATCAGAAGAAAATGAAGTATGCCAGGCAAAGATGAAATCCAGCGAGAAAAATTAAATTCATCACGAATTTAATTAAATATTTAAACGTTTATTTAAAAATTCGAAAAATCAAAGATAAGCATTAAATGAAAAAATCGAATTTTTGAAGATCAAGGAGATTTGTCCGGATAAGTTCGAGACTGAGCCTTGTCGGAAAATAAAAGGAAAGTTGCCTGTTTGGAAAATGAAAACAAATCGAGGATCAAGAAGAAAGATGGCAGTTGCTAAATCGAATTCAATCCTTCAGCATTATAATGAGTTTCAGCAACTCATTTTTTTTCACACACAGCTGAAGAGAAATTTAATCTTTCTCGAAATCGTCAGGCAATCAATTCATCAATCGGCAAAGTCGGATTGTCCAGAAGGATAAGCAGTGTTATGCTGAGGAATTTTTCGCGGGAAAAGAAAAAGAGTTTTTCAAAGCTGAATTCTTCTTGAAGAGGGGCGCACTTCTCAAAAAAATCAGATTTTTAAATCTGATTTGCATTTGACGATCCTTCACTGAGGTTTGAGGATTGGTTAATTAAATTTGTTATCTTTTTATGCCTTGTCATCTTGACGAAGTTCTGGCAAGAATTTTCAACTCCATCGAAGTCACTTTCAGCTTGCTTTTTCGCAATATTTTAATTATTTGAACAGCTGAAAGTTATTTTTTCGAATCCAAGGCACGAGGTTTAAATTATTTTAAAGGTCTTTATATTAATGTTAATTTTATGACTGCAGGTTGACGGACACGGCGGACAGATCATCAAGGAAGCTGAAAATGAAGTTCGCCAACAAGGGTGCCCAGAAGGAGACCAAGGTCATCTCAAAGTGGAAGAATGTCATGGACACTGACCTCGGACATGTGGACTTTGACGAATTCAAGCAAAGAGTATACGGTCAGAAGGGACTTCCCACGGCAATAGCCAGAAGAATGGTCAGAAACGGGATATTCCAAGCAGCTGGATTCCCTCCGGCAATGGATTGTGCAGAGTTAATGGTGGAGTGTGCTCGCCATTATGATGCCCAAAAGAGACAGATCATCGCCCCTGACGGACGAGTCTTGGCACATTTGAATGAAGTTGTAATCCAAGAAACCTTCGGCATCCCTGAGCATTCAAGAACGGTCTATAAGACCAAAGAAGAAACCAAGATGCTATATGACAGCAAGTCAGATTTGTGCGCCACCACAGTCAACAAGGTGTGGATGGACAAGCCAAAACCATCAATCAAGAAGATGCCCAAGAGACCTCGCCGCACGGATTTCAAGGAAGATTTTGGAGATATCGTGCTGATGCTGAACAGGATCGCAGGCAATCCGCAGGGCGCCTTCTTTGAGAGCTGGATGTACTATTTCATCGACGAAATCACCTCTGGAGTCAAAATGTTCAACTGGTCACGAATGATAAGTGACAACCTCCATGAGCAACTGATCAACCTTGAAGAGACCAAGTCTTTTCACATGAGTTCATATGTGATATACCTGTTGGCCAGATCATACAAATATCCAGGATTGATCTGCAAAGGCAAAATTGGCAACGGGGAGAACGAGCTCAGGCCTTACGACTGCTATCCTCAGCTCCAGTTGAAGGAGAAGACTCACTTCAGGAGGGTGCATGATGCATTCCTAATGCATATCACCAGAAAGCTCCAAGGAGGAATACATCAAAGGCTGAGCCATGAAGCGAAAAGCCTTATCAGCAAATACGGGTCTTGGTTCATCCAATTCCCGAAATTCACATATATCAGGATCCAGGGATTTACTGGAAATCCCTACAAATTGCCTATCTATCCGACTAATCGGATGGTATTGCTCGAGGTTTTGAGACAATTAGAAGAGTACCAGAATATTCAGAGGCCGACCAAGAAAGCGTCCGTCACATTCCCTTTCTTCATCGGGAACATGCTAGAGTACTGCCCATCCGCCCAAGCAGCTGAGAGTGCACGGTTGGAGATCCAATGGTACCCTTTCACGGCATACAAGTCGAGGGTCAATTATGACCCACATCATAACATCCGGACAGTGGAAGGAAGAAGATATAAGCACAGAACGGAACTGGAGGATTATTGGGCAAATGCTGCCGATGAATACGAGATCAGACGGAAGATGTGGTCCAGGATGTCCGTGGATTTCATGAGAACAATTGAGTTCTGTCGAGTGCCTGACCAGCTACAAGACGATGGAAACCATGTCCAGCCTCGCTTTGAGGAAAGCCGACCTCTCCCTCCAGTGAAGTGGTCAGAGCCAGAGCACGCAGACCTAGCCACCCTAATGAGGCCAGTGACGAAATATTCTCAGTGGTGGGTTGATGATCATGTTCAGGAATTGAGACAAAAAGGAATCACGCTCACATATGATCTGTTGAGCGAATCAGAGTCATATTCCTCTAATGCTGGGGCATCCCATCAAGACATGGCCGGTATCGGAGAGAAAAGAAAAGAAATAGTGCCAAGTGCAGAACCTGTTTCCAAGAAGCATAAAGGAGGACCTTCTCGGTCAGCGGCGTCCAGGAATGTTGACCATTTGGTGGCTAATATAGACGACTCCTTGGTTGAGATGCTCGAACCTCTTGCAGCTCAGGAAGTGAACAATGAACCTATCCAATTAGATGATGAAGAGCCTGCATCACCAACAGGCACAGAGATTTTAGGTTCAGACAATGACATAGAAGCCCGGGACAATGACTTAGAGGAAGGAATGATTTCTGCCCTCAGAGGGATAGTGGATGTTCCAAATGAGGAGGAAGTTCAAGTAGAGGATGGCATCGAACAGTCGACCATTCCAGACTGGCTGTTGGAAAGAATGAAAATCCAGGTGCCTGCTGAGGCTCAACAGGAAGAAGAGGACGATACTGCCGATTTCTTGGCAAGATTAGAACAAGTTGCTACCAAGAAGCCCGCCAAGAAGTTTTCCACCATCCAGAGGAACGAGACAGGTAACCGTTCCGTGCACATTGCAGTACCTACAGTGGACAAACCACAGGACGAAATCACTCCGCAGGAGTATGCTATCACCACTGTTGACCTTGGTCCGACCTCGAAAGGTCAGGAAGTAGAAGAGTTAGATAATTCCGTCTCGACCATTAAAGCGAGACTGGAAAAAGAAGTGGCCAAGAAGAAGGAATATAAGAATGAGGTCAAACGTCTCAAAGAATATATCCAGCATTTGACCCAGCCGCTAGATCAGGGCAATGCAACTGTTCCTCCTCTCCTAAATTCATCACAGGAGATGACTCAGGAAGTTGAGCATGGAATGGTGACAGCCAGGGAAGCACAAGACTGGATGGCAGGTGAGGGCATGGAGGCTGCCTTGTTCATGGAGAGGTTGGCGCTTGCTTATGGACGAACCTCTTCGTTTCTTTCCAGGTTGATGGATATGGCAGAGACATGGGATGGTATCCCGGATATGCAAGAAAGGCTTATTCCGAGCCTTAGAATTTTGAAGAGCACTCCGAGGGAGGAGTTAGTTGATAAAAGAGTGATCGCTGCAGGGGCAGCATATGATTTTCATCACTGGTTTTGGGCAGTGACAATAAGAGAAGAAGTATTGGAGAAGGCGAGAATCGATGGGCTTGGAATTGAAGAACAGGTCAGGAAAATCCAGGAGAAGATGTGCATGATAACTACAGATGTGTTCGACCGTGAAGTCATCCGGGAGAACGACATGCAGTTAGAGAGACTGAAGCAAAAAGTTCAAGAAACTTTCTTCTCGACCACTGGACCGTTTTCGAAGCAGGACTTCACGAGAGTGGCAAGACTCTCATCCATTCGAAAGGAATTTGAGAAGCGGGAGGCAGATTGGGAAAGTACCTTTGCCAGATGCGCCGAGAAGTTGGACGGACTAGAATTCCGGATCAGCATGTTACCTCCTGTCACGATGGACGAAGTCATTGCAGTAGTGTCCAGATTCGCCAAGCACAATGCCACTCAGATGGATAAGGACGCATCTCCTTGATTGTAGCTGGAACTGCCACTTTTCTGATAGTTTTCTGATGATTAACTCTTGTTATTTTGGGAAACCCTAATTAGGGTTTGGTTGTAACAATCTGGGCCGTTAATCTTGTTTAAATCTCGGCCGTCTATTTCATTTTTGGAGCTCTATATAAACTAGTGCTCTCTCATTTCATTTTGTGTGGAGACTTGTTATGTATATTGTCGCATTGAGACTATTTTGAATGATAAAAGCTCTTGAGCATGATTTGCCTTGAATCACTTCTTATTGTTGAATAGTAAGCGAGGTTACATATTATCTTCCGCCATAGATTAGAATTAAAGTTAGATTAAATAGAATTTGCTTTGAAAAGTTGTTAATTGAATGAAAGATTGATCGTATCGACTCATTGGTGAAGTGTAGCTCATACTTTCTTCGGATGAATGATTTTCATCCGATGCGTAAAGTTAGCCTGAGCTCCTAAGTGTGGAAGCCTAACTTCAACCTTATCCGAGGTTTGAATATCATTCTCACAACCCCTTTGAAGATTGCACCCATTTTTTCGTATGTTGTCCAACAGGAGGCGAAACAAAATGTGGTTTATTTCGCTTCACCAAGTCCTTACTGTCTCTTGATTTCTTAGGCTTAGATTAGACTCTCTAAACCCTATTCTTTTGCCATTTTTTTTTGAGATCCATTGAAAGTCCCAACTAAGAGCCCTCAATGATACATCTCCTAAGTCCTGAACTTGCAAAGATATTCTTACGTAAGTCCCCTTGTTCATTACCAGCAAATCACAACGACCACTGAACTTATCCACACGTCGAGACCTGACTAAAGAAACCTTGGAATCGCCATATGATCTTCTTTGCAATCTTAGCATACGCGGTGGTTTTTCAAGAGAGGATAAAGTGTCTTTGGACATTTTTATTCTGAATGTTTGGTGGATGATAAAACACACATCAACAATACCAAACTCACTCTTAGAGGCTTTCGCAAAAAGAGAATTAGTTGCTAAGATACTCAATACCTCATCAAGGTGTTGAAGATGCTCTTCCCACGTCTTGCTATATACTAAGATGTCATCAAAGAAAACCAACACGAATTTCCGCAACTGCTTATTGAACACATAATTCATGCAATACTGAAAAGTAGTTGAAGCATTTGATAATCCAAAGGCATCACCAAATACTCAAGGTGTTTTGTGTACATCTTGCTCTCGAACTCGAATCTGATGGTATCCTGAACGAAGATCTATTTTGGAAAAATAGACCGCTCCATGTAGCTCATCCAACAACTCATCAATACACGGAATAGGATACTTATTCTTGATGGTCTTCTTATTAAGTGCACGATAATCTATGCACATCCTCATCGTACCATCTTTCTTCTTCACCAAAACAACAGAGGAAGCGAAAGGACTAGAGCTAGGCCATATATGTCCTGCATCCAACAATTTCTGAATAGTCTTCTCAATCTCATCCTTGAATCGTTTAGGATGATGATAGGGATCTGTAACCATTGGTTTGTGGTCCACAAGCTCAATGACATGCTCAAATCCACAATCATGAGGTAGTCCATGTGATAAATCTGAAAACATCAAACTATACTTGTCCAACATGCCTTGTATGTCCACATGATATCTACATTGTCCTGTATCTGAAGACTTATCTGAAATAAAACACTGCACTGCCCACTCAACCTCTGAATGTCAAAAAATTCTCTCCATCCTCTTGGCTGAAATAACTCTAGGTGCCTCTGAAGATAAGCCTCGTAACACCACCTTCTTACCATCTGTTGTAAAACTCAATTGAATAGTTTTAAATTCCATGTTATATGGACTTATAGAATGCAACCACTGAACACCCAATACAACATTAGTGTCCTCAATGTCAATCACATAGAAATCATTAGTAAGGGTGTAGTTTCCCAAAGATATGATCAATTGTGGCACAAAATTAACACAACACAATGTTCCATTCAACGTCTTCACTCAAAATCCATCATGCTCTTCAACTTTCAAACCCCGCTTTTTTACATAGGACGCATCAATGAAGTTGTGGGTAGCCCCACTATCAATCAATACAACAACTCATTGTCCCTACATAACACCCTTAACTCTAAAGGCATTACAATGAGGAGTGGTAGAGAGAGTTGCAATTGCACCCTCCATATATGCCAAGTCATCCTGATGCTCATCTACACCTGACTCCCCATCCATTTGCTCTTGCTACTCATCATGAACCTGGGTCTCCTCCAACTCATCATCACTAGGCTCCTCGAAGACCTCAATCCACTGGGCTTTTCCCCCACTCTTACACTTATGTCCAGGTGTCTAGGGCTCATGACAATCAAAGCAAAGCCTCTTTCGTCTCAACTCGTCCCTCAAATCACGAGATGTCCCACCAACTGGCTTAGATATCTCTCCTACCAGTTTGGTATACTCTGGTTTCTTGTCCTTCCTCTGTGGCCAATTCTGCAGTGAGGATCTCTACAGAAACTTGCTAGGAAACCTATCCTATGGTGTAGATAACTCCATATTCCTTGACGCTTAATAACATCCTGCAAGGATGGTGGATCAAAAGCTTTGACCCAACCTCTAAGAGGTTCTGACAAACCCTCTATGAACCAAGAAATCAACCTCTTCTCGGTCACATGAAAAACCATAATTAATATTCACTGAAACTCTAAAATATATGCATCAAGTGTCCCAACTAGTCTCAACTGAGCCAACTCCTTGGAGTGTGCCTCTAAATCCTTACGTTCAAACCATTCTATCAATGTAGTGCAAAACTAATCATAAGAGACTATTGCTCCATGTCCCTGTGTCATTAATCATGATACCACCACTCATGTGTAGCTCCTTCAAGGTGAAGGGTAGCAAACTTGATGGCCTCAATCTCCTCCATTTGATTCAATGCAAGATAAGTGTCCAATTTTTGAATCCAAGCTCTAGCCGTACACTTAGATGATCCATCAAAACTAGATAGGGATAGCTGTCCCAACCTCTTCTACAACCCATAATTCTGCTTCCCTTGATTCTATTTTTTCTTGGACTTTGTGCGCTTGGTGACCTTCAAGTAGTCCCTAAAAGAGATGGCTGATTGAAAATCCGGTCCCAAAGCTTGATACTTAGCTAGTATTTCAGCATCCTCATTATCTTCAATAGGTTCCTCTTGTGTAGGCTCATCTTCTTGTATGAAAGTAGGCATGAACGGTCTAGATTGTGACAAACCCATGGATTTTCTGGTAAAATATTCTTTATTTTTTGCATCTTTGCTATGTACTTCTCTCTCTGTATGCACTAAAGTCCTTCCATATGTTGTGTTATGAGCCAGCTGACTTAAATAAAGATTGCTATCATTTAACAGCCTCAGCATTTCTAAAAACATTTGTTTTGCTTCTTCATTTGATGATGGTGATTGATTGGGATCCGCCATTAATTCCTTCTTCTTTTCCAAGTTATGACCACCCTTTCCACACATGCAGTCAACCCAAACAAGCTGCCAAGTTCTTGCAACTCTGATACCACTATAATATCCCCAAATAGGGATAATAGAAAAACAACAATATCTCCAAAAATATGCAATAAAAAATTTTGAAATTTTATTTGCAAGTAGAAAACCCTTCAACAAACTCAGAGCTGAGCTCAAAATATTTTTCTAATTTTTTTTATGATTTTTAAGGAATTTCTAAAAAAAATTGAACATGAAAAAGTTGCAGAAAATCCACTAAACAACCCAAAAAATTTAGAAAAACATTACAATAATTCCTCTTAAAATTTCGTAGTCTAAACCAAGATAAATATGCAGATTTTTAACACTCAAAATACCTCATATTGGTTCAAAATTATTTCCAAACCCTAGTTGTCCACCAAATACTCAAAAATTGACGATTTGCAGTTGTAGAAGTTTCCAGATCTGAGTCTTCAGCACTAAGATCCTCCTCAAATTTGGCCTCCAACCTGATGAATACTTGCAGCGCAGAAATAATAATGTGCTAGGGTATCACAAAGTGGATTTCTTCCACAGAAACACACTCTTTCGACTAGAGAGAGCTCGTATGTCTCACCGAAATCAGGGATACTTAAGGGTTTCAATCCTCAAGCCAGATTGCAGCAGCAATAAATAAAAAACTTTATCACATAACGAGCTCTAAAAGACCCCTAGAGAGTTATTTATTAACTCCCAAAGAGATGAATTGATCTTAGCCCTTGATTCACCACCTCTTAATCCAATGCTCCACATTAAAACCCTAAAAACTAAACCAATAAGCTCCTTCAAAACCCATGCCCCCTTTGCCTTTTTATCACATGCTTTTTTAAAATCACTTAAAGTACATAAAAAGGGGACAACTTAAGTTCACTTAAAATACTTAAGTTCACATACACAACTTAAGAATAGAATTTAGAACAAACCCAAAAGACTCCATATCTTTCCCAATGATGCTCTACGTCCTCTTCCTCTTGGGTAATCCAAGGAAAGGACAGCCAATCTACTGCTAATCATCTTGATTTGAGTTGGAGACATTACATCCTCACTAGTGAATTAGGGAACATATTCACTTGTTAAGTTTACTTAGGATTATAAGATTCCTTCTAGAAGTCTTAATTGTCATTTCTAGGCCTTATCTTAGGTTGTTATGAGTTAGTTGTTTCATGTTATAGGATTAACACACTTGTCACAATCTTGTCTAATCCTATCTATCACCTTGCCTTTATAAGCAAGGCATCTTATGTATATTTGCATATTCAACCTTATTCAGTCTTGCATTGCTGAAGCAATTTATTCTTGCCATTTTCTCTCTTGTGGAAGATATTTTGGTCTAGCAACTATTCCTGGGGGTGTTGAATCACCATTAACTCCTATAGAAATTTAGAATGACTATTCATCTATCGACTCAAATGTTCAAGCAAAGTACAACTTTCAAGCTATTGATATTGTTATTATCACAGAAAATTTCAAGGTGATGATTGAAAAGGAATTTTTTGATAAACATGTGTTTGATGTGAGATCTATGAGGAAGCTTAGTAATATGGGTGCCACTCTCATTCATTATAATTCCCGTTTTTCAATGTTTCAAAATAAATTGGAAAGCATTCAAAATAACAAAATTCTTTGGAAGATTCGAACAAATAATGTTAGTATACCGAAGCACAAACATATTGCTCCAACCATAAGGATGTTTCATTCCTACAAAATCTGGATATCTTTTCAGATACAACAATCTTTAGTGTCAGGATCATCTCCAGAGAAAGACAAAGAAGATGTGGAAGGAAATATAGTGCCACCAGAACTTGATACTTAGTTTATTTTCTAAAATTCAATAGGTTATAAAAGTGGATATGTTTCTTGGAATGTTAAAAGAAAATATAACCTTTTGTTTCCTGTTAATTTAAAAGAATCAGTTACAATTGAAAAACTATATATATGAGGAATGGATCTTTTCTTTCTTTTTTTAGGGAAAAAGTGGTTAGAAGGACTGGATACATTTTGTACGGAAGCTGAAGAGTATTGGTGCTCTGCATTTTGGATATGATTAAAGAAGTTTATCCCTAGTCTGTGTGTTGGTTATAGATTTCCATATGCTGTTATTTCTTTTGATGTTGATGTGATAACTATTTTATGCATCCATTTTGTGATACCATGTATGCTATTTTTAATTTTGAAGTTTATGCAAATCTAGAGTTTAAATCATAATGTGGTTTCTTCTTCTGGTCTGTGAATTAGAGATTCAATTTAAAGAGGTACTATCTTGTTAGATATATTTTACTTATAATAATATACTAGTTGCATCTTATATGTTAAAACCCTCTTATGTCTGCGAATTAGAGATTCAATTTAAAAGAATTTCTTATCTTGTTAGATATATTTCTTATAATAATATACTAGTTGCATCTTATATGTTAAAACCCTCTCATTAAAAAAAATCTTTGAGATTCTCTCTTTGTATTATGAAAAATCTGGAAGTTGTAGTTTTACCTCTAGCAACTTAGGATATTTCTTTCCTTGTAGTTTGTTGGTCTTTGACTTTTCTATTTTTTGGTCAAAAGCATACTCCACAAACTTCAAATTTTATCAGATGAGGGAGCTTTGTTGAGCTTAAAGTGCAGATACTCAATGTCACAAATCATAAGAGCAATACACAAATAGGGATAAACAACAACAACACCAAATTACGTGGTTCGCCAAATATTGGCTACATCTAAGGGAAAAGTAGGGAAAATAGCTCTTATTATTTGCAACAGCAAGATTACAATACATCATCATCTACCACCAAGCAAAAGAATATATAATGTTCTCTTCAAGGAAAATGAAGAGTCATGAGAAGACAAAGATGAAAGGGCAACAGTTGGGCTTCACACTCAACAATCTCCCACTTGAAATCCAAATTGTGCTACAAAATATAGATCTCCCCCCTATTTTTCCAAGCTCATTGCTATTTAATTACAAGACCAATTAACGAATCCATTACATCAACTAGCTAATTCACTTCATGCTTCCCTCACAAGAACTGATTCAACCCAAAATAAATTGTCTCCTTTGCATCCTTCTCAAGCTCCAGTTTAGCTATAATTTCTTTCACAAACACATATTTTCCTTCATTCAGTTTTAGGTAGAGATCAACAATCAATTTAATAATACCCCACATATTAGACACATAACCTAGCTTCATAACATTTGCACTTCCAAGAGGGGCTTGAGCAGTCCATTTTGCAAGCTTATGTTCAATTGCCAAAACAACACCTCGTTGGGTTTCCAATTTCTGATGCCAATCAACTCCAAAAAACTTAGAATCAAATTCATTTAGAGCATTCCATTCAATGAAATCCCCCAAAATACGCACAACTAAGCCAAGACCAGGGAATGGATGGCGGTTAAGAAAAGCTTGTGGAACATTCAAAAGTTATCCTAGATTTTGTACCTCATCTTCGAAAAGCCACCTAAGTGGCTCAATAAGTTGCAATTTCATATCCTCTAGAATCCCCACAACATTATGATGGCTCTTGATTGTGTGGGAATGATTTCTCCCACTCCCTAGTGGTGGGCATGACTCAATTATATTTGGATAAAGAGTACCCTAGACCAAAAATTTAGGATTTTGTCCCAATTTTCTTTCCAAAATCTAAAGAGAATTCATCGAAGATGTGAATGAATTCCCCTCCAATGATTTTCCACTTTCTTTCAAGATCAGTTACACCTTTCAGCTTACTAAGAAAATGACTTGCTACATCAACACAAGTCATAGGATAATGAAGCTCACTTTCAAATGTGGCCAAAATATGTTCTTTCTCCTTATACCTTAGAAGCCCATTATCAATAGAAACATAGTGAAGCCTATCTCCAATTGCTTTATGCACAAGAGTTGTAGCTATTGAAGAGTTAACAGCACCTAATAATGTACAAATAACATGATCCTCCAATCCAACCATAGCTTTGATTGTTTGATTTGATCTTCTAGTACATCCTATAGTTTCCAATCAGCCTCAATAGCACAAACATTGAAAAGGGAATAGTGTAGTGTCTTCATCCCATTTACTGAATGCATTACCTTAGGATGGTACTGAAGACTTTAGAGTCTCTTGGCTGGATTTTCTATAGCAGCCACAACATTTTAGAGACTTGCTTCCATAATAGAAAAACCTTCGGGCAACCTGACCACCTCATCTCTAAGGCTCATCCACACGGTTTGCCTCTCTTCCACAGATTGGACCCATACACATTGCTCCCTTTCTCAACACGTATCTCCATTCTCCCATACTCTTGACTCTCTACAGGCTTTACCTAACCCCCCATCATTTGTACCATCAACTGGAGGCCATAGCAGATACCCAATACATAAATTTCATTGTGAAAGGCATGGTCCCAAAATCCCTGAGGTAGAACGGGCATGACTTCCTGGTGCACACTATGAGTGCCCCCTAATAAAACTATCATAGATGAATTTTCCTCTATGACTGCAGATAGTGGAGAAGTGCCAAATATACAAACAAAGCATATCGACAGTTCTCAAAAGCGCTAAGTTATGAGATGGGTGTACTGCGAGCTGAAATCCATTACCAAAACCACATTTTGTGAGGTGCTAGATATACTCTCCTTGGTTGTATCTATACCATCCGCCTAGGACTTCTCCTCCACCACACTAATAGGATCCATGTCCACACCTTCAAGTTTTTCAAACTTCTTAAGAGGCACAATAGGAAGATTGTTAACAACAATGAAATTACCAAACCCCATCTCAAACTCCAACAAGTGTTCTTCCTCTTCATTATCACTCTTAATGTAGAAGTCTTCACCAGCAGGTAGTTGTATTACATCCAAATCTATCGAGGCAAATTAATTATACTTCTCATTCAAAATTAGTGAACCATCTATCGCTTTCATGACATTGGTATCAACATTTTCTCCCGTTTGGGTTCAAATATAGAGGCATCCTTCTTAGTAGAAGCTTTTGCACTATCTTGCATAGACATTTGATCAAATTCCAATAGGTTAAGAAATTCCTCAATGACTGAATCAGATACATCATCTAACCTATCCATCTCATATGAAGCCTCAACAAAGGCTTGCTCCAACTCATTGGTACAAATCTTCTCATGCTCAAATTGCTCCAACGCCCTTTTCTTCGTAGCTAAATCCTCACACAATGAAGGAATCAGAGTGGAATGAAAAACTCCCACTTCAGTGTGACTCTCTACTACATACAGGGTACCTACTTTGTTGCCCTGAGCAATTACCAAGGGCCCTTTTGTTACTTTCCAACTGTTGGATTCATATGCAACTTTACATCCTTGAGATATCAACTGTCCATAACAAAACATCCCCTTTTTCCAATATCATCACAAGATTTATTATTTCCAAGAATAACCTTACCAAAGTCACCGCTTTGTAAATTTTTGAAGTACTTGCACAGAGTGGCATGAAATGATGCTCCTGAACTGAGCACCCAAATATTTTATGTTGTTTCTTTTGAGGATAAAATAGGAACACGAGCATCCTCTTCACATACCGAATTCGCTTCATCTTCTTTTGGTTGATTTTCATCCTTTTTCAAATACCAACAATTCTTCTTGATGTGGCCTTGCTTGCCACAATACTAGCAACCAGCATCTCTCTCTCTGGATTTTGACATTTCTTGTGATTTCCTACAATTTCCTTCATCAGAAAACATTGCTCCCACTCAAACTCAAATCTCTCATGCCAAGTGATCAAACACCACAGCTTTGATACTAATTGTTGAGTTTAAAGTGCAAATAATTAATATCATAACAACAATACACAAACAGGGATAAACAACAACACCAAGTTACGTGGTTTGTCAAAGATTGGCTACATCCACTGGAAAAGCAGGGAAAATAACTCTTATAATTTGTAATAGAAAGCTTACAATATATCATCGTCTATCACCAAGCATAAGAATATATAATGTTCTCTTTAAGGAAAATGAAGAGTCACGAGAAGACAAAGATGAAAGTGAAACAGTGGGGCTTCACACTCAACACACGACATGTTGAAGGGCAGACACCCTCTTTGGAAATTCCTAATCTCTATGACCTGACCTATCACCTACAACCTATGATGAATTTCCCTTCAAAATTGACTCCAATCCATCCCAGACCTTGGGATCAGCACCCATCTTTTATGTTATTTCCCTATCTACACCAACATTGGCCAATAAGTCAATCACGCTATTCCCTTCTCAATATATCTGCTAGATCAATAATTCTCCAATTTTTTGGATATCCTACAAAACTCTCTCCACCCATGCTTGTAATTTCCAATTCAGGGTCACCTTCTTTGTGATTGCATTGATACTAATCATAGAGTCCCCTTCCACATCTAGAAGTTGCACACCATGGAACTGATATTCATGTATCCCTCTCACTAAAGCTTGGAGCTTCGCCTTGTTGTTCATGGCCACACCAACATTTTTTGAGATTTTCCGTAGAAAATTCCCACCCTCATCTCGCAAAATGCATCCAATTCCTGCCTCCCTAGGATTTCACCTAGTAGCCCCATCAAAATTAAACTTCAGTCTTCCCCTTAGGGGTGTTTTCCATTTAACAACTTTCCTCTTACCTCTCCTACCCATTCCATCATGGTGTAGGTTTTGGATTCTAAGGCTCGTCCACTTCTTTCTAATCTCATCGTCCTAGCATGTATAGGCCTAATCAATCTTCCTATTAGTTTTTTTATTCAATGCTTTGCAGATGCCACTTTCAATCTTGCTTATGAATTATTCTCTCATTCCCTCCTTTTCATTAAAAATCCTCCTATTTTGTTCCTTCCAAATTCACCACAACACCATTAAGGGCACCACAACTCATATTTCCCCCACAAATTTGTGCCCCATTTTGTTGGAAATCCTTTCATAAATTCCTCAATGTCCTTGTTCTCAGGCCCAACCCAGTTCAACTTCTCTTGGAGCCAACTCCAACACTTCACCATAAATGGAAAATGTAACAAAAGATGATCAATTATTTCAAAGTCCTCCTTGCACAATATGCACCTACTCGACCCTGCTAAGCCAATACTCTGCAACCTCTCTCTTGTCAAGATTATTTTTTTAAGAACAACATATAGAAACGCACCTGCCTTGGGAAGGACCTGATTCCCCAGCATAAATTTATTCTCCATCCTACTACCTCTCTATGGACAAGTTAGGTTGAATATTGGCTAGACATGGCCCCACACCACATGATCCTATCCTACCCAACACTTGACATGATTATCCTTTGTTTCAACCCATTAATCAATATATTCTTTAAATCATCGTTCACCAGAATGTCCCGAAGGTCTACCCATTCATATAGCTCATTTTCATATTTTTCCACCAATCCCTTTTTCCCTATCATTCTCTCTACTACACTCTAAATCAGCCTCAAAGCCTCTATCTCACTTAGTGGAGGATACCCCTCCTAAGATTCCTTCTAGAAATTTTCCATTTCTCCATTTTTGATCTTCCACGTAAGATGCTCTATGATTACCGGCCTACATTCCCACAGGAATTTCCAAATTGTTGAGCCACCAACAATTTTTGTGATTGTTGAAATCCAACTCGGATCTACTGAATCCAAGTACTTATTCCTCATTATTTTGTATCATAACTTATCAAGACACAAGTACATCTTCTAGATGACATTGACTCCAATCACCTTGTTGTGATATTCTATATTCCTTATGTGTGTGTCATCATCCTTCCTCGATTTATAGATAGTTTCCTATCCAACAAGTGGAATGCATTTTTCTAAATTAGAGCCCTCCCACAAGAAATGCTCCATAGTGTCATTCAACACATTTTTTACCTTCTTTTTCATCTTCAAACATGACATTACATATATAGGGACCACTACCAAGATAGACTTGATCATTAGTATCCTCCTAGCAAGCGACAACCACTTACCATTCCATGATGATTCCTTACTTTAGCATTTTTCCAAGGCACTGTCCCAAAGCTTTGTCCTATTTGCCCCTTCAAAGACTGGAGCCCCTAAGTGTTTTGATGGGAGGGAGTTGATTATAAACCCCAACTCCAAGATGGTCCTTTATTGCATAACCTTCTTCGTGTTGAAGAAGTAAATATTTGATTTCTTCTTATTGATTATTTACCCCAAACACTTCACATATGTACTCAACATATATTTTACCTCCCGAGCCTCTTTCATGTTTGCTTCAGCAAATACAACGGTGTCGTCCATGAATTGAGCATGGGTGAGAGGTTGAATGTCTCTTGCCATCCTCACACTATTCTATCTTCTTTCCTCCTATTTGGCCTTGATTGACCCTCCCAAAGCCTCAACCATAATCATAAAGAGAAAGGGGAACAATGGGTCCCCCTACCTCAGCCCATTTGATGACTCAAAAAATCTGCATAATGAACCATTAACCACAATGGAAAATCTTACCATGGATATACTAGAAAATCCATCCCAACCACTCTTCATAAAACTCAAACCATTTTAGTACTTTTAGTAAATCTCTAGCTCACCCTATCATAGGCTTTGCTTACATCTAGTTTTATTAGCATTCTTCTTTGCCTTGATCCTTTAATTGAGTGCAAAGCTTCAAATTGGATAGAATAATACTTTCAGTAATTTCCTTGCTCGGGGTAAGGCTTTTTTGGTCCTCTAAGATGATCAGGTCTAGAACCTTCTTTAACCTATTCACTAGCGCTTTTTCAAATGATCTTGTAAATCATATAATTTTACATAGAATGATAGGTTGAAAATATATAAATGATTCATATTTTGTCTTCTTCGGTATCAAGGTTATTGTTGTATTATTTAATTCTATCACAAACCACCTTTTTTTGAATTCTTCAACCATCTCCCATATGTCATTTCCAACGATATGCCATTTATTATAGAACATGGTTGGGGATCCATCTGACCCTGGGGCCTTGTGTAGATGCAGTTGAAATGTAGTGTGTCTCATTTCATCTTTTGTGAATGGCTTTGTTAGCATCCTTTTCTCGGTGTCCCTAATCAAGCACAGGATATTGCCTGTGACTTCTAAGTTATCCATCATATCCACCCCATTATTAGGTTCCAAAATCAAGTTGAATTATGCCACCATCACCCCTTCACTTTCTTCTCTTTCGGTCAACTTCCTTCTTGCACTATTCTCTATCTCACATATTTTTTTTATTATCCTTCTTGCATTGACAGAATTATGAAAATAATTGTGTTATGATCACCTTCAGCTAACCACATCTCCCTAGATTTTTCCTTCCAAAATAGCTCTTCCCTTTCCAGTAATTCCTCATATTCAGTCTTCAATTATTTATCTTTTTAAAAGTCTTCTTGGAACATTCCATGTCTGAAATTAATATGTTCATTCAGAGCTTTCATTTCAAACTCCACCTGCTCCTTTTCTTTAAATATGTTTTTGAACAATTGTGTGTTCCATTCCCTTAATTTTTTCTTAATGTAGGCTAGTTTCAAAGTCAACTTGAAACTTTTCACTCTGCCATTTTTGGGTGCCTCCTCCCACCACTTACTGATGTTTTCTACTAGATGTGTACTTTTCCACCATATTCTTTCAAATTTAAAGTAGCTCCATCTTGGAGGCACATCATGGAAATTTCCAACTCCACTAGAAAATGATTAGATATAGAAATAGGGAGGATCTTTTCTGATAAACTATCCTTCAAATTGAGCCAATTTCCTTAAAGTAAAAGGTGATCCAACTGCTCTAAAATATTTGTGAGCCCCAGATGCCTATTTTTCTAGGTGAAGATGGTATTCTTTGGTATGATGTCTAATAACTCATTTGATTCCATGAAATTTCTAAAATCTTTCATTACCATAGTTTCATTTCTAATTCCCCTGCTCTTCTCTTTAAGTTTTAGAATCACGCTAAAGTCTCCCCTAACTATTACTTTTCTCCTAAGAGCCTCTATATAAATAAAGAGTGTCTCACACAATCTCTTTTTCTCTTCTATTTTAACTGGCCCATATATACTTATTACAATGAATTCAGTGTTAGATAGAAAATGGCATACCTATACAACCATCCAGTTGTTTTCCTTGACTAGCTCTCTGACACCCACATTGGCCAAATTCCATAGAATGACAAGGCCCCCTATAGTGCCAATTGCATCACTAAAACCTCCATTCCAAATCTTGCAAAGAAATAAGGATCCTTCATTTGCTCTCGGCTTGGTTTCCTAGAGCAATATAAGATCAACCAATATTTTTTTCTAAATGGTGCTTGGTCATGCATCATTTTTTAGGAATTTTTAAGCCCCTAACATTCCATGTGACAATCTTCATTTCTCTCCAAGGGAGGTGCTTCCTCCCTTGGATCTCAACATGTACTCCTTATGCTTGAAATCCCTTTATCAACTATTGTTTCCTCTCTCCTTTGCTTATTTTTCTTCCTCCCTCACCTCTTTTTTGACCCAACATTTCACTTCATGTTCTTGGTAGAAAACTAGCTAATACATCTGGGGTCTCTAATGTATAGCTCATCTACATCTGATTCCTCTTTCTTCGACCATTGCTCCCCTTTAATTTTTCCACCTTTAGTATCTGCATCAGTTATCTTCTTTTTTGGCTCTAAATTGGCTATCTTCCTGTCCAACTTCCCTGATCCATCATCCCTTGATATCTCTTTCAACCCTATTAGCACCAACGGTATTTCCTCCACCATGCTCAGACAAGAGGTTCATTCTTTCTTCATATCTACACTTTCTTCCTCATTCATTTTCCTTTCCTTCTCTTTGTTCCTCGGCTTCATGCCTTGCTTCCTAGGGCAACCCAACTCCATATGCTTCTGAATTTTGTATTCCATTCAAAATAATTTCTTCTCCTCAATGATTGTAGGTGGAGTCCACTCCCTATTGGGGGTATCAAAATACAACTCCAATAGGATAGGCCAAATGTGTGTCACCCTAATCCATGCATAGAGATATAATCTAGATTTTATATAACTTTCATTGAATTCTACCGTCCTCCCCATACTATCACCGTTCACCCTTAGGCATTTCGGGGACCAAAATTCCAATGATAGATTATATAGTCTAATCCAGACCAACTCTATTTTGAAAATGTACTCTAATGGATTAAAATTTGGCATCCATTTTTGCAAATACTATTGGAAAATAAAGTTTACACTAAATAAATTTAAAGTTTACATTTAGTAAATTAGTTGTAAGGTTAGTTTTTAGTAATAAATAAAATAATTTTTAGATCTGGGAAGTTATTCATGTAAGGGAATTTAGGTGGTTATAGGTATACAGGAATGCAATGCTTTTAAAAGCATTTACAGCACATTGTAATTTACCTGGAAGGAATAGAATATTATTTTTTATTATTATTTTTATTGTTGTTCAACAATAGTGTAATTTGTGCAATCTGATATTGTTGTTCAACAATGGTGTAATTTGTGAAATCTCCCCATCTTTTCTAACAAATACAACGTGGATCCAGCCAACACCCAAGGGTCGTTGTTCAAAAATTCCTCTCACCCATCTTCGCTATATGCTTCTAGACAGAAAAATCCTTTCGGGATAAACATAGGAACGAAGAAAATTTTCCAACTTTCCCTAACCCACTTTTTTATTTCTTCTCTTCTTAATTTCCTCCCAAAACACCCAATGATCCAAATTGATCAAATAACTTCCTAATGGATATGTCTACCTCCAGCTAAATTCAAATCACCTCTGCTCCTCCCTTATCTATCATAACTCCTTCCTTCACCCCATCACCTTTCCTTTCATCTACACTTTTTCACAGCCACCGCTCCTTTTTGGCTTCACACTCCATGGTATAACTTAATTACTAAAAATATAGTTATTATCAAAAATTTATCTCTATTAACCACCACTATCTAAGTTGAATTTTATGCATTTATTAGATTTGGAAGTAATTTTTTAGTCCTCTCAATTCTTGAAGGGTCTTTTAAAGAAAACCCCTCATTATATTTTAGTTGAGGTTTTCATGTCAAGGTGGCTTAGAGAACTATGAACCATTGTGTATTTATTCTTATTTTTTGTTTGAATCTCTATCTACATCTATTTTTTATTTATACATAAAATATGATCATTCTTTTTGAAGGCATGTGGTGGACTATTCTATATGGGGGGAATTTATTATAAGTTATTATTCTTATACTCTCTTTTTTTTCTATGTCATTGCTTGGTTTCACTTATCTTCATTTGTTGGCAAGACTATTCATAAGAAATAGGGTCTTTGAGGACTCAAAGAAGAGGCTTCAAGGATCAAGATTCAAGCTTGAGTACAAGAATCAATAGGCCACAGTGTCTAGTAAAACTTGTCCATTTGTGTATCATTTTTTTCTAAATATTTGATTATGTAGAAGGATTCAACTTTGAATTGTTACATTATTGTTATAATTTGATATTATTGTGTGTGTGTGTGTTGTTTTCTAGTTTGTGAGTTATGCTTTCAAAGGAGACCACTTTACTTTTGTTGTGAATACTTGATTATAGACTTTAATTTAGAAGGGTTTCCTTCATTAGAATATTTTTTATATTATTTTTTTGTAAGGCATAACTATTGATCAAGGCTTGAGCTAGGTATTGGAAAGTTACTATATGTTATAAGTTGGTTGTTGTTATTTAGATCTTGAGAATCTTGAATAGGATCATTCATTCATGATATAGGTGAGAATTATGAATTATGTTAACTTTTTAGGTTTGTGTTATTATAATTAAGCACTCAATATTGTTAGTATTTCAAGCGTAAAACTTGAATGAGCATTATAGATTTTTGACTTGTGATTCAACCTTCTCGTTTATTTATAACCCTTAGGTGTTGAACTTATAAGGTCATTAATCATGTTACTACTCATTGGGGGATTTCTTGTGGATTCTTGAGTTAGTTGTCTATATTTGTTGTGTAATTCCCTATGGTTAGGAAATGGGGGTTGACTGGAAGCTATTTGACTCATTATTTGGAGCCAAGCTATGAATACTATTTCAAGGAAGGCTAGGCTATCAACAATTGTCAATGCTAGTGAACTTCTATTTCTCTTGGTCATTTAGAGATTCTATGTCAAATGGAAATATATTTAGATTTATGTAGTTAAACTTGCTTAAAATATATTATTCGGTAAATGAGATATTTTTTTCTCATGTTGGGGTAAAAATACACCTTTTTGTATAGACTATTTTGTAATGTGAAATTTTATTGTTATATACTTTCATTAAGAATCATAATTCAAATATTTTGGTCAATAGAAATAAATGTCAAAATTACAAGTATAAGAAGGCTATTTTGGGAGGAATTATGATATGTTTGTGAAAGAAAGATAAGGGGTTCTATTTGATTTTATAACTTAAAAACATGTTATGATTGAATGATTGTAAGGATTTTGAACTTTTTTTATAATGGTTCCTTGATAATACTTAGTTAGATGCTTGTTTAAGATTGATTTGAGAGTTGTTAGCTCTCTCGTAAACAACAAAAATATTATAAATTGGGTTGCTAACATATTATGACCTAGATAAAATGGTTAACATTACATATCTAATCACATAAAAATTTATTACAATCATATATCTAATCATATATTTATTAATAAGTATACTACTTTTTTGTTAAGCACATAAAATTTGTAAAAGCAATACAATTATTCTAATGTTCAACTATTGTTTTCTAGTTTGTGAGTCATGCTTTCAAAAGAGACCACTTTGATTTTTTTGTGAATACTTGAATATAGGCTTTAATTTAGAAGGGTTTCCTTCGTTAGAATCTTTTTTTATATTAATTTTTTGTAAGGAATAATTATTGATCAAGGCTTGAGCTAGGTGTTGGAAAGTTACTCTATGTTATAAGTTGGTTGTTGTTATATATCTCTTGAGAATATTGAATAGGATCATTCATTCATGATATAGGTGAGAATTATGAATTATGTTAACTTTTTAGGTTTTTGTTATTATTATTAAGCACTCAATATTGTTAGTATTTGAAGGGTAAAACTTGAATGAGAATTATAACTTGTGATTCAACCTTCTAGTTTATTTATAACCCTTAGGTGTTGAACTTATAAGGTCATTGATCATGTTACTACTCATTGGGTTTTCTTGTGGATTGTTGAGTTAGTTGTGTATATTTGTTGTGTAATTCTCTACGGTTAGGAAATGGGGGTTGACTGGAAGTTATTTGACTCATTATTTGGAGCCAAGCTATAAATACTATTTCAAGGAAGGCTAGGCTATCACAAATTGTCAATGTTAGGGAAATTCTATTTCTCTTGGTCATTTAGAGATTCTATGTCAAATAGAAATATATTTAGATTCGTGTAGTTAAAGTTGCTTAAAAAATATTATTCAGTAAATAAGATAGTTTATTCTCATGTTGGAGTAAAAATAAGTTTATTCTCATGTTGGGGTAAAAATACACCCTTTTGTATAGGCTATTTTGTAATGTGAAATTTTATTGTTATATACTTTCATTAAGAATCATAATTCAAATATTTTGGTCAATAGAAATAAATGTCAAAATTACAAGTATAAGAAAGCTATTTTGGGAGGAATTATGATTTTTTTTTAAGGAAAGAAAAGGGTTTTTATTTGATTTTATAACTTACAAACATGTTATGATTGAATGTTTGTAAGGATTTTGGACTTTTGTTATAATGGTTCCTTGATAATATTTAGTTAGATGCTTGTTTAAGATTGATTTGAGAGTTATTAACTCTCTCATAACTAAAAAAAATATTAGAAATTGGGTTACTAACATATTATGACCTAGAGTAAAAGGTTAACATTACATATCTAATCAGTTATATTTATTACTAAGTATACTACTTTTTTGTTAAGCACATAAAAATTGTAAAAGCAATACAATTATTCTAATGTTCCTTATTAGATAATTATAAGTTTAAGAAAATTAATTGAATGTTAGACCAACAAGGTATTATACATACATTTTTATGATGCTTATAAAAGCATATGGCTAGTTGTTCAAATTAATTTTGTAGACATCTAAATTTAATCACTTCCATATGATTAAATTTACCGCCTTTCCGTCTATCGTGTTAATATTAATTTATTAAATTAATATTACACCTTTTGTCCCATACCGGTAAAGTATTTAATTTAATAATTAATACTTTTCCTTTCACCTTACTCCTCTCTAAATTAAATAAATACGCTAATTTATTTAATTTAGTCATTTTCCCCCTTTTTGATTTAAAATCAATTTAAAATTCCTCACTTTCTCTCTTCTTGTCACATCCTCCATAACCTTGCCCTAATCTGAATTAATTTAATTAATTCATGATTATGATATGCATCCTCTTAATCAGAGATTAATGTCACATCCTCCTACATTTGTCACTTGCCTCTAATCTTCCATTAATTAGCCTAATCCAATGTTTGCACAACCTTAACCAAGGTCATTAGCCATTTTTAGCACCACTTTTTGGTCAATTCTTCCATTTTTCCTTTTTGGATATTGACCCCCTTTCCCATGTGAATTTTTAATTCACATTTATTTATCCTAGATTCCCCTCCTTTATATGTGAATTTTTAATTCACATTTCATTCTTCAAGGCTTCTAGAACCTTGGACTTGTCACAATCTCCACATGTGACCAAGTCCCACCTTTTTGGAGCCCACCTTTTATCCTCTAGATCATCCTAGGAATGTGAATTTTTAATTCACATTTATATCCCCAACCACCTTTCTTTTTCCCATGTAGATTTTTGAGGAATTCCAAAATTCCTCAAATGTCCCTTTCACTCCCACTTGGGGACAAGAAATCCCTTTTTGTGGAAATCTCCTCACTCCCCAAGGTGCATGTCCTTTTCCACCTCATGTACCTTCTTGACACCTCACCTCCATCTCATATCCCCTTGGCCACTTCACCCTCCACATGTCAAGATGTGAGGGCTTGTGGGTTCTCAACCCACCATAGCCCTTCATCTTGGCCTTGTTGGAGCAATCTTGACCGTTGAATTCTCTAGAGAATTCAAATTCTTCTATAAATACCCCCTCCTTAAGGGCATTTTCAACATTTTATATTTTCATAAATATATGCTGCCCATTTGAATCCTCAATCTTTTACCATCATTTAGCCATCTCTTCAATCATCTTGCACATTGAATCTTTCATTTTAGTCACTCAAACAATCATCTAAGGAGCACACAAACCATTACAAGCAAGGGCCAATCAAGGAGAAATCAACAGCAAGGAAGGTGAAATCGTTTGTGTCTTATTTTGTCCATTTTTCTTATTGTTTATCACTCTTTTGGCTAATCTTGAGGTGTCCTTGGTATTTTTTCATTTACATTTCTTAGTTATTTTGCACATTTAGAGTAGGATAAATTCCAAGGTATACATTTCTGGCATGCCCGGTGGGACCCACACACGGGTCTTGCATTTAACCTCTCTTTTGGTTAAGAATTTTGCAGGAAAATCTCGCAGAAAGGTGGCAGCGCCCTCTGCTTTACCGCAGAAAGGCGGTAGCGCCCCTGCAGAAAGGCGGTAGCGCCCTCGCAGAAAGGCAGTAGCGCCCTCTTGGCCACCTAAAAGTTTTATTCTTTCTAACACGTTTGCTGCAATTAGGGATATATTTAGAAGATTTTACTAACACTTTTCTTGCAGTGGGAGGGGCACAACTTTCTGTTTTTTTTTTAATCTGACAAAGTTTGTTGCACAAAGGTGGCAAGGCCCTCGCAGAAAGGTGGTAGCGCCCCTGCAGAAAGGCAGTAGCGCCCCTGCAAAAAGGCGGTAGCGCCCCTGCAGAAAGGCGGCAATGCCCTCGCAGAAAGGTGGCAGCGCCCCAAAACAGCACAGTTTGGAGGGTAAAATGGGCATTTTGGCTTCATTCTTGCTCTAGTTTTTTTTTTATGTTTTCACGTGATAACTCTCTAACATTATTTTGGCAAGAATATTGTTGCTTTTCGCTAACATTTTGCAGCATATTGTGGAAAAATTTGACCAAAGACAAAAAAAAGAACAACTAACATTTGTCTGCAGGGTCATCTACATAACCAGATTTTCAAAGATTATCTTTGTTGTTTTTTAACATAGTCTAATTAGGGGGATTAAACCTCATTGCTTGTTGTTATTGTTTGTTCTTGTGTTACCCAAGGGGATATTAATTCGTTTTCACTTTCCCCTTGCACTTCGTGTGAGCCTGGGGAGTAGTTGGAAACGGTTAGTATCTGCTTTTTAGTGGGACCTGCTTGGGGATTTCATCACCCCAAGGGACGATTCCAACCACGCGTCACCGTGGGGTATATAAAGAGCGAAGTTGTACCCCAATCGGTTACATCGTAATTGGCGTCGAGCTAGGTGTCGATACCTAGATAGGCGTGAAGTTAGTCCAGGAGCCTTCGATTATCTGCAGCTAGGGTTACCAACTCCGCAGCTTGTGGCCAATTTGGGTATTCACACCCGGTTGGTGCCTCATTAATCAAGAGTATATCGAGGACTCCTTAGAAGCCTTGTGCATCCTAGATTAAGACTTTGCCTTGCCATACCTATAATATTAGGATTGTGCTTGCTTGAGGTATTTTCTTGTGAAAAATCTATCAAAATCTTGATACTTTGGACTTGTTTTATCATTTTGTGTCCTTGCCATAGCCTTTGCCATCAAAACCAAACTGTCTCATCGCAGAAAGGCGGCAGCACCCCTGCAGAAAGGTGGTAGCGCCCCTGATTTACTGCAGAAAGGCGGTAGCGCCCCTGATTTACTGCAGAAAGGCGGTAGTGCCCCTGATTTACTGCAGAAAGTTGTCTACGCCCCTGATTTTGTTGTCAACGCCCTAATCTTTGCTACAGAAGGGCGGATTTTCCCTCTTGAACACCCGAAATTCCTCCATTCGGACCCATTTAGTCTCTAAACCATCATTTAACCATTCCCAACCATTACCTCATCATCCCAAGCTTTTGTTTTGTCACTTTAAACCTTCAAAAACCCCCGTTTGACCATTTTAAACTTCCATCTCATCATTCCAAATTTTCGTTCAACCATTCTAAATATCCATACATTCTCCACAATTATCCTTAATCCCCTATCCATTCTAATTTCTCCCTAATCCACCAATAATTTCTTACCATTTGCATCTCCAAACATCACCCATAACCAAACCGTCCTAACCTTGTATTACAAAGTGGTTACCCAAATTGACCATAGCGCTTGAACTTGATTATTGGTCTTTAACTTCGCCCCCAATCAATTTGCCTCCATCTTGAGGTGAATTCGGTGGCATAAGTTGTCATCTTCGACCCAATCAATCCATTCCTACCTTAAGGTGGATTCGGTGTCGTAATCACCCTCTTAATCTATTAAAGCTCTTGGTTGTTAAGGGTAACTTCCTTTGATCAAACTCAAGGTCTCCCTCTCATCTCTTACCATCCAATAGTCTAAATCCAAATCCAATCAAATCTAATCCAATCCAATCCAAATCCAAGTCTAAATCCAAATCCAATCAAATCCAATCAAAATCCAAATCTAATCCAATCCAATCCAAATCAAACTCAAGTCCAATCCAACTCAAATCGAAATCCAATCCGATCCAAAATCCAATCCAATCCAATCTAAATCCAATCTGATTAATCGAAATCCAATTGGATCCAATCCAAACCCCATCACAATCAAATCATTCAACAAAGACATTAACCTACTCATCTAGCATTTGCATGCCCGTTCAGACCCATTTACAGGCAAAGAAAATGGTCGACCGTCAAGCTCAAAATGCCCAATCCAACAATCCCCAAGATCCCAAAAACACCTCATCAGATCCTAACAAAGGTACCAACATCACTCATGATCCCCATAACGGTACTTCATCGCACTCCAACACTGAGAATCAGAATAACTTGCCACACAGAGAAGAGAGCATGGTTAATCAACCTGAACTCACACTTGAGGAACATTTTAGTAACCCCGCCAATGTGCAAATGACTGATCGTTTGCTTGAGAAACATGGGGAAGAAATCTTGGCCCACTTAATTGAGAAGGGTGTTAAACCCCCCTCCAATGTTGACTTGTCCAAATATAGGGGTACCCCATCTAACGTACTCCAAGAGTCCCAAAATGCACCCGAAGGTTCATACTTCTCCAATGTTCCTCCAGTAGAGGGTTGGCATCAACCTGAATTTGGCAACGCCGTTCTTTATCAGGTTAACTATCCCCCACACGCTTTGACCTCAGCTATAGGAGGACCTCAAGTGCCTGATTCCAATAATCCTTTTGCTTATGGCATGCCACAAAATGTCCCACAACCTCCGCCATTAACATTAACCGCACCCCCTCCTTCGAACCCACCTACAGTCAACATTGGGGGCACCTCCTTTGCTACATCGCTTTCGCCTCCCGGGACCACCAACATACCACCTCAACAGGTTCACCAATCTACCATTCCACCTCAATTACCTCCACAAGGCACACCCCAGCTGAACATTCTGAGCGGAACCCAACAACCCCCTTTACAAAATATGCCTACGCAACCTCCGCCATCTCATCCGCAACAACTTATACACAATACTTTGGCCTCTTCACAACAACCATCCTACCAATCACAAGGCAATCCATCTCAACCTACTGCCCAAACCATATCTCCCTTTCTCACGTCCCTTTTGCGTCCAAAGGTCCAACCACAACATAATATCCCACCTCAGTCCATACAACACTTGACGCTACAACAACAACCTCCACAACACTACTATTATCATAATCAACAACAATTTCACCAACAACCATTTCATGTGACCTCCCAACAATCACAACATAGCCAATACCCCCAATACCAACAAACCAATGCACAACAATACCCCCAATACCAACAAACCAATGCGCAACGTCCCATCCAAGTTTCCCAACAACCTGCCCCACACTCTTATCAAACAAATCCATATTATGCCCCACAACAACAACCCCCATGTCAATAAAATCCCCCGTCTTACCAGCAAACCATGTCATCATCCAATCATCCAAACCCGTATTTCAACAATTTGACGCCCTTTCAGCAAGATCCTTCATCATTCTATCATCAATATCCCCCCAACCCGCCACCAGCTAGCTCGGATTTGTTGGAAATCAAAGCCACACTTAAGGATCTTCAAGTCGGGTCTACTAAGCAATCATTCAAATTTGAAGATATATGTCCATATCCATTTGATCCCTCCATCTCGTTTATCCCATTTCCTAAACATTTCGAGATTCCAAAATTTGACAAATACAAAGGAGACAAAGACCCTAAGGCTCATTTGCAGGAATTTTATTCACAGTGTCAAGAAGTCATGTACAGTGATAACTACCTCTTGCGCTTGTTCCCATGAAGCCTAGCAAGCCGTGCCCTAGATTGGTTCATGACTCTTGAAAAGGGGTCCATAAAAACTTTTGCAGAATTATCAGAACAGTTTGTATCCTACTTCTCTTTCAATTTACGGAAGGATACGGACACCTTAGACCTCCTAAAAGAGAAACAACGTGATGGAGAAACCTTTACTAGCTACCTCCAACGGTGGCGTGCATTAGCTAGTCACATGAAAAATCCTCTGAAAGAAAAAGACATGGTCACCCTTTTCGTGGAAAATTCTCATCCTGACATGGCCCACAATTTTAGGCTACACTGTGTCACCACTTTCGCTGAAATAGTAGAAAAGGGACCTATCCTTGAATGTGCCCTTATTGCCAAAGGACATATCAAAATACATAGTCATGATAAAGAAAGGTCATTTGGAGATAAACCACGATTCTGGAATAAGAACAAAAATGTGGTAAATGACGGTGTGACAGACACCAAACATGTCCAAGTGGCTAATGCATCCTAAAGTCAACAGCAGTCTATACCCAACGCCATATCGGTGCCCCAGGGGGCACCTCGTCCCCCTCAACAGTTAAACCAAAGAAATCAGGGGAACACCAAACGTCAATACAACCAATTGGGTGAACCCTTAAGTGTTGTTTTTAATAAATTGTTACAAATCAATTACCCTTTCGCATACCCTGTCACCAAGCCATTCGACAAATCCAAACCTAAGCCAGCATGGTTTAAGGAAAACGAGTATTGTGACTTCCATAAGATCAAGGGACACTCGTTAAATAAGTGTCAGGGTTTGAAAAATTATGTCCAAGATCTCATTGATCGAGGAGATATCAAGGTTGACCCCAGTCAACCTTCGTCGTCCAATGCTCAACTGCAAATCTATCAAAATGCCTTCCCAAACCATAGTCAAGGTCCCAGCACCTCCACTAGTCATCCCCAAAACAACAGCACCAATAATGTGAATTACAAGAATGTGCCCTTCAATTATGAAGGTGTTATTCATTACATTGAGCAGGTCAAACCCCGAATATCCATGATACACGTTAAAGCCAAAGACCCTCAATGTGCTGTGACTACACGACGATCCCGCATCACCGTCCCTACAGCCTCCACACCCATCCAACCCATTCCTGTAAACTCTCAATATAACATTCTTGATCACCTAAGGAAGACCCCCGCTCATATATCCATTTTGGATTTGCTTAAGTCTTCCCCGGTACATCAAGAGATCCTCAATAGAGCCTTGCAGGAGACCCATGTACCAAATGACATTGACCCCACACAATTCCAAGCTTTGGTGGGACACTTGGCTTTGTCTCATCACCTCCACTTCAGCCAAGATGATATGCCCAACATCGACGTCAATCACAACCGCCCCCTACATATCGAAGTCATAGTTGCCCGGCATAAAATAAAAAAGGGTCCTAGTAGATAATGGCTCTGCCCTTAATTTATGCACTTTGAAATTCATAAAACAGGTAGGGTATACTCAAGCGGACTTAAGCAACCAGATTATTACAATCAAGGCTTATGATAATGCAGAAAGAAATTCAGAAGGGATCATCAATCTTCCTGTCCAAGTGGGACCAGTGGTTCAGTACATCACCTGTCATGTCCTTGATCTAGACTTGCCATATAATCTCCTCCTCGGCCGTCCATGGCTCCATGCTATGCAAGCCGTTCCCTCCACCTACCATCAATGCCTCAAATTCTCAGTTAATGGGCAAGAGATCACCATCTATGCCAACCCCCAACCGTTTGAATATTGTCAAGCTTTAGAAGCATCTTTTCCCCATTTACATTATTTCCCTGGGGTTGAAATGGGGGCATCTTAGTCATCACCTGTTAACCCACCATCCACTGTAACAACCACTCCATCTTCCACTGATCCTACAGTCACAAAAGTCCAGATCATTGACAAAGGGTGTGGCGAGTACGAAATGCATACTGCTCTTAATGTAGTGACCATGCCACCATCGCCACACGAGTATGGTCAACCTTCCCATGCTACCCCAAAGGAAGATAAGATTGTCACCTTCCGTGGAAAAAATATCCCTACCACCACTTTCGTATCCCCAAGCATCAAGATAGATGCACCAGAAGAAGACATAAGCCAATGGGTTTACCAAGAAGAGCCTCAGCCAGAAACTCCTCTCAAGGAATACTTCCAAGAAAAATACCCCTGGCCGACAAAGTTCGTGGAAAAACATCACTACCAAGGCAGAGGCCTAGGTAAAGAGGAACAAGGGTGATTGCAACCCATTGATACACCGTAGTCATCAAGGAAAGTAGGCATTGGGTATGAAAGCAAATAGAAAAGTCCTGCAACATCATCTAATACTTCCAATAGTATCACCATGGACGAGGGCTCATTGGCGGATATACTCGAGGAGGAATCCATCATACATGCATACGATGATGTCGATCACACTGACTTATCATCCATGTTCGAATGCCTATCCGTTTGCACCATTAGCCTATCCCTTCGTCACCCTGAACTCATTGATTGGGACCTACATAATACCACACCTGTCAGTATGTCCGCGGACACGTATGTCAACCTTATGGGATTAGGGGAGGATGAACACTCTAGTCGCAAAAGTAAAAATAAGAAAAATAAAAAGAGGTCATCTAGTGAAAACCTCCCTGAGGCACTTCCTGACCTAGAAAAAGTAAAAATAAAAGACGCATCTGATGGCGAAAACCTCGAAGAGGCGCCGGAAGATGGAGATGCTCATCTTCCCCTTATGGGAACTCAGCTATCTGCCAGATCATCTATCCTGATTGAAGAAACGCAAGAAGTTAATTTAGGAACTGTTGAAAGTCCAAATATCACCTATGTAGCCAAGTCACTCTCCGAACAAGAGTATCCAATCTTTGTGTAGCTACTCCGAGAAGGAATCATCAATTTTTCCTGGTCATACTCAGACATGCCAGGCTTAGACCCTGCTTTAGTGGTTCATCACTTAGACATTCACCCAGACGCCAAGCCTGTCAAGCAAAAACTCCGTAAGATGCATCCGCAAGTCGCGCTACTAGTCAAGAAGGAATTGGAGAAGTTACTGGACGCGGGTTTTATCAGACCAATTGACTACTCTGAATGGATCTCCAATATAGTCCCTGTGGCCAAACCAAACAGAGACATTCGGGTCTGCACGGATTTCAGAGATCTTAACAAAGCCTGCCCAAAAGACAATTTCCCTCTTCCCAACATTGACATGTTGGTCAACCTAACAGCAGGACATGAAATGTTATCCCTTATGGATGGCTTCTCTGGTTATAACCAGATCCGAATTGCACCTGAAGACCAACGCAAAACTGCCTTCACAACTCCTTGGGGCACCTTCTGTTACAATGTTATGCCCTTCGGTCTCAAAAATGCGGGGGTGACGTATCAGAGAGCCATGACGGTTATCTTCCATGACCTCATCCATATCATCATGGAAGACTATGTTGATGACCTATTAGGGAAATCCAGAACACGAGCAGAACATCCCGCCATCCTGAAAAAGATATTTGAGCAGTTAGAGCATTATAAGTTGCGGCTGAATTCGAAAAAGTGTCTTTGGCGTCACGTCAGGGAAATTGTTGGGTTTCATAGTCTCTCGTAGAGGTATTAAAGTTGATCCTGCCAAGGTAAAGGCTATCCTGGACATGCCACCTCCGTGCAATCTAAAGTAGTTAAGGAGCCTCCAGGGAAAGATGCAGTCCATCCGTCGGTTTATAGCCCAGCTCACAGATAAGTGTCAGCCCTTTACTCATCTTTTAAAGAAAGATTCCACCTTCCGATGGACCCCACAGTGTCAAATGGGTTTTGATAAAATCAAGGAATATTTAGCTCATCCACCAATTTTGATGCCACCTATTCTAGGAAAACCCCTCCTGCTTTATATCTCTGCTACCTTAGTCGCGTTGGGGGCATTATTGGCGCAACATGATGAGTCACTCAAAGAGAGGGCAATCTACTACATCAGCCGAACACTAGTTGGCTATGAGTTAAATTACTCCCCTATGGAAAAATCTTGCTTAGCACTCGTTTTCAGCACACAGAAACTACGCCATTACATGCTCAGTCATCCGGTCAAATTAATCGCTAAAATTGATCCCTTGAAGTATCTATTATCTAGAACCACTTTGACTAGCCGCATGGCCAAATGGGTCATGCTCCTCAGTGAATTTGACATAGAATATGTAGAGCACAAAGCTATAAAGGGATAAGTTATTGCCGATCAGTTGGCTGAAGCACCATTGGCAGATGCCTACCCCTTAGACACTGAATTCCCCGATGAAGAAATCTACACAGTGACAGAAGCACCAACTTGGACGTTATATTTTGATGGCTCATATACTCATAGTGGATTTGGGGCAGGAATTCTATTAGTCACCCCTCAAGGTGACTATATCCCAAAATCATTCAGAATAGCATTTCCATGTACCAACAATATGGCAGAATATGAAGCTCTCCTCACAGGCCTCAAAATTGCAAAACAGTGGCACATAACCCATTTAAAAGTATTTGGTGATTCCTTGCTCGTTATTAGACAAGTTAATGATGAATTCCTCACAAGAGATGACAAACTGTTACCCTATAAACGCATGGTGGACGACTTCAAAAAATATTTCACCTTCATACAGTTTGACCAAATCCTGCGGCGTACAGAATAAAGCAGCAGATGCCATGGCCACTATTGGTTCTTTGATTGACATGTCCAAGGATCGAACAGAGTGTGAGTTTCTTGTTGAACAAATCTTAATCCCTGCATATGATGTTCCTGAAACTGACATGGTGTGTGATATTGTAGGTCCCACCTCCCCGTGGTACCAAGACATATACACTTACCTCCGTGACAATACCATACCCCCAGAACTTACACGCAACGAACGTAAATCCTTTATCTATCGTTCATCCCGATACATCATTATTGGTGATACGCTTTATCGTCGCGGGTATGATGGAGTCCTCCTGAGATGTCTGAATGAGACCGAAGCCCAAATAGTACTAACGGAAGTACATGGTGGTATTTGTGGGGCTCACTCAAATGGTATGGCTCTGGCCAAAAGGATCTTACGGACTGGATATTATTGGCCTACACTGGAACACGATGCTTGCGCATTTGTGAAGAAATGCCTTCCATGCCAACAGCATGTAGATTTGATCCATGTTCCAGTGTAAGATCTTCAGCCTCTCCTAGCACTGTGGCCATTTTCTCAATGGGGTTTCGACTTGGTTGGAAAGACTCACCCACCCTCATTCGACGGCCATACATTCATCATCACCACCACTGAGTACTTCACCAAATGGGTGGAAGCAATGCCACTCTCACAAATTACCGGTACTCAGATTTCCAAGTTCATTCTCTACCATATTCTCTACATATATGGTATCCCATCCACCATCATTTCTGATAACGGAAAGCCATTTAAAAATCAAGCCATGAGACACCTTTGTGATACCTTCCATATTTAGCATCGTTGTTCTACGCCTTATTACCCCCAGGGTAATGGTCAGGCGAAAGCGACCAACAAAACCCTCATCCGCATTCTCAAAAAGGTGGTCAATAACACTGGACGAGATTGGCACCTTCACATTTATCCTGCCCTCTGGGCATACCGCACATCCATCTGCACCCCAACAGGTGCCACCCCTTACTCTTTAGTATATGGTGTTGAAGTCGTCTTGCCAATCGAAGTTGAGCTCCCCTCATTGAGAATTTCTTTGAAGAACCTCATTAGCGAAGAAGATGCTCGCGTTGCACGGCTTGCACAGCTCGAGTTACTGGATGAACGGAGAGTAAGAGCCTATGACCACTTACAAGCATACCAAAATCACCTCAAGTGTCATTACAATAAAAAGGTCTGCCCTAGACAATTCTAGGTTGGTGAGCTTGTCCTCAAAGAAAACCAACGCACTCAACCGGGCCATGACAAGAAAGGAAAATTTGAGGCAAACTGGCTAGGGCCGTATATCATAACTGCCAAATATGGATCTGGAGCCTACAGGTTGACTACTCTAGAAGGAGATCCCCTTGATGAACCTGTCAATATTCTCCATCTGAAAAGGTTCTATGCTTAAGTCTGTTTGATCTACCCTATTACAAAATCAAAAAAATTAAAAAAGTCTGAAAAAATCCAAAAAAATAGTAAAGAGAAATAAATCCGTCCTATGGTGAAAACAACCTCTTGGTGGCACCTTGGATAAGTATGGATGGTGAAAACCTGTCAACAGGTGCCATCTGTAAAGGGCTCAATCATTATCTACCTGGCATCCTAGTTATTTTATGCTATCATCTGCCTTATCATCCCCACCCACATCAGCCCGGGCTGCTGGGTATTTGTTGGTTGAGCACTGGATGACCCACCTTACCTATCCCTCATCCTGAGCTTCTTTATATCCCACTTTGAGCTTGTGTCTTTCGTTTCCCTTTGTCAATCGGTCTCTGTCGTCATCATCCATTGTGTCGGTCTCCATCTAGGTCTCATCCTCCTGCGTCACTTTCATCCTTTGTCAAACTATGTTGCCCCTGCACTTTCACGTAGGCAAGGCCAATCACTCGATCTGCCCCCGGGGCACTTTTGGATCAACCTTGTTTTGGTCCTCCATCGCTTCGTCTTCACTAGTCCCTTTTCGCTTTTATCCATGGTCCTTTCGTCGAACTACGTTGCCCCTTTGCTTTCACGTAGGCAAGGTTGGTCATTTGATCCTCCCCTGGGGCATTTGTCTGTCATGTGTTGTCTTTCATCATCGGTCACCATTGTCTTCTTTCCGCTTTATCCATGGTCTTTTTCTATGAACTACGAGGGCTCTGCGCTTTCATGTAGGCAAGGCTAATCTTTGATCGGCCCCCGAGCCCCTAGGTCTTTAGGTTGTGCCTTGTCTCCCTTGTGTTGTGTCATCAAGCTATGCCTTTATCTAGCTGGTCCTTAACAAACAAAACCCACTTGTACCAACGAATCTAATCAATTTTGAATATCCTATATCATATCGATCTTTTCACTTAATATCCATCATAGGTCTCAGCAGGATACATCCTTCCTAACAGACCTCATCAATTCCATATATCCCCTTGATCCTATGGCAATGGACATTTGAAATTGATTGCAATCTTTTGATGCTTTTGGTTTTTGTTTATCATTTGAGCTCCATATGATCACTTGTCAAGGAAACCATAATCCATCATATTATGGCATGTTTTGAATGGTCTACATAGGGGCATATCTTGATCTTTTGTTTGATTGTGTCTTCTCGGTTGTCCCACATAGTACCCACCAAGATCCTGGAGGTCTTGTGTTGTGTTGGGGCATCCTTTCGTGCTTGTGGTTGTCTCAATACCAGACCCGACTAAAGTCTTTCTTTGAGACTTTGGGGTATTGGGATAACCTTCTTGTCTGGTGTGTTTCTCTCATGCATTAGACACTAATCTACCTCGGTCTTCTATACCCTGGTGTATCGTGTCTTATGCTATAGCAAAAACTAGTGCTCCAAAGATGATAAATTGAGTTAGGATTGCATTTTTCATAATCATTGCATTCACACACCCTATGGTTTTGGTTGTGCAAATATTTTCCTCCATTCTTTTCCATCCTTTTCAGGATACTGATACCTTTTGATAAATGCCAAATGACATCCATCTTCACCATCACTCCATACCCACCTCCCGTCATCACGTCAGTTCTTATTGGCACTTATGGTCGTGTGTTATTTCCTCTAAAATTACAAAAATATTATGCCATATATCCATTGTCACTCGCATTATGTGTTAGGTCCATCACCACCTGCACCACCACATGTTAGGTCTATACATACACCACCACCTGCATCACAAAGTGTTAGACGCATAATACATCACCTACTGCATATATAAAATGTTCATACAAAATCCATCATACACATATACATACATGACAAATAAATCAATTAGGCATCCATATAAATAAATCATCATAGATCCCATAGGTTCATATTCCATAAGTGCATCAATCCAATCATCCACATAAACATCTCAATCAATCAATGCATATGCATAAGTCAAATTATCCATATTCCATCAATACATACATCTACTCATCCACATGAACACCTCATATCATAAACATAAACACATATGCATAAATACACATAAGCATGATTATCCAGATAAAATTGTTGCAAATCATCCATGTGAACATTCCATATCATGAACATGAGCATAAATAAACCAATACATCCATCCGCATAAACATAAAATACCATATACGCATACATATAATCACCCATCATAAAAGGAAACATACTACATGGTGTCAATAAGAACTGTCCCATACAAAATAATATAATATCTGTCACAGGTCCATCATACATCGCCTAATAAAATATACAATCCAGAGACGTGGAACACCTCTACCCTCTGGCAACATACATAAACCATCCATCATGTACCTGCAAAAAAAATCAATGTCCTGCATCTGCCTGCTCTACTGAGAGCTGCCCACATCTGACCTCTGCAGAGAATCGGGTGCTAGCCCTCTGTGTGCTGGTGTCCCCTAGTACTCACAGGTGGGTGTCCCCTGGTAACTGCCTTATGGAGATGGCATCCGCCGGTAATCGTTGAATCCCCTAGTGCGTGTCCCTAGAGACTGGGATGGCCCTGGTGGCTGTGGAGCCTAGCTGACGTAGCATGCAGTGCGCTGCGCTGGATCTGGAACAACCTGCTCATATACCCCTCGCTAATAGCTAGCCTGCTGCATAAACTCATCCCTCTGCCCAGCTATCAGTCTCACGGCATTTCGCTCATGCCGATACCGATCTTGATCCGCACTGATCACCCACCTCTCCTGCTCCCATGCCTCTTGAGCTAACCGACTCTATGCCAGCTCTACCTGTAGTCGATCCCTCTCTCTCTCTCCACAATCTATACATCTGCTATGGGCATCCCACCCTCACCCTGACCTGTCAGAACACGAGCCATCACAACATCCCTCTCTGCCTGTAGGGTCTGTATCTGCATCTCTGCTGCATCTCTATCTCTCTCAGCCCCCTGTGCCCGAGCCACTGCTGCATCTCTATCCCTCTGGAGAGCCTGTGCCCGCAACTCTGCTGAATCCCTCTCTCCGAAGAGTCACTACCTCTGCTACCATCTCATCTCTCCCTTTCTGCAATGCCTGTATCTCCGCCTCTGCTGTCGCCCTCTCACTCTGAATGCGTATATGTACCGCATCCCTCTTTGCCTCCATAACATGTACCTGAGCATGTGTTGCATCCCTCTCAACCCGCATAATCCGTGTCTGCTCTACTGCCACGGCCTCCCTCTCCTGCATCATCCCCATATCTCGAAGGGCCTGCTCAAGACAATGTACCCTGTCCTGAAGCTCGTCCCAGTCCCGCTCAAGATCGCCTGACTGCTGACTAGTGCACCCTGCTCCCTAATCAGCTCCATGCTCTGTCCTCTCCTCGGACTCTCCCCTAGCCTGTAAAACCACGACCTCTGCCTGTAACCTGTCGCGGTCCCATGTCATACTAGTCAACTCACTCCATATCCTCTACACCTCTGCCTGTGCCCTATCCCTCTCCCTCACTGCTCTTGTTAGCTGGAAAGTAATGATGTCATAATCTATCAATGCCTCCCGCTCTACTCTGGCTAGCTCGACCTCCAAAATCCTCACTCTCCGCTCCACCATCTGTACTCTCGCCTCTGCTCCCCTCACCTACACAATGGGATCCTCTGGTACATGTGGAATCAACGCTAGTGCATCTGCTGCTGCAACATCCTCTTCCCCCGCATCTCTGTCAATATCCATCACCCCCTCCTCCCCAACCACCAGCTCTATCCTATCATCCCCATCATCCTCCTCATCCCCCTCCCCATCCACTCACTCTAACTCCTCCTCACCTGTTGGATGCTCCCTATCCCCCTGCTCCTGTCCCTCCTCATGGTCCTCCGCAATCCGGCGTACGTGAAATCATCCTGCCTCTCCCTATCTCTCAACCACGAATCGATGTCGTGGTGACCTCCTCTCCTCTCCTGAGGCTACTCTGACCTCCCCCTCCTCTCTGCTCTCTGACTCCTGATGCCCCCCATGACTCTCTACCGTCGGCCAAACCCGCAACCATCATGGCTTCCCATGCCGACCTACCACAAACTGTCTCCTCCCCTCACCGGCACCCTTGCGCCACCACCTCCACCTCCTCGCCCTACGCTCCCCACCCGGGCTCTCTTGTGGCTGCCTCTCATTTGCCATTTTCGTGCCCTTTGCTCCCACGGGCTCTCTGTGGCTGCACCCTCTCCTGGCGCAGGCCCTCTCCCCGCCCTTGTCTCTAATGTCTCCTCCTCCTCCCTGCTCTACCTGCCTCCTCTCTCTCTCTCTCTCCCCTCCGGCTCCTCCTGTCCCCCCTCGTCTACCACCGCCGCCTCTCCTCTCCTCTGTGGTATCTGCTCCTCCGCTGGTCTAGCACCTGCTACCCTCAACCTAGGCCGCACAGGCGTAATCCTCTCCCATAACCTATTCTGAAACCACCTTTGATATCGTGCAGTCACCACTGGTACCTGCTCTCCTCCTATCCTCCCTGGATAAACCTCCTGTCCTGCGGCCATCCATGATGCCCTGGCTGTCGCTGGTGTTATGCGGCCTCCCCATAGTACCTCTCTACTATACCATCGAAACAATATCAGCACCGACGGAATATCCTGAATCAAACCAAACTGTCTATGCACTCTGTCTGGCCGATGAGACTCTACTATGCGTGGTAATGGATCAATAATAAAACATCAGCTCAGAAAATATCCCTCATGCCTCCCAGTATCTGACCATCCCCTAAACTGATGCACCTTATATGGCTGCCACTCTATCTCCCCTGAATGTAGATCATCAAAGGCTCTCCTCCACCCCTCCATCCCCCCTGCATTTCCAAGCGGAAAATTCACCCTCTCTCCTCCCCATACTCCCACGCCACCGGCCCCCGATCATCCACCGTCCCCCTCCTCACCACTCATTTCGTCCGCTACAATATACCCGTACCCAAACTTTTGCATTAGTGTCATGTGTCCGCTCGAGATCTGTCGATGCGGGGATCTGTGCATATCTCTGCTCTGATTCTTGATACGGGAACCCACAAAGCGGTCTCCGCCATAATAATGTGGCGGATCACTATCCTTATCTGGCCAGGCTACATGCTCCGTCACGCTCCCGTCGGCGGGTATTCACATAATCGGGCCACACAAAATAGCGGTGGTGGCACCGCCAAACATCAGTCAAATCCAGCTGCCCCTTCACGGGGAACAGCCTCCACATCCACACCAAACCAAAGCTCTCAGCGTCTGCGTCTAATGCTGCCTGTGGATGCCACCTGGCTCACTTCGCAGGCCATGTCGGCCTCGAGGATCGCCCGCACATCCTCAATGTCCGCGGTCATCTCTCACAGCCGAGAAATGAAGCGTCGGCGTCTTTGAGCTCCACCTCTCTATCAATGTGGTCAACATCGCCACTTTGGAAACCGCACACAGTGACCTAGCCCTGCGTGATCTAGCGCCGCCTGGTCCTCCCCATTCATCGCCGCTATCATCACCGCCATCACCTCCGATCGTCGCTCATGCATGCGTAACCGGTCAAAACTCTGCATCAACAAACACACTTATCATTTTTCCTCAGTCTTTCTTTTCTCTATCTTTCCCTTTTTTTTTCTCTCTTTTCTCCCCTCGTTTGCCTCCGGTTGGTAGGCCGCTTTTATCGCCTTATGTCGCGGAACCGCTGTCTGGTGAGAACCGCCCATCCCGTGACCAGATTGGAAGCGCCCGTAGTAGGCGGCCTGCCCGCCAGCGGATGGGGCTCGCTTCGCGGTTGGTGAAACCTTCAAAGCGGCTCAGCGCCCGTGATTAGGCGGAACCGCCCGCCGATAGGCGGCTCCACCATGGCCAGGCGAAGTGCCGCTTTACCAGCGGTGACTCCCGCTGCAGCCGGTTAGAAACAGCGGCAGGCGTGGCGGTGCACTTTCGTCCCGCCCGGCAGAGGGCCAGCGTAGCCCATGAACCAGGCGACTCCGCCCGCCGATGAAGCCGGGCTGCTCCATGCAATGAGGACCCAGCATCGCCCATGATTGGCGGCTCGCCCGCCGGTACAGGCGGAACGCCAGGTGGGTGAAGCGGAACCTCGCTATCTGCAGGGGCCTCTTGATTACAGGTTAGGCTGACTCATGCCAGGTCTTGTTGTCTTCTCGATTTTGATCCATTGGACTTTTTCTCAGTAAACTAACTAAGACCCATTTTTCTAAATTATTTCCCCGACAAAACCCATATTTTCAAATTTTAATTTTTTATGTAAAAAGTGTGTAAATTGAAATTAAGGGTTTTCTTGCTACTCACCTCTTCTCCATCTGCGCCCTCGCTGTACATTGCACGAACTCCGTCCACCCGGTGCACGATCGCAGTGTCATTGTCCGTCGGCATCGTGTCTCCTCGTCGGTTTTCTAACCTCTCCTCTCTTTCTCTCAACTGCTACAGTGAAAATGACCCAGGTAATTTTCAAATTACCTTTTTAACCCCCTTCCTCCAAAAAGGTATTTTTTACCTTTTATTTAACTTTTTATTCCTCCAACTAATCCCAAACTTCCTGAGGCTGCCATTCACAAACCGTGCGTCGGATCAACTCCGTTCAAAAGCCAAAATTGCTTGATTTTTCGAGCTCTATCCAATGGTATCATTCTTTCCTTCCTATCGAGATGTCATCTAGGGACCCCTTTTTTTCCTTCCCCGACTGCCCTCTCGAGGGGGCATACCCTCTTACCATTCCTCCATTCCTTCAACTCGGTCATTGGGACATCATTAACCTTTTCACGCCAGGGGCATCACCATCTTTCACCGCTTGCCTCATTAGCATTCTATTTTTCTTCAAAACACTGTTATCCTAACAATATTTCGAAGAGGGGCAAAATATAGACATCTAAATTTAATCACTTCCATATGATTAAATTTACCGCATTTCCGTCTATCGTGTTAATATTAATTTATTAAATTAATATTACACCTTTTGTCCCATACCGGTAAAGTATTTAATTTAATAATTAATACTTTGCCTTTCACCTTACTCCTCTCTAAATTAAATAAATATGCTAATTTATTTAATTTAGTCATTTTCCCCCTTTTTGATTTAAAATCAATTTAAAATTCCTCACTTTCTCTCTCCTTGTCACATCCTCCATAACCTTGCCCTAATCTGAGTTAATTTAATTAATTCATGATTATGATATGCATCCTCTTAATCAGAGATTAATGTCACATCCTCCTACATTTGCCACTTACCTCTAATCTTCCATTAATTAGCCTAATCCAATGTTTGCACAACCTTAACCAAGGTCATTAGCCATTTTTAGCACCACTTTTTGGTCAATTCTTCCATTTTTCCTTTTTGGATATTGACCCCCTTTCCCATGTGAATTTTTAATTCACATTTCATTCTCCCAAGGCTTCTAGAACCTTGGACTTGTCACAATCTCCACATGTGACCAAGTCCCACCTTTTTGGAGCCCACCTTTTATCCTCTAGATCATCCTAGGAATGTGAATTTTTAATTCACATTTATATCCCCAACCACCTTTCTTTTCCCATGTAGATTTTTGAGGAATTCCAAAATTCCTCAAATGTCCCTTTCACTCCCACTTGGGGACAAGAAATCCCTTTTTGTGGAAATCTCCTCACTCCCCAAGGTGCATGTCCTTTCTCCACCTCATGTACCTTCTTGACACCTCACCTCCACCTCATATCCCCTTGTCCACTTCACCCTCCACATGTCAAGATGTGAGGGCTTGTGGGTTCTCAACCCACCATAGCCCTTCATCTTGGCCTTGTTGGAGCAATCTTGACCGTTGAATTCTCTAGAGAATTCAAATTCTTCTATAAATACCCCCTCCTCAAGGGCATTTTCAACACTTTATATTTTCATAAATATATGCTGCCCATTTGAATCCTCAATCTTTTACCATCATTTAGCCATCTCTTCAATCATCTTGCACATTGAATCTTGCATTTTAGTCACTCAAACAATCATCTAAGGAGCACACAAACCATTACAAGCAAGGGCCAATCAAGGAGAAATCAACAGCAAGGAAGGTGAAATCGTTTGTGTCTTATTTTGTCCATTTTCCTTATTGTTTATCACTCTTTTGGCTAATCTTGAGGTGTCCTTGGTATTTTGTCATTTACATTTCTTAGTTATTTTGCACATTTAGAGTAGGATAAATTCCAAGGTATACAAATTTAAAAACCTTCTAACAAGAATAATGGATTTTAATAGAAATCCATGACTTATCTAACCTCAATTTATAGACTCTTCTCCTTTGTTGTTAATTTGACTATTGCCTTAATTATCCTTATTGACTTCCCTTTAGTTACTTTATAAAATTTGATATGAAGTCATATTCAAAAATAAAGTACATGATATTTAAAGGGTTAACATGCATTAAAGTGAGAATGATTATTCATTCAATTTTGTACTAGTGGGATCTCATTGTCCTTCACACACATAATAAATAAAACACATATCTAGAGGTTCCCAACAAATATATTGGTGAGATAATTTGATTTAGTATACATTTATAGTTGTTTTATTAGGATTCGGGTGTTTCTTGAACATGAGGTATTCAAATTGTCAAAATGGAAAATCTAAGGATAAATGAATAGAGGAATAGGTTTCGTTTTCAAGAAATAGAGAAGAATTAGTGGAAGGAAAATATGAATCCAACCTTGATCTAGATTTTATTTAAGTGAAAATAAAGAATCAATGATATATAAATGGGAGACCACTAACACTATCAATCTCCAATTGGTTGTAGATTCGCAGTAAAATGTAGAGAGACAATAAGTTAAATTTTCCATCTCTCCATGAGATCCAAAAGATTTATAGTTTCTAAGAGAATCACATCAACATATAAATGGTATTTATGCTAGTTGATTATTTGACTAAGGATTATTTGGAAATCTTTAATATTTGGTTGCTTGCATGTTATACTATATGGTTAGAGATGGCACTTATATTTTGATTTTTTTTTTATTCAAGGGGTAAATGCTTTTGACTGGAGCTATGAACCAGATACAACCATTCAACAATACCACCCCAACAAGGTTTGAACCTTGGTGGAAAGAACAACAATGCCACCAATATTCCATCACACCATTCCACTACCGGCCCCCTTGGGAAGGCACTTATATTTGATTGAAAATGACACAATTCCTTTATTTAGTAACCTTTTGGATTCCCCTAGTGAAGAAGTGTAGGAGTAGGCACTTCATGTAATAGCTATTCTAGTAGACCATGGTTTCTACTCTTGTAACGTTGAAGTCATCCCTAATGAAATTATTTTTAATACATTGTCTTTCTTCTATCACCCAAAATCTAGTTTTAGATCTTCTAGTGTTCCCTCAAATTATTGGTATACATTATTCATTGCAACCTAAGGACACAATTATTCCTCTTACAAATGTGAAGGAGCTTCTTGAATTAGGGGAATACTTTCAATTGCATATGCTTGATTGTGAGGTTTATATATATATTATTGCAAAGACAATTGCCATTGCACCAAAAGATAGACCTATTAATACCCAATACAACCACCAAAATAAATGAATATACATGTGAGGTACTTAAGCCATGTCATGAACCTGAGTGCTACATCACATAGAACAAGGAAGCCAAGGGCGCACACCTTGCAACAATCCCCCCCAGTACAAGCGATGGGTTTGAACTCGTGACCTAATATTTGATACCAATTGTTGCAAAGACAGTTACTGTTGCACCAAAATATCGATCTGTTAATGCCTGATACAACCGCCAAAGTTAATGAATCCACAGGAGGTGGTTAAGCCATGTCACGAACATAAGTGTTGCGCTACACAACACAAGGAGACCAAGGGTGCACACCTTGCAACATATATGTTTGAAAAAGGTAAGATTTAAAATTATCATTGGAAATAACATTTATAGAGGGGAGCTCACTCCTTTAGAGGTGGAGTTGGATTCAGCTTCCTACCATCAGGTGAGTTTGTGTTGCAGGGAAGTTGATTTCTTGTAGTTTTTTGTTGTGCATCCCAAAGCCCCTATTGAGGTGGGATTTTTGGACTTGTTGGTTTTACTTTTGGGCTCAGATTTGAATGTTTTGAGCGGTTGGTTTGCTAACGCTTGGCGGATTTAGGCGATGTTAAAGGTTATCTAAGGGTTTTTGGTCTTTGTAATAACCCATTTGTTACTGGATTTTAGGCCCCTTATTTTCATGTTTCATGCAGCTCATTTAGCCTTGACTTTCTCTTTATAATTGTTTTTGTTTAGGTTGTTGTTGGTCTGTGTCTTCTCCTTTATGCAACTTTCTCTTTGTTTGGGTTCCAGGTCCCTGTAAAACCTATATGTATTGGGTTTCGAGGCCCCATCAAAACCTATTTTACCCCTAATAAAAAACATTTTTACATGCCTTGTTGAGATTATCTTGCATGATTCTCCACTTTATTCTTACAAAGGTAAAAGAGCTTCTTAAACTAGGGGAAGACCTTCAATTCCATAGGATTGCTTGTGAGGCTGATATATTTTTTTAATAAGGAAAGAGTCAAATTTATCAATCACTAGTAGAATTTGGCAAATAAATGACTACATGACTAAAAAATTTAGTCACAACAACTAAAAATGAATAAATTCTACTATTTTTTTGCAACTCAGCTATAAATGAGTAAAAAAATGACTAATTTTGTTGTTGACTAAAAAATTATTTAGTTACACAAATAAAAATGACTAAATAGTTAGTCATTTATTTAGTCACAATCCATTTGAATAAGTCATTTAAGGAATCAAGAATCAATAGCCCACCAAAATACTCTAAAACTTTAATAAACATACTCTAAAACTTTCATATTTATTTTTATTTCTTGTGCTAGGTTGGCTTTTTTGTTAGCTTACTTTTGCATTTTCAATGTTTGTTTCCACAGGATACAACAATGAATGAATTTATAGCTAAAGATTATGTAGACTGCTAGCAATGTAAATCCTACATGATTTTATTTTTCTAGTAGCAAGAAACAACCTTATTAATCTTGTTGAATTTAATTCTTAAAAGGTGTTTTTGATTAATTATGATGTACTGTTAAAAGCTTTTAGCTATAGATTTTATCGTTCTCCTTTGTAACCTAAAATGTTAAGATAATTAATTTTGTGAGGCAATGGAGGAGTTTATAGATTTCTAGATATACAAATAATAGTTGAAGAAGATTCAAGAAGATTTTTGTGGCTGCTTTGGCCCTCTTGGAACCACCATATAGTGTATTGTTTGGATTTGGCCCCTAAGCCTAACCGGCTTTATATAAGGGGGTCTTGAAAAATAGTTGTATATATATTTGTGTCCATGAAACTTTGGTTATTTTCTAAAATTATTGAATTTGCTTAAGTGTGATTGTATGAGCAAATCTAGCATCAAAAATTATCGTAAAATGAGGTTACATGGGCTTGATATGTGAGGAATTGGGAACATCTTTGAAAGTGCACATAAAATTGTTTCATATTTTTTATTAACTTTTTCATGATTTTCAGATTTGTTTTCTTTAAGAGCACAATTTTTTAAAATTGAAAAGCCATAGAAGCAAAAAATTGGGAAAATATTGGGCTAGGGTTAAGGTAAGAGAAAAATAAGAAAAAATCACTCAAAAATGAGAAAAACCATAGCCCTTGGTTTTTTTACTAGAAAATTGAATTTAAATGCAAAAGAATTGAGATTACTCACCAAATTTCCAAAGGATTGCAATTTCATTGGTGGTAAATTTGGCAAAAATTTGGTCAAAATGCTTTGACCTAATAAATTCAATTTCTCATGTGTTTTCAATAATTTATTGGCAGAGGTGGTGATTAAAGATTTATTGGGAGAAATCATGATAAATTAAAGATGTATACTTCCACACACAGTAAAGCAATTCCCTAGGATTCTTTAATATGTTCCAATGCTTGTACATCTGTTAACTAATGCAAATATACTTCATAAAAAACTATCATTTTTTTCTCCTCCTTTTTTATCCTTTTTTATCACAAACAATTTTTTTTGTATTTTTGAACCACTCATCCTTCGTCTTTAATGAGCATACCTGGTATTATACAAACACTTGGAAAAAATGTCATTATGTGAATCTTTGGTATGGACAAATAGTGCTTGCTAATTACGAAAGTACTAGTACATGCTAAAATATAAATGAAAAATTGGGGAAATTATAACCTAAGAATCATTGGATGAAAGAACTAAAGGATAGTGCTCAAGATTGGCTATACAAGGCTATATGCTAACTGTTAAGAGTAAAGAAAGGGGAAGTCATGATCAATTGAAGATGACATGATTTTCTATATAACAGAAACAAGAAATGGCCCAGAAAGATGATGGGCTATCTTAGAGATATTGGTTAGTCTGGTTGTAACTGTGTTGAATGATATACAAGTGGTTGTGCTAATTCTTATTTTGTTGACAATAGATGTGAATAACATGGACTATTTCACAATAAATAGCTTAAGTTCAGCCATTACTCTGTCTATGAATTGAAGTAGAAAATTGTAACTGACAACCAAGAGGCCTCTAAAATAATAGCCAAAACAGGTGCAAAAAGCTTGAGTTACAATCTGAAATGATGGTGAGTGGAAGCATAAGATAAGAATGATTTTGGCAAGATTTGTGTGGTAGTGCTCACTGTAGATAGTTTAGGGAAGGTGATACCAATGTTCTTTCTGCTATTGAGGGCACTGCTAGTTTCTAATTGGCTTCTGACATGGATGGGTGGCTAATTTCTAGTTGGATTAGCAAAAGTATTTAAGTCTCTGTGCTAGTAGAGTTTTCTTCCTTGCTCAGAGGGACTTCACTACTACATGTTGGTTGGGATTACTTTCCCATCTTGAATCTTCTTTAGCTATTATTTAATAAGAAAGTAGAGGCAATCATATGTTGAGAAAAATAGTGTGATTTATTATCCAAAATTGCATAAGAAAATCAAAGAGTGGTTCAAATTAATTCTTAAGCACAAATTGGACATAAGTTTCAAGGAATTTGCACCTGGCCAGTTATGACCAAACTGATCTGCCACCCTTTTCATTGGGCAACATAATGGTTCAAAACACAAGGTATTGTTCCCTATGCCACCACCTATTTTTGGGGATTATACTATTGAGTCAATAATTTCCCTTTATTTTTTCCCTTCCTAAAGTTCAAACAAGAATAACCCTTACTCAACTATCACATTATTTCCATTTTTAGGTATTTAATGTTGAGTTCATGGCCCTTATAGTTCTATATATAGAAAAATGACAAGTCCTTCCCTTTCCTAAATCTTATCCAAAAAATACCCCAAGGAATGGCAAAGCTTATCCATATTTCATCTTGAAGGGATTCAAATATGATTTACAAATTTTACACTTCCTAGATAGTTGTTTTATTTTCTTTTGGGATCCTTGTAGTATGAGTGTGTAGACCAAGAGATAACTATGGATGTCTTCTATCATAACATGTACATGCTTTTTGTAGCATATTTCCTATATTTTGCAACCATTCCACACCTTATATAATAACAATTGTTGTGGACCTCACAACACTGTCTCTTCCAACATCTTCTTCTCATAATGCAATCTTCAGAGTGTCAAAGCATGTGCATGTTGCTTAACACCTTGGAGCCAAGTATACACCTAACAGAGGTAAATTTACATTGAGCTTGTGCTTTATCCATCATTCAGCTAGTACATTGTAAGTTACACAAAGTAATGATTTTCCCAACTACCTAGCTTGTATATGTGATAAAACACTGTAAAGAATGCCATTGAGTCAAATTTTGTGTATTCTACTATCCAAGATCTCAGTGACATTGAAGTTCCTATTTCAAATAGATTTCTTCATTCACGGCTTTGGATACAAGCTTTAATCTATAAAATTGCTTGAATTGGTGAATTATGACTTAGTTTACTATGCCTAAGAATAAAGGATCTAGTAGCTTTTTGTTTACTCATTTCCTTTTTGATGAACAATGCTTTTATTTTGGTGTTGATTTCTCTATCTCATTGGCTTTTTATTGTCAACGAGACATTCTTATGCGACAAATCTTCTTGTTTACCTATTCTATCAATAACTTAGCAATTTGGATAAAGTACATTCTTTCTAAAAGTATCTCAGAGACAACTATGAGAACAACAAATAAATTGCACGCAAAGGACACATATGCAAAGTGAATAATCTGTGTAAATTGAGCATTCAAACTACATTTGGACTATGTTTTTTTGTTTAGAAAGAATGCAATGTTTAGTTCCATGTTTGTTTGAATTAGGTAGTGGCTCAAAATTTGAAATTAGGCATGTTGGTGATAATAATTGTCAAGTAATACTTGTGGAGCATTAAGAGAACTTAGTATTATTGGTTTCACAAAACCTCTGAAAGTTGAAAGACTAAAAATTGTAACAAGGAGTAGTTACAAGTTAGATTCCATCATAGTTAGTTTCTTTCTTAGATCTTGTTCTAGGAGAAACAAAAAGCTTTCATTTAACCACAAAATTTTGTTCCTTACATTTTAGCATAGAAGGAACAAGTTTTTGTGAAACCATACACTTTTGGTTTTATTAATTTTTGGGGGAAGATAGGTCACTCCCAAGGTAATATAGGTCTAGACACTAGAGCAACCATTTATAGATTTGGTAGATATATTACTTGTCAAGCTTAGGCATTGCTATGAAGATATAGAATTCCAAATAATAGAGAAATAATAACGTGTTTGAATTATGGCAGATAGTATAGAGACATTTTCTTCACCAGAAAATAAATGTATATGTCCATTCTCTGATTGAATTATACCTGATGAATTTTAGGAGCTCTATACTGAAGAAGCTCAATAATTTGTGGTGTTCAATCTTCCTCCTATAGGTTGCTTTCCTACCTTGCTAAATTTTTCTCCCAACGGGATTCCAAAAGACAGTTTGAACTACTCAAAAATACACAATCGAGTGATACAGGAGTACAATGCTATACTACAAGAAGCCTTGCAATCTTTGCAGAAAGATCTTAGAGATTCCACCATAAGGAGAGTGGACATATATCAGTTTATGATCAATGCAATCACCCACCCTAAGGATTATGGTTGTATTGCAATTTTCTCTTCATAATTGTCTCTCATTCAACCAACTTTTGATCATCTTCTACCCTAATGATGGGTCAAGAGGAATGGTTTGAAATGTTGATGTTCTTTGCAATTTTTTTCTAGATTTTTTTCCAATTTTGAGAACTTATGATGAATTTATTCTTGAGAATCCTTGGCTAATGACATATGTGTTACTATGTGTAGGGTTTTATAAGACAATGACATTATTAGCATGCTTCAAAAAATCAAAAGGAAAAAAATGCAGCAGGCCAGACAAGTATATAAGTTGGGATGGAATACATTTCACAGATGCTTTTAGCAACCGCCATGTGGAGGAGATGGTCTTCACTAATAAATATGTTGTTCCCCTCTCCTTTATTTTCCTCCCAACCTTCCCTTCTCTCCCACAAACACTTCCAACCATGCCCACGGTGATGCGGGAAAGCATGGCTGGAAGTGTTTGCAGGAGAGCAAGGAAGGCTTATTTTCAGATTGTTTTGTTTAGCATCACCAATATTCTCCATAAGAACATTGTCCCTATTTAAAATGATGGAAATGGTTCGCATCTCTCATAACAATTTATCTTGCAACAATCTTGGTGATGAATTTAGACACAATGTGAAAGTCATAACATACTCGAAGGTTCTTAACAACTCTAATAGTTGTACCAGGGGCCATGTTTAACAAACCAAATGCAATTACAAACTTTTCACTATGGTGGTAGATAAATGATTCTTTTTTCTTCCATTCTACAACATTAAGTAAAAGTCTTGAATCTGGAAATACCCTGCTTCCTTCATTTTCCAAGCCAATTTCTCCAATTTTGCATAGATCTCCCATGTTTTTGGATGTGATCTATCTCCTACACCAAAAATCATGTACCATTTTATGCCCTTCAATCCAACTACATGCAGATATCTTTTTAATTCCTCTATCTTTCATCAATCTCCTTACTATTTGAACCTCACCACACCTGCCCACTTCTGCATAGATGTTTTAGAGAACATAAGTTGCAACATTCTTAGGATCCAATTAAAAAAGTAGTGTTGCTAGAATACTCAGCCTATATTCATATATGATCCACTTCTATGATGTTGAAAAGATAGAACTTTCTTATGTTTGATTGCTCTCTATTTCAAAAAAAAATTATTGGAAGTTGCAACAACATCCTAAAAAGTTTCTTTGTGCTATTTACAAGTTCCTTCAGGGCAGGAACAATTGAGAACACACCATGTTATTCCTCAATAAATTTAGTTGTAATGGAATAAACAGATGGTTCTTTTTGTTAGTTGAATTCTATATGTTTCTCAATTTAATTTGTTCGATGTTGTTGAGAAAATCTTCTTATACCAGGTTTCATTTCAAAAGTTGTGTTTTTTTACTTGCTACATGAATTAAAAGTTTCCTTTCTGTATTATTAGGGTACGTTCAAAATGTTGAAAGTTTCATCTAGGGTTATCCAAGCTTTTTCTAAGATTCCTCTCAAAATCTTGTCAACAAAACAATTCACAGTCATATGAATAATTGGATCATTGTTAATGAATAATGGGGCAGTGACTTGAGTGGTTGACAATCTCATGACTTGGGATGGTTTCCAAGGTTCCAAGGGCATAGTGGAAGCTATCTGTGATGGGTTACATTCTAATGACCTATGAATGGTTTGCATATTTGATAACAGTCATGGGTAAGGTTGTACCATTCATGATAAGGTTGTTGGCAGTACCATCAAGGGCTCAATATTGTAATGGGGCAATGGTTAGGATGAATTACAACCATAATATATGAAGACTTGTCTTCATTTGAACCCTAGATAGTGTAGTGAATAATGCATAGTCTCTAAATGATAATCACCTATATGATGATGAATGATGATTCAAATAACCATATATTCTGACAAAATTTCCAAAGGGCAGAAGGACTATTTTTACATAGTCATCAATTGTAGCAAATGCAGCCATAGATAAACATTGTTAAGCGTATTGTTTGAGAGGTAGTTAATAGCTTTTTAAGAGGTGTTCAAATAGAGTTGACAATGTCAAACAAAAGTTCAAGTGTTCCCTTATGCTTGGAGGAAAAATTTCATCATTTTGAATGCATAAATAGGAGCAGTTCTAATTTCTTGTTGAAGGTATAATGCTTTGGTAACCTGGATTCATGGATTTGTCTTGGTGAATCAAGTGATTGGTTCTAAATAGCACTAGTAGATAGTTTATGGTTGATGTTGATAGTTTCTGACCTTATTCAAAACCTTGTAATAGGATGATCATTGAGGTTGTTGGAAGGCATGTCAAGTGGTAGTTTGCAAGTCTATGAGCAAGGATATCAAGTGCATGATTGAAAAAGATAGTCAAATTCATGGAAAATCATAGTTCAATCTTGCATGGTTCATACTTTTGATCTCAGCCTTCTACAGAAAATTTTTGTGTTAAATGGACAAAGACACAGGATTTGTGTGTGTAAAAGTATTATGCTTCCTTTTATGGGTTTGTATTTTTATCTAGATCATGACAATGAGGCACTTTTAATGAATGCATGGCAAGTGTTATTTATTTGCAATCTTAAAGGTTTTGAGATAGTGACTTCTTGCAGTGTATTAGTCTCATTATGCGATTTTTGAACTGAGGTATACATTGGAGGTTTCAAACACTTTCAAGGTGAAGTTTGCAATGTATAAAGATGGCAGCAAATAGTAAGGCAGTGAAATCCAAACCCTAGGGGCTGCCACAATAGTGGTTTACACTTTCTAAGAGATCCTAATTTTTGTTGAAATCACATATTTTTAGAAAATATAATGATTTAAGCCTTGAAAATTTCCATTTAAAGGATTTCAATTGAAGATGGTTTGATCAAACCACCTTAGACCAAGCCCCCTTGGATAGAACCCCACTAGTTTTCAACCATACCTATAACAGAGTCTCCTTTACACCTAATCAAAATGTTGATAAAAAACCACTTTTTATTTACCTTTTGGGGGATCAAATGAATTCATTTAAATTTATTTTTTGTAAGTATGTGGTCCTTATTATAAGCTTCCAAAAAATTATAATTTTAATAAATTAAATTTGATTATTATATTTATTTTTTATTTCTTGTGAATGTAGGTTTTTTGAAAAATCAAGCTCTATGTTCTGCACATGTGGAAAAATAGAAGATTATCAAAAAAAATAAAAAATATGAGTGCACCAGATATTGAAGTCCTTGATCCAATAAAAAAAATATTGAATTTCAATACATACAAAAAAATTTATGTGTTATATGGTCCGCCTATGTTTGAATTGTAATTGGTTTGACTTTGAAACTTGATTAAGGAAAAAATATTAAATGAAACACTATGAAACCAATTGGAAGCACTAGATATCGTAGTTACAAATCTAAATTCAAAAAAAATAGAATTTTATCCTTCATGAAAAAAAATTTATGTGTTATACGGTGAGTGTCACTCCTTAAAAATGGTGTTTACTGAAAAATACTAGTTTTGAAGGAGATGGGAAAAGAAGTGCAATCTGATTCCAAAAATATTGAAAAAAATATATTTAGAATCTACAGATAAAATTCCACAAATCACTAGTTTGCATCATCTTCAAATTCCTCACAGTTTAGCCACTATAGGTGTTCTAAAGTGAAGATTTAGTTAGAAAAAATCAGTTCAGTGTCCAATTTGGCCAAAAATTGTAAACCAGTATTGTGGGATCACCCCCCTACATATTCAAGATTGCAATTAAGGTTTCATTGAGGTTTAAACCATGATGACATAGGGTTTTGAGGGAAGTATTTTTGAATATGAATTGTAGAAGGCAGAATATGGACTTGTTATGATATGTTGTCAAAGATTACAAGATGTTTGCAACAGATTACAAGGAATTGCAACCTTCTTATGTAACAACAATTCTTTTCAAATTAATAAAGACAATAGTATTCCTTTTTCAAGACTTGTGTTTCTATTTGCAACTAGTGATATGATGTTTAATAAATAATGTATCAATATACTACCAAATTGATCAAAATAATGATTAAAATGATGAACAAAAACTACCAAATTGAACAAAAAACAACTAAATAAACTACCAAATTGATCAAAATGATGATTAAAATTAATGACTAAATAAAATACCAATGGAAGGAAATTAGTGAATAAAAAATGACTAAATAAGTGACCAGATTACAACAATCAATGACTAAATATATCAGTGAATAAAAAAATGACTAAATAAGTGATCAGATTATAACAATCAATGACTAAACCAATGACTAAATAAGTGACTAGTTAAATATATTAGTGAATAAAAAATGACTAAATAAGTGACTAGATTACAACAATCAATAAATAAATATATCAATGAAAAAAATGACTAAATAAGTGACCAGATTACAACAATCAATGACTAAATATACTACCAAATCAATCAATCAAAATAACCAATAAATGACTCAAAATGGTTTAGTCATCAATCTAGTCATGTTATAAATGACTGGCAATAAACTACTAATGGTCACGTGACCAACTTCAGTCATTTATAAGCAGTTTTTAGTAGTTTATTGTTGTTTTTGTACTAGTGATTGGAAGCAACATTTTTCCATGCCTTGTTGAGCTTCTCTTTCATGAATTTCCACATATACTATTTTTGTCTTAGGAACTATGGTCAATATTGTAGAGTATTAGAACTATAAGGAAGTTGTGAATGATAAAGTACTCTCATATACTAAGGCAATCATTTAAAGTGGTGACAAGAGAGTTAAACATAGTGAGGTAGCATCATATAGAGATTTATAGGTTCATCTTTAGGGCGGGTGTAAAATGTTGGAAGGTCAAAAAGTGGCCAATTTTTTTAAAAAAATTGAAAGGCCATAATGTGAGCGTGTTATAGCCTATTATAACAAAAAAAATACATCCAATTCATTTCATTTTCACTATTAATTTTTCTTTCCTAAGGCCAAAAATCCTTGTCATTGCACACTTGCATTTTGGAAGTATCAAATCTTGCAATTTCTTCATCGAATCTCTGCAATTTCTTTGCCAGGATGCTGCCACGTCAATGAGGAGGTCGAATAAGTAAGATTGTTTGGTTTTTTTGTGAATTTTTTGTTAAATAAGTAAATTGAGATTGTTTTTTATGTTCATTTCTTTAATTTATAGGAGTTGATAATCAACCTCAAAATCCTTCTCCTCATCGTGAACAAGCACATGAACAAAACTCTCAACAACCACAACAACAAAATCCTTAAAAACTATACCAAAAAAACCTCCAACAATTCCTCAACATCCTCCTAGTACTTAGAAAAATATAATGGGGGAAATTGAAAACAACAAAAAATAGATTGAGGAGTTAATCGCGAGGTTGAACGATCCTGTAAGTTCAACCATGGAAAGAAGCACACTTGCAAATTCACTCTAAGCCATGTTAACACATGTAGATACAATTAGCAAGAAATTAAGTGGTTGGGAAAATAAGAGGCAGGAGTGTAGGAATTTTTATGCAGATAAATTATCATATAAAGAAGTAAAAAATTACAAAATTACAAAATATGATTTGTGTTCACTATTCACTAACCCACACCCAAATCAAACTCTTGACCTTAATAGCAAGAGGTTTCCTATCCATTGGTGCAACCACCAAGGGATTAGGAATAATTTTGGAATAGATGGTGGATGGTTTAAACCATCCATCATGCAACAATAACAAGGTCCCCCAATATTTCTTGAGGAAACTCTACTGCAAGTTCATCCTCAACAAAATCCCCAACTATTTTGATATGCAGGATTTTCAAGGGAGAGGTTTGGGTCGGCATAGGATATACCAGGTGCACGTCTTGATCCTCAGCGGAAAGGGAGATGAGCACTCGCTAGGTTGTCTTATGAGTACATTGCTATCCCTTCCGTCATGAAGGAGAGTGTTCAGGTGGAAATTCTACAGTCTATTAGATCTAACCCAAAGTATCATCTTGTGTGCCAATCCTCCAGTACAATGCCAGCCAATGGAGAGTTCGAGAGGTATGGTTCCACCCCATTCTTGTTAGGTTTGTGGGTCATCCTGTACATATGACCCCACAGACTGTCAGGAGGCTGGTGCGCAGGATACATTTGTAGTTGTGGAGTTGATGATGGAAGATGACATTTTGAATGAGGATTTTAGCATCAATACTAAGGTAAATGCTAGCATGTTCATTGAATTTACTTTATTAAATTTCATTTTTGAAATGCAAGATTAACTAATTTAGTTTAATTATTGTAATAAAATTTCAAGGTCACAATGTTGATACTAGATACATCAGCCTTCCACCTGTCTTTTACTCCACTGCATCTATTGAGGTATGTAACTAGTAAAAAATTATAAATATTACATATGAATAGCATTTTTATATGAATGGTATTCTAATATCTAATTTTGGATGTTGGATAGGTTAATATTGGAGGTTTTGTGGGAACACCTCCTAGTGCCAGTGGAGTACAAACCTTCAAGCAGGTAATAGAATAAAGAGTTTAACTAATGAATTTTACTTAATAGATTTGTGTAGTTTATATTCATATTTTTTATTACATTTCATTACACATCTTTCAAACTCAAAGCATTACTTCACATTACATAGCTAATAACTAGATGTTGATATATGACAAAATTTCAATTACAATATAGTTTTTTAGAAAGTCAACATAAGCAATGATGAAATTACTACACATAACATAAGTAATAACTAGGAGCAACTGCCAACTGCATTTTCTTTTCATGGCATTCCATGAGACCACATTTTATTGAGGCATTTTTTCAAATAATTCACTACCTTTTCTATGCTATGGATGCTTGGAAAAAATCTATGAAAGAATAATAGTAAGCAATAGCATAGACAAGGCAATGATTTGTTTGAAAAAATGTTCTAGCTTAGAGAAAAACACACAAGAGAGTTAAGAAATTTCAAATCTAATCTATTCAAACTATACTAATGAATCCTCAAAGCTTAGATAATCGAGCACAAAATAAAGTTAAGAACAACATGCATAAAAGAAACTATTTTACCAAACATGAGATTAATTCTGTTGAATAACCTCCATTACTCTTCTCTATTTCGTCCGTGTAGTGTACTTTCCCTCATATTTTCAAAGTTCATGCAAGCATGGCCTAAGTGTTGTGATTAAGACAAAACATAAAAGATTCAAGATAATTGCTCCAGAAGTCATACGATTTCGAGAGAGATTGAAATGATGAAAGACAGATCAATTTATAGAAAATTGATCATTTGAACGACAGGTCAGGATTGAAAGATCAATGGACGATTGAGATCGACATATTAGACATGCATTCTGATAACTATCAATAGCGACATGAGTGATACAAATTAGAAATAGAAATAAAGATTAAATAAATGATTTAATCTTCAAGTTTGGTATTCGAAAACAGAAGAATTATCTTTGCATGCCAAAGATAAAAATGGATTAAAGCAACTCTTTGTTTGAACGCACGCACAAGATTTAATTAATTAAATGGGAATATTTAATTAATATGCATGTACACGCAATTGAGTTAGCACTAGATGACTGAATGAAATGACAAAGAGATAACTTGAGAAAACAACTCAGACATTAAATCAAGAGTTAACTTACCGAATTAAATAGATCTTTGAGTCGAGTAAGAGTGAATACTTAGATAATTTGCACAATTATCTAAATATAGAGGAATGCGTTAAAATAGGATTTATGAATAATTCATTTAATTCAAGATTTGATATTTGAAGAATAATTAAATAAATAAGATTTATTTAATTAAGTGACGAAGGGATTTAAATAAATAAAGGATTTATTTAATTATAGTTGACATATGATAAAGGTAAATTAAATAAGAATTTATTTAATTGAAGAAGAAGGATAAGGTTAATTAGTAACATAATTAAATAAAAAGCATTTATTTAATTAATCAGATGGAATAAAGAAAAGTGTGAATTAATTAAATAATTAAGATTATTTAATTAATAGAAGAAATGAAGACCTTAGATAATAATTAAATAATTGACATTATTTAATCATGACCATGGAAGAAATACGAATTATTAAGAAATATTAAAGTTGCAGGCTTAGACCAGATTTTGATGTCTACATTTGCCCCTCTTTGATACAATGTCATTTTGGCGTTGTGTCAAAGAAAATCAATAAAAATATGCCCCAGTGTAAAACAGATAAAGGTATGCCCCCTCAGAAAAATTGACAATTTTTTTAAAAAAATTCAAAAAAAATTGGAAATAAATCCCAATTAGTCCATTGGATAGCCAGAAATGCAGTGGAGTTGACGGAATTGAAGTTGGAAGTGTTAAGGATAGGTACGGGTCAATTGAAGTTAGAAGTTGACGCGGCCAATACAAAGGAATGCCACTAAAACCCTAGGTATAAATAGAAAATGGGGTAAAAACCCATTCATTTTTACCACATTGCTTTGAAACTTGAGAATTTTGCTCTGCACCCTCAGCGAAGATGTCTCCCGTTCTGCACACCCACCATCGAGCATACAGGATCTGGACCTTCAGGCGGCCAGCCGACGCAGACCCCCCGGTATGTACCTTAATCTTGACTTTTGAATTTTAGGTTTTCACACTTTTTTATGCATTTAATTTCAATTTTTCTTATGCGTCATTTTTTTTTGAAAAGTCGCATGTGGGTGTGTAATCAACGCATCTGTATGCGAAACGTTGCATCTACAAATTTATGTGTATGGTTAGCATAGGTTGTCCATAGTTCACCGCATTTGTATTTTAGTTCCACGCATGCGCGAAATAGCAACGTATTTGTATTTAAAATAGCCGTAATTTTTTATTTTTCAACGCATTTGATATTTTAGTTACGCATTTGCATTTAACAGGATATTGTTTTGCGCTGATAGACAGAGGCGCATTTAATGTTTAGACGCATTTGTTATTTTTGCACGCATTTGCATTTGAAAGTGACACATGTGAGAAATAATGGTGCATTTGTGAAATCCAATTATGCATTTGGATTTCTCCAACGCATGTGAAAAAGAATGACGCATTTGCAAAATAATGACGCATTTGAATAGCATTTGATTTTGTCACTTTGCATTAGGATAGGTGATTGATGCTGACATGAGGCATGTGTAATTCCATTGCAGGTTGTTTTGGACACTGTGTATACACGACAGTCGAGACTATCGACTTTTCGCTTCCGAGATAGTTTGCAAAGTGCGGAGAAATGATTCTTATGGCATTTGGGTCTTCTTCATGTGACAGACATGCCCACTATTCGAGCAAACTGTGGTCTACTGACAGCATTATGTGAGTGGTGGCACTCGGAGACTTCTTCATTTCACCTGCCTATTGGAGAGGCGACAGTTACCTTGGAGGACGTCTATAGGATTCTGAAACTTCCTATCAGAGGGACGAGGGTGAGATATGATACCCAGAGGGGTTTCACAGAGATATGAAGATATTACTCGCATGCAGATATTAGACAGTTAGGTTTTGATCATTATGAGATTAGATGGTGTGTATTGGCACAGAGGTATAGGCAGTTGGACTGTCTATTGTGTACACTGATAGGTGGTATAGTCTTTCTTGACCGTTAAGGTCATGGTTTTCCTATGGGATGGGGAGAGATGCTAGTGGGTATGTTAGAGCGATGGGAGGTATATGCTTGGGGTCCTTGTCTCCTCGACATGTTATATTTTCATTTGCATGATATAGCCTATCGAGAGGCTCAGTCTATGAGTTGTGGTACCACGCTCCTGATGGTATGCGCATGGGAACATATTGCCATTTTTCATTAACCAATTACAGTTGATGTGTAGCACAAAGCCCCTTATGCCTTTCAATATGCGGGGGCTAATACTCAACACCACATGGGAGATACCGGGTATTTCAGACATGCTATTGATACCATGGTTCAGTTTGCATGGAGACCATACTTGGGATGCCCAGAGTGGTCAGATGAGGACGATCATTTTCCATATTGCCGCCAGACATAGTACTTGATTGGGTGGACGGTTTCACATGTTCATATTATAGAGCGACATTTTCTAGATCGTGTCGTGCAGAAATTTGGAGAGATTCAGGATGAGCCCAGAGGATGAGTAGAGTTTGCGAGGTCCTCACGAAATATTCCTTTGTGGGGTCTAGAGATTCTCGTGGCCACTGTCGAGGCAGAGATTGATGCATTGTAGGCAGTTCAATGGGGATGGAGAGATGGTGCACCAGACCTAGGGACCACCAAGGCATACAATCAGTGGTGGGTCATGCACAGGCTGATACCCCTTACAGATCCAGATCAGGCTGTGCTAATAGAGCGGTGAGGGACAGGGCCGCGCGATAGGCATGGAAGAGGCAGAGGTCGAAGAGGTGGAGGGGGACATGGCGATGATGGAGATGGTGGGGAGGTGGTCGGCAAGGTGGTGGGAGAGGGAGGCATGGACGGAGGGGATGAGGGCCACTATTATCACCTATCCGTGAGGAGAGACAACAGGAGGATGATGTGCACATGCCTCATGTTGGAAGAGATGGGGAGGAGGTGTATGTTGAGTTTGGGAGAGATGAGGAGCATCCCGCTGAGGAGGTCATTCCAGAGGTTCATGCAGAGGAGGAGGCAGATAGAGAGGAGGTGGATATTGATTCCCTGGGCTTACTTGGTGCTTATCAGGAGTGAGAGATTCGTGATAGGATTTTGGAGGAGTTGGAGGATGAGGATGATGGTGTGCAGAGGGTGAGATAGGTGGACATAGGGGCAGTTGATCCTGACACTGCTACACTTCGTGCCCAAGTTGCATCCTTGGAGGAGCAAATGAGGGTCATGATGTCAGAGAGAGATGTGTTATGGATGGAGAGGGACAGAGCCGTCATGGACAGAGATTATGCCATAGCTTGGAGGCAGGAGACTGAGCAGATATTTACAGATATTAGAGCTCTATGCACTGGGTCGGCAGCTGCATTTGCTAGAGAGTTAGTAAGGGCTGGGGAGAGGGCCACTTATTACAGAGATTTGTATGAGACAGCAATTCCTCCAGATAGACAGGCCCCGAGTTTTTCAGAGGCACGCAATGAGAGGTCCCAGACTAGGACCCACAGCAAGACAGTTAGCACAGAGGGTGTTGAGCAGCCACGCAGAGTTGGTCCATACGACAGGCCACATTCAAGGCACAAGTCATCAGGTTCCTGGCACCAGTCATCTGCACACTCCAGTCATGATAGCAGTGGCAGTTCAGGATAGGGACATTTGTTGATATGTACCGAGACATTGTATTATGATCATATAGCCTATGGGCTTCCATATTTATTGATACATTATGACATTGTGATGTGACACTGTTGAGCGATCTATATATATATATATGGTTTTGGTGGTGATTCTCATGATATGCATTTTTATTTATTGATTATGCAGTCATTTATTTGTTCATGTTATGTTTATATGATATTCCTTATGATGGATGGTCATATCTACTTTATGATGTGTTTATGCAGCCTATGATGTGATGTTGATTCTATGTGGTGTATGGATTCTATAGTTATGAGATGCAATATGATGTTATATGTATAATGCTTTCTACCTGTGATTCTATACAGATGTAATGTGGTGCATGTATTTACATTTGTTATGTACATGGGATGCTTATGATATGTAATATATGATTATGAATGTCTATTATGCCATGATGTCCTAGATATGATAAATGCCTATATGTTTATATATTGCAAATGCAAGATGTATATATGATTGATGATGTATGATTTGGAAATGATATTTTCTAACATGAATGTGTATGCAAGATGATATATATGTTTGTGTGTCATAGGACTCTGTCATAATGCAAGCAAGAAGAACTGTTAGTGCAGAAAGAAAGATTGAGAAATAATAAAAGAAATGAGATGGATGTTAGTATTAGCAATCTTCGATGTTTCGCTGTATCACAAAAGGTGTTGCACTTTATCATCATTAGGTAGGACTAATACAAATGGAGAAAAATGCCATGATATGACATAGATCAAGGTGTACAAGGTCATCCACTTTCTATCAACAAACAGTCGCAAACAAGGATTGTCGGTAACTCATACTAAGGGCACAAGTTGCCCCAGTCTTTTTGTCAAGACAAACCACAGATAGAAAACAAAATAAAATACGGGTTATGAGACGTCATCGCTCCTCTAAATCCTTCATGGGACATCCTTGAGGAAACTAGTAACATGACTCAAAAATCAAATTTAAAAGATAGTTGACAGACAACAGTCAAAGAAAATAGAATTTTGATACATCGTTGCTTCTCTAAATCCTTCATGGGACATCCTTGAGAAAGCTAGTAACATAATTCTCATCATAGATTCAAATGAAATGATAAGATAAATAAGTCAAAAAGTCAAAAATCCAAGAAAATATTTTCCAAAACTTGATCCGTTTGTTTGATTTGTTTTGATTGATAAAAGGATTGATTGATAAAGCTTGATCTCAGGAGATACACATACTGGATAATACTTTAAATCTGGTTTCGATGTTATGACTATCTGTATAAGGCATGAAAAAGCCTAGTTTCAGAAAGACATCTATCATATAAGACGTTGAGTCAGATAACGTTGATGTGATAACCTGTGTAAGGCTATGTTGACTGCTTGACAATGTCGATATGTAGGAAGGACTCATCCTGTATAAGACGGATTATTTTGTTGATATCAATATTCAGGAAGAACTTATTCAGGACTCATCCTGAATAAGACAAAAGTTGATTGTTTTGATGATGTCTGTCTCCAGGAAGGACACATCCTGTAGCAGACATTAGTTGATTTGTTTTGATTGTTTCTTTGGAAATTTGTTTGATTTGACTTAGAGACATTGTTGACTTGTTCACCAAATTGATGCATGACTTGATATGATGTGTGGACAATTGATTGTGTGTAATGACAAACCCTAAAGGACTTACCTAGTGCGGCCTCGGGGGCTCATCGATTGATGGCCTTGCCTACGTTATACACACAGAGACCTCGTAGTTCGACTTGACTTTAACTGACAAGATTGACTACAAATAGAAGACGTGTGTGATAGTGAATGTCACGAACCCTAATGGACTGACCTAGTGTGGCCTCAGGGGCTCATCGATGGATGGCCTTGCCTACGTTATACACATAGAGACCTCGTAGTTCGACACAACCAATGACCTTGTCATATAGACATATGGATTGAGTCATGATTTTTTGAATTTTTGACATGTTTTTATTTTTTTGTCTTTTTGAAGTTTTCTGATGTTTTTGTGTTTTCTCGGGTCATTTTGTGATGTTTTTGGATTTTCTATGGTTTCACATCTTTAACATAGTCAATGTAAGAACCAATATGACGCACATCAAGTGTTTTCCCCCAGTTGAGTAGAAGACCGATTGATTATGAATAGGATAAAATATAAAATGCGCTTGATGTCAACCGTTCCAAGTTATGGGAAAGACTACCACTTATTATGAATGGTATGTACAAGCGATGGATGGGAAAGATAAGTCATATGTCCAGGGATAGATATTATGTACAGGGTAGTGGACTATGTACAGGGTATGTTAGATTAGAATAATAGTAGACAAAGGAGCAGAGTCAACTACACATGGCGCATGTTTGCCAGGTTTTCACCATGGTACCTATCCAAAGCGCCACCAAAGTGGTTTTCACTTAATTATTTTCTGGATTTTCTAATTTTTTTGGTGTTACCAAGACGCCTGTTTGCCAGGTTTTCACCTTGGTGATGATTTTTTATTATTATTATTCTTTTGTATTTTTGCTAATTAAGACAAGGCCCTTAGAAGCTATGCATAGAACTTCTTCAGATGAAGACTATTGATTGGCGAGGACAATGGTTCCCCTTCAGGAGTAGAGAGTTGATATGCTCCTGATCCAAAGGCTTCTGTAACAATATACGGTCCTAACCAGTTAAGTTCAAACTTTCTAGGTTTCTCTCTATCTACTTGATTCTTTGGGTTCTCCATTAAGACCATGTCACCAATGTCAAATTTTATGTTCAAGACCTTCCTATTATAGCTACAACAAAGGTGATTCTGATATGTTTGGAGATGGTCTAGTGCCTTCTATCTTTGCTCATCTAGGAATTCTAGCTCATGGAGTCTCGATACTTGGTACTCTTCATCATCAATGTGTCCTTTTAAGGATACCCTCAGGGAAGGAATCTTGAACTCAATAGGAAGAATGGCTTCAAAACCAAATACTAGTGAATAGGGAGTGGCATCAGTGGGAGTACGGATACTTGTGCGATAAGCCCATAAGGTGGGATTAAGCTGTGAATGTCAATCACGGCCAACATCATTGATAGTCTTCTTGAGGATTCTAATGATAGTTTTGTTAGATGCCTCTACTTGGCCATTACCTTGTGGGTAGTATGGAGTGGAAAAGTGATGTTGAATATGAAATTCATCACAAAGATGGCAAACTTCTTGATTCTTAAATGGGTGGCCATTATCTGTGATTATGGACTGAGGGACACCATACCGACAGATGATATAGTTTAGAATAAACTTAGAGATATGTGTGTCGGTAATGTATGTCATTGGAATAGCCTCAATCCACTTCATAAAGTACTCAATGGTAGTGATGATGAATTTGTGGGCATTGGATGATGTGGGATGGATCTTACCTATGAGGTCAAGTCCCCATTGGGCGAAAGGCCATGGTGATGTTATAGGATGGAGCTCTTGTGCTGGTGCATGTATCAAGTCTCCATGAACTTGGCATTGGTGACATTTCTTTACAAATACATATGAGTCCTTTTCCATAGTAGGCCAATAAAACCCAGTCTCATAATATTTTTGGCTAAGGTAGGACTAGTAGAATGGGAACCACATATACCCTCATGCACCCCACACAAGGTTGCTTGTGCTTCATTAGAATCAAGACATCTCAGTAGGGTATTATCTAAGGCGCGTCTATATAGGGTGTCTCCGACGATGGTGTACTTGGCTGAATTGCAGAGGAATGTCCTACGTTGGTTGTTTAACAGGCTAGTGGGTATGATTTCGGCATGGAGGTAGTCATAGATTTATTTGTACCATGGGGAATCAGGACCAACAATCTCACATACCATCTCAGAATCTGGGATATCGTAGGCTGGGACCAAAAGTTGTTCTACCAAAAACTCAAATTTAGGCACGTTGCTAGGAATGTCTAGAAGTGATGCAATAGTTGCCATAGCATCTGCTGCCCTATTTAGAACACGTGGTATCTGATGAAATTCAACCTTGTCAAAGTACTCTTTAAAGCTATCAGCCATGCATTTGTATGGAGCAAGTTTCTCATCCTTAGTCTCATAATCATCATTTACCTGTCTGATTACTAGTTGAGAATTGCCATATACCTGTAGGTTCTTAATTTTCCACTTGACTGCCATGCGTAACCCTATCACTAGAGCTTCATACTCTACTATGTTGTTAGTACATGGGAATGCAATTCTGAATGACTTAGGGATGGAAACACCCTGTGGTGTGATAAACAGTATACTAGCCCCTAAGCCATGATTTGTATGTGAGCCATCAAAGTACAGTTTCCATGTTATGTGTGTGTCTATTGTGAATATAAATTCATCAGAAAAGTCTACAACTAATGGGTGAGCTGCTTTTATTGCTGCGTCGGCTAACTAATCAGCAATGACTTGTCCTTTAATAGCCTTTCTCTCTACATACTGGATATCATACTCACTAAGTATCATAACCCATTTGGCCAGTCGCCCTGTTAATGTTGTCTTACTGAGAAGATATTGCAAAGGATCTATTTTGGCAATCAGCATTGTTTGATGGTTCAACATATAGTGCCTTAGTTTTTGGGTAGCAAATACTACTGCAAGACAGGAACGTTCAATGGTACTATAGTTGAGCTCATAACCTACCAAAGTTCAACTGATATAATATACTACCCTTTCATGACCTTCATTGTCATTTTGTGCAAGCAATGCTCTGAGTGATGAATGGGTTGTTGTAATATAAAGAATCAATGGTCGTCCTTCAACAAGTGGCATTAATACTGGTGGTGTGAGTAGATATTCTTTAATCAATTGAAAATCCTCTCCGCACCTAACTGTCCATGCAAAGGGTACCCCTTTCTTAAGTAAATGTTGAAAAGGATGTGTCTTATATGCTAACTGCACTATAAATCTTCTAATGGATTGTAGTCTTCCTTGTAATGTCCTTAGCTGACTAAGATTAGTTGGTGGAGGAATGTCTATGATTGCTTTTACCTTGGTCGGATCCACTGCAATGCCTCGTCTGGAAATGATATAGCCTAAAAGCTTTCATGACTTTACTCCAAACACACATTTCTTGGGATTGAGTCTCACTTTATACTTCTCCAGCCTTTGAAATATCTTGTCTAAAACCTATAAATGTTTTTCCCTTGTCTTGGATTTGACTATAAGGTCATCGACATAATCCTCCATAAGAGTGTGTACTAGATCATGAAAGATGGTGGTCATGGCACGTTGATAGGTTGCTCCAACATTTTTGAGTCCAAAGGGCATAACATTCTAGCAATACATTCCCCAAGGACAAGTGAAAGTTGTCTTAGGTTGGTCTTCAGTTGTAATTCTGATTTGATTATATCCTGAAAATTCATCCATAAGGGACAACATCTCATATCTTGTTGTCATGTCTACTATCATGTCTATGTTAGGCAAAGGGAAGTCATCCTTAAGGACAAGCCTTGTTGATATCTCTAAAATTGGTGCAGATGTGGATGCCCCCAATTGGTTTAGTGACTGGTACAAGATTGGAAATCCAATCTGCATAGTCAATTGATCTAATGAAACCAACGTCTAACAGTTTCTTAAGTTCTGCCTTAACTAGTGAAGCAATCTGTGGATGCATTTTCCTCAATTTTTGTTTCACTAGTTTGACACATGGTTGTAAGGGCAAGTGATGTAGAACAAGTTCAGGATCCAACCCAGGCATGTCTGCATATGACCAGGCAAAATTTATTTGTCTCTATGCAAAGAAGTTGTGGAATTCAGGCCGCTCTTTTGTTGTCAATGACGTTGCAAAATAAACCAGTTAGGGATTCTCTTATGTGCCTATGTTGACTTCTATTGATTCTTCAATGAGCATGGGTGAGTTTTCCTGTGCAATGGGGAGAATATTCAAACCTCCATCCGTAGGTGCCTCAGGGAGGTTTTCGCCTTCGGATGCGTCCTTTATTTTTACTTTTTCATTGTCTAGAGGTTCCTTTTGGTTTTCACCTAGAGACTTGTCCTTTTTATCTTGTTTTTTTCTCATTTTTGCGACTGGAGGGTTGAAAAAATTCCCCAAAATATGCTTTGTTTTCCAAGTCAATGGTAAAACCAGCCTTGTGATCACCACTAGGTATGCCTTCTCGTAATCTCAGGAACTCAGCAATTGCTTCGTCATTCTCAAAATTGTCTAAGACGGGTGTGTTTTGTTGGTCCCAATCAATGAGTTGGGGATAAACTAAGGGCATGTCATCATCAGAGTTATCAAAGTTTAACGGAGTCAAGGTAAGGACTGAGTTGTTCATATGGTCACAAAATTCTTGTACTAAGTCTTGTTTGCTCTTTGGTTTAGATCTAGGTGGATTGAGAGGTGTGCCTAATGCCAGGGTTTGGTTATCTAAAATAGATGTATCAGGTTGCCAAGAGGTAGGATCAAGTGATTCCCAATAGTAATGTTTAAACCATTCCTCTTTTGTCATATTCTTTGGTGGGCAAGAATTCAATGTATTTGGTGAGGATCTCAACATTAAGTCAAGTTCACCAAATAGCTTGTCAAGGTCCATGGAAGAGGTAGAGGATAAGGAATCACACTCATATTCGTTTGAGTCAGGGGAGTCACAGTGATGTTGGTCAGATGGTTTGTGAGATGTCTCAATATCTTCTAAAGCACTTACTTCCTTGATTAAGGGTGATGTGGTACTAGGAACACCAATCTGAATCAGTTGAAACCCAAGCCTTAAGCCCTTTTTCCATTGAGAAACAAAGATTGGTTCAACCCTCCCATCTTGATTTAAGCCTAAACCACTTTGTCCATTATATCCCTTGCTCTGCATGATTGTGAAACCTTTTCCATATAGATCTGTAGGAATGTGAGCAAGTGAGAGATGTTCTTCATTATCTTCCCTATATAGCCAGGAGGTGACATCTTTTGTATTTATGGCTTCTTTGCTTCATTCTCCCCATTTAGTGAAATTTGTTGTGGGAGGAATGTGTATAGTGACCATAGATTGTCTCCTATCTGATGTAGGTAAACCGTATGACTTAGGAGGAATCATATGGCTAACACAATAAGATGTCTTCGTGTAATATTCTCCACAACCCTTATCTTGGATCTCAACCCTAGGAGTGGTAGGAAATGAAGGGGAAATAGATGTTTGAGTGAGTGTGGATGGATCGACATAGTTAGATGAATTGGACGATGAAGCCTCTTGGTTTATTGGCACTTGGCATTAGGGTATCTCTTTTAGATTGGTGCAATATTGGAATGGATCTAGGTCACCATCTATAGTTATTTCAGTTCCATTGTAAGGGAATTTGAGACATTGATGATATGTGGAAGGGATCGCCTTCATGGCATGAATCCATGGTCTTCCTAGTAGAAGGTTGTATGGAAGGGTGAGATCCAAGACCTAGAATTTTGTCTCCATTACTGCAGGACCAATTCTGATAGGAAGTGTTACCACCCCCTTTGATTTCCGCTCCTCATCATCATAATCTTTAATGACAATGCTTTTGGTTGTGTCCACACATGCTTCTAAGAAACCTAATGCCTTAATCAGTTTTAAAGTACACAGATTTAACCCTGCTCCTTCGTCTACCAAAACTCATCTAACTTTGGTGTCATCAATAATGACTTCAATATGCAAAGGATCGTTATGGTTTGTCTTTTCAGTTGTGTAGTCTTGGTCAGAAAATCTGGCATGATTATTATTGGTCAAGTAGCCCACCATTTCCTGGAAATAATTGACATCGATATCATTCGGGACAGTGGTTTTTTGTAAGGCTTTATCTAAGATAGATTGATGCTCAGGGAAAATACGCAACAGTTCCAAGATTGAGATTTGGGTTGGGGTCTTCCCCAATTGGTCAAATAGGTTATATTGTGACTTAGAAGTTTGTGGTGTTTGTTGCAATGGAGGACCTTGGATAGTGACCTTAGTACGATGAGTGTTGATAGCACACTCAGGAATTGTATTGATAGTAATGGTATTAATATTCTCATCGACGGCGCGAAGGTGGTTAATGGTTTTGCCCCTATTATAATCATGCTTCATATTTGCATAGTTGGCAGACATATTGGTCTTGTTACTCGAACTGGGGACATTTCCTTTCCCATGGTCATGTAGTGGATCAGAAAAGACTTGATGATTAGTGTTTGATGACTTTTGTTTTTTTCCACTAACTTCGATAATTCTCTTTTCGACAAGATCTTGTATGATATTTTTTCAATTGGTGACAATTTTGTAGGTTATGTCCCTTAGTTCTATGATAATCACAAAAGGAATTGTCATCCCACCAAATTGGTTTAAATTTTCCTGGATCGTATTGTCTTGGCTCTTGAAGTTGTATAAGATTATGTTGTAACAGTTGTTTGAATACGGACTCAATGGGTTCCCCTAAGGGAGTGAACTCACATTTTTTAAACCTCCTTTGTTGTAGACGTTGAGTATTTTGGATCGTGTTGGAAGGTTGATTGATAGCATTAAGCGTGTTGGCTGAAGATTTAGGTCCTTGTAATGTGATGATTGGTCCCGCTTGTACAGTTTTAGGATCAACTATCCCATCATTGGTGACATTTTTGTTTTGAGACCAAAATTTGTTTCTGTCATTGGGGTCATTTGGCACTATCAGATTTCTATTGGATGTTGATGTATTAAGTTCTCCTTTTTCAATGAGATCCTTTTCTATTATAACCCATTTTTCCACTAGTTCTGAAAAGGATGTACAACAATGTACCCTTAAGTTACTCCTTAGTTTTGCATGAAGGTTTTCCTGGAACATAGTGACTTTTTGTTTTTTAGGTATCTCGACAGGACACCGGTTAGCTATAGTCCTCCATCTCTGCAAGAAAGCGATGAATGTTTCACCTTCGTCTTGTGTTGTGTGACACAATGTTGCTATATTTATCTTGTGGTCTATGTTGAAGGAGAATTTCTCAACAAATTTCTCAGCCAGTTCACCCCAAGATCCGATGCCATAGTTTAGACCTGAAAACCACTCTAGTGCAATTCCTACAAGACTTCTTGGAAATAGTCTCATAAGATATGTGGGGTCATAAGCGACATCTATGCAAATGGTAGAAAATTCCCTTATATGTTCTATCAGATTTTGTTTTCCATTGTACTTAAGGGGACTCGGTATGACATACCTGTGAGGGAAAGGTGTCATGTACAATGATCTATCAAAGGGAAATGGGCTTATGTCCTTTGTTGAAAAGGATTTCTTAGTTGAAACTACCATGTTATCCATTTGTGTTTGTAGTGCATGCATTTGTGTTTGCAAGATGTCAACCTGGGTTAATGATGTGTTGGATGGATTATGCGGGTCTATGTAGGTATTCTGAAATCCAAGGTCTCATGATGGGTTTCGATTGAATGTTGGTATTTGAGGTGGATTTGGAGTCGGAATGTTGGTGAATGTGTTCTGGTTCAGAATCTGCGTAAATTGGTTTTGACTTGGAATCTATGTGAATGGATTCTGACTACCACTCTAGGAGAATGGATTCTAATTCAGAATCTGTGTGAATTGATTTTGACTTGGATCTGTGTGAATGGATTTTGACTACCAATCTGTGAGAATGGATTATGATTCAGAATCTGTGTGAATTCGTTTTGACTTGGATTCTATGTGAATGGATTCTGACTACCACTCTGGGAGGATGGATTCTGATTGCCATATTAGAATGAGGGAATTCCTCTTATTTGTGTATTTTGTAGTATAGTACTAGCGACATGAACACTAGGTATGGTCATTGACTGTGGTATGGTACTTGTGGAGTGAACACTAGGTATGGCTGTTGACTATGGTATGGTACTCATGACACTAACATTAGGTGTAGAAGCTGACATTTTAGATCTTTTATTCCCAATAAGAGGACCAAAGAGAGTGGAAAATGATGCCCCTACCATTAAATTAAATCTCGATGTCATGCCCGATGTACCAAATGGAGACGTATGGACTGTCATACTCTATGTAGGTATGCCAGATGGTATGGTTGTATTTACCTGAGGTATAGTAGTACTAGAAGTTGTTGTATTTGTCCCTTGTGTAGGTTGAGCTTGTAAGGTGCTAATATCAAATCCTATAGGTAAGGTAGTGCCTTCAGCTAGCAATTTGGCTAAGTATCATTGACGATCATTTGCTAGGCACTCATCCACGAAAGAGGAAAACTCAGGGTCTTGTGCAGCAGCCTCTATGTCTTCTATTGTAATGTGTCCTTGAGTGTTTCTAGTGGTGAATTTGTCTAATAAAGTCCTATGAGATCTTGTGGAGAATGGATTGATGAATTCGTTTGGGTTCGACATCTTTTCTCTCTCTCTTCTCTTAGACCTAGTTTCAACCATGTAAGATAAGCTCAATATGCAAGGAATGCAAAATTACGTCTATGGACAGTATGACTCTAGTCTATGTTTTTGGGATTTTTTGAATGAAAAATAAGGAATATTCTAAGATGGCGTTAGTCTAAAATGACAATATCTAAAGATGAAAAATCTAAGCAAGCTTCTAAGGTAATCAATTATGTAAACCTGAGACGGGGGTACCAACTACCTAAATTCTAACCAAGGTGTCAATTTAGTTATGTCAAGGAACCAATGTAGGACTAGGGTCAAAGATAAGTTGAGTTTCCTAACTAGACTGATGAGCTAGGACTCTCTGTAGGACAAAGGATATGATGACAGGACTAGGTTCAATGACATATTTCGTTGACGCTATGATTTTTCTAGAGTGTAGATGGTGGACCTATCCTAAAGTTTGCACAAGTGACCTTCCTAGAAGTTTACATCAAGGCAATATGTACTCAAAGATGAAAGTAAAACTCTGAATCACAACGACTATAGTAATGGCTAAATGATACCTAAAGGATGCAAAATTAAGAAAATTGTTTCAGGTTTCCGTTCAAGGACTAGTATGACAAGACAGATCAAAGACTGGTATGACTGTGTTGACTAGACAGTGACTGTGAATTCTGGTTTCCTAATAATCTGGAAAATGTGTTGCATAATTTATCAAATGCGGTTATGTTTTATAGTTGTGGTTTTTTCGTAATCAGTTGTGCATTTCTAATAAAATTCAATGTCTATGTCAGACAGATGCAGTTTATTTTTTAACAGATGGAACTCATAATTGCAATTGCGACTCAGAATGTAACATATGCGGTTTCCTAAACTCTACGCACTTGTAAAAGTTCTACGATAGTGGAAAATGTGTTGTTCCAGACTATAGTTGTGGCTCACCTTGTCAGATGGGTCACAGAATATCACAAGTGCAGTTTCCCAAGATAAATGAGATTTTTGACAGAGCATATGCGACTCTAGGCTAAATAGATGCGACTCGACAGAACAATTGTGACTCTTTGGTGAACAGTTGTGGCTCTGTTGTGTTTTCAATGAATAGAGACATAAAACTGACGTTGTTTCTCTGTGATCAAGTTCTGGAAAACAAAGACAATCATAAGACAAAGTGTTTTCAGTTTCATTCTAGACTCAAAGAATGTGTAATTTGGCAACAGACAAGCACATCCTAGGCTATGAAGGGTAGTATTTACTGATTTCTCACTTGGGTTTCCCCAGCTATGCTTATTCAAGGTGGATGATTAGTAGCTTGACCCCTCTGGCTCCCCTCCACGGCTGATTAACGTCATTCGGGGTAGCCAAGCTACAGTACCCATAAACATCCCATGGCATACCTTCATCTCTACACATGAACCATAAGAATATGAGACAGCTTCACAGGTCTGACCTGCTACACCAGTAAATAGAAGGATTTTGGACACTACAAACAAAGGTTTTTTAATTAGGGAATTTCATTCGTAGGGCATGATCCATGCGACGAGAGTCCCCTTTCAAATCCATCTCGTCGGAACCATACGTGTGATTCTTGGGCTTTCCCCAAGAATCCACTTTCATATACCGGCTGGAAGTCCCTCAGGTTCAGGGTGCTACTGGTCTGAGTCGTCCTGGGGTGAGTACTTTTTCCCACCAGAACAGGCCCAAGTTCTAGAGTTAGTAACTATTTCTCTTACACCTAGGATCGCATGAATGCGTAAGGGGAGAGGATACTTCAATGTACCAATTCATGAGGGTAATTACATAATTGTGCTTTCACACTAAACACAGTAGACACTTGTTAATTTTAATCCAAATGAAAGATTTGCTACACTACCAAACAATCTGTTTCAAAAATTTAACTAGGGTCTTCGACATGCATTCTGCAGAAAGATTCATTAGTAATTTGATATTGGTCTTTGACTATCGATCTGCAAAAACTTCGTTAACTCCCCAAGACACACTAAAAACAGAAGATTAGTTAAAATAAAAACACGAAAGGAAACTATAAATTGAAAGTCTAAACCTAAAAATATACCAGTCAGATGCATCATTTTCTCTGTCAAATGCGTCGCGGTATTTTACCAGTCAGTTACGGCTCAAAAAATTATAGATGCGTGATTATTTTTTAGATGCGTCATTTTTTATCATAGATGCGGTTAAGAAAGTCAATTGTGTCATTTCGTCAAACTGATGTGTCTTTGAATGTCAATTGCGATGTTTTGTCAAGCAGATGTGACGTTCCGTACAAAAACCTGCAAAATCAAATAAAATTCTATGGATACGTAAAGATGGTGTCTTCACGTCAGGTTCACCAAATGTAGCTCAGAGAAAAACACACAAGAGAGTTAAGCAATTTCAAATCTAATCTATTCAAACTATACTAACGAATCCTCAAAGCTTAGATAATCGAGCACAAAAGAAAGTTAAGAACAACATGCATAAAAGAAACTGTTTTACCAAACATGCGATTAATTTCATTGAATAACCTCCATTACTCTTCTCCATTTCGTCTGTGTAGTGTACTTGCCCTCAGATTTTCAAATTTCGTGCAAGCATGGCCTAAGTGTTGTGATTAAGACAAAACATCGAAGATTCAAGATAATTGCTCCAGAAGTCATACGATTTCGAGAGAGATTGAAATGATGAAAGACAGATCGATTTATAGAAAATTGATCATTCGAACGACAGGTCAGGATTGAAAGATCAATGGACGGTTGAGATTGACATATTAGATATGCATTCTGATAACTGTCAATAGCGACATGAGTGATACAAATTAGAAATAGAAATAAAGATTAAATAAATGATTTAATCTTCAAGTTTGGTATTCGAAAATAGAAGAATTATCTTTGCATGCCAAAGATAAAGATGGATTAAAGCAACTCTCTGTTTGAACGCACGCACAAGATTTAATTAATTAAATGGGAATATTTAATTAATATGCATGTACACGCAATTGAGTTAGCACTAGATGACTGAATGAAATGACGAAGAGATAACTTGAGAAAGCAACTCAGACATTAAATCAAGAGTTAACTTACCGAATTAAATAGATCTTTGAGTCGAGTAAGAGTGAATACTTAGATAATTTGCACAATTATCTAAATATAAAGGAATGCGTTAAAATAGGATTTATGAATTAAATAATTCATTTAATTCAAGATTTGATATTTGAAGAATAATTAAATAAATAAGATTTATTTAATTAAGTGACGAAGGGATTTAAATAAATAAAGGATTTATTTAATTATAGTTGACATATGATAAAGGTAAATTAAATAAGAATTTATTTAATTGAAGAAGAAGGATAAGGTTAATTAGTAACATAATTAAATAAAAAGCATTTATTTAATTAATCAGATGGAATAAAGAAAAGTGTGAATTAATTAAATAATTAAGATAATTTAATTAATAGAAGAAATGAAGACCTTAGAGAATAATTAAATAATTGACATTATTTAATCATGACCATGGAAGAAATACGAATTATTAAGAAATATTAAAGTTGCAGGCCTAGACTAGATTTCGGTGTCTACAAATGCCTCAAAGAAATGGGATCTCATGGTGATGTCCATCACCATGAGACCCAATTTCTTTGAGGAATTTTTTCAAACAACTCATTGTCTTTTCTATGCTACCACATTTTCTATACATGTCTACCAGAGCATTTTATCAAACAGTTCACTTCCTTGCTACTATGGCTAAAAGCCTAAACTAGGTGCTTTCCAACAAACTATGGATGCTTAGAAAAAATCTATCAAAACATAATAGTAAGCAATAGCATAGACAAGGTAGTGAGTTGTTTGAATTCCATCACCATGAGACCACATTTCTTCAAGGAATTTTTTCAAACAACTCATTGCCTTAAGAATAGAAACCAAGCCTTTAGCCAAAATTCCCCTTGAAATCCTTACATGAGACCACATTTCTTCGAGGCATTTTTTCAAACAACTCACTACCTTAAGAATAGAAACCAAGCCTTCAGCCAAAATTCCCCTCCAAATCCTTTTCAAGGTCCTCAATTTACCAATCCATGAAAGCTTCCACCTCTTATTCCACTTGTTCATATCCCCACTCCTCCCTCTTCATGTCATGATCCCCCTCCATCTCATAACCAAGACCACACTATACCATCCACCCCATCCCACCATAATACCATAGAGAAGGCAATGAATTGTTTGAAAAAATACCTCAAAGAAATGTGGTCTCATGGTGATGGAATGCCATGACACATTTGTCTATCATGGAATTCCATCACCATGAGACTGCATTTATTTGAGGCATTTATTCAAATAGTTCACTACCTTCTCTATGCTACCACATTTTTTGTACATGTCTACCAAAGCATTTTATTAAATGGTTCACTGCCTTGCTGCTATGGATAACAGAATAAAACAGGTGCTTTATGTGTAGATGTTTTTATGAGTAATCAAATTGAAACAAAAACACTCTAATGAAACATTAAACTGAAGAAATTGAAATGAAATTAAATAAACAAGAATTCTTCAGAGCCGTTCCATTTTCTCTATCTACAGTGATTCTTTTGAAGCTGCTGCTCTCAGATTTTGTGTAAAGTTAGCTTCTCCAAATGGCTATTGTAGAATGAGTTATGCAAAAGGAAATTCTATCCTATATGCTGGTAAAGTGAAATTGTTGATACGGACATGGACAGGGGCTGTGGATTATGCACAGGGGCTGTAAACGGAAGATGTCATGATTCTATGCTATGATATGCTATGATATGCTATGCTATGCTATGAAAATACTATAAAGACTATGGATGCTTATACTACTTGCAATCTGACTATAGTTATTTTACTGAAAGCTTCTATATGATTTGGAGTTCCCGGCAGTCATATTTATAGATTTTTGTAGGCACAATCTCGACTGGCAAGAATCTACGGCTATGAGATTGTCTGGTAGAATTGAAAGGTGAGAGATGGAGAAGTTGAGAAGAAGATGGAAGAGGTTGAGAGGTTGGAGAGAAGGATGGATTCCTGTCTTCAACCCACAGGAACAAGCCTGCACAGAAATAGAGAAAATTAAATTTTCTGTTTGGGCAGTTGGTTTCACGGGTGTTGAAGATAATCCCCAAATTAAATAAATAAATTTATTTAATTTCATGAGTTTGATTTTTTGATTTTTTAAACTATGGAAGATTTAATTAAATATTTTAGAATATTTAATCACGATGTGACTTTAGAAGAATATAAAATATTAGAAGAATTAATTAAATATTTTGGAATATTTAATTATGAATGAATATTAGAATCAAATTAGAGGAATTAATTAAATATTTTGGAATATTTAATTATAAATGATATTTAGAAGAAAAGAAGAATATTTTAATCTTTATTTGAATAAAATATTCAAACTAAGATTATATGATAATTAATATAAATAAATCGTAATGTTTATTTAATTAATTAAGAAATGAATACGAAAAGATGATTAAATAAACTTATTTATTTAATCGAAATGAAATAATGAACAATATAAATAAATTATTTAAATTTATTCATACATAGATGGAATTCGGAGATTTTAATTAAATATTTAAAGTATTTAATTAATTACCAGACAATGTGATGTGACCATTTTTAGGTGTATACATTTTTCCCCTCTTTGAAGTGATGTGTTTTACGCATTGCTTCAAAGAATTTTAAAATTTGCCCCGTATGTTGACTGTCGAAATGTCGATAGGTATATGCCCCCGCAAATGATGAATTGATCATATTTTGAATTTTTATGAATTTTTATTTTTATTTTTATGAATTTTTGTGAAATTTTTCAATTTTTATGATTTTAAAGATGTCGATTCATCGTTTGAAACTAATGATGTGAAGAAAATTGACCCAGAAAGATGTGAAATGAAAAATTGATGAAGAAATTGCCCCTGCTATGTTAAAATGTGATAAAATGCCCCAATTTTACCATTATATAGGTTAAAAATGTCATTTTCCATGTCATTTTCCATTTTAACCTAGTAAAATTTACAAATTTTGAGCTCTGAGTTGATAATTATGGCACTTCCAGTTCACCAGCACCATTTCGAGCGTATCCGACGACATCAGCGACCAGCGCACTATGGACCTCCGGTATGTATCTCGTAAATCTCCTACTTTGCAAAAATTTTATGTTTAGTGCACGTTTTTCCATGTTTTGATGTAAAAAAGTGAGTTTTAGTGCCCTTGAAATTTTTTGTAGCGCATATGATATTTTTCGTAGCGCGATTGATTTCATAGCGCATTTAATAGATTTTGCAGCGCAATTGATCATTTTTGTAGCGCATTTGATAAAAAGTGTAGCGCTATTGATATGTTTTGTAGCGCATATGATTTCATAGCGCCCTTGATAAATTCTATAGCGCTCATGATTAGTTTTGTAGTGCCTTTGATGTTGTAGCGCTAATGAGGAATTTTGTAGCGCATTTAACCAATTTTGTAGCGCCTTTGATTGTATGTTGTTGTGACTTGATAAATTTTTTCCCAAATTTGTTGGAAAACAAATAGGAACTAATAGATTTGCTTTTAAATTTGTTAAAAACAAATAGTACAGATAATTTTTCTTGTAAAGTTGTTAGAAAAAAATGTAATGTTGCCTATTTGCTTTCCATGACGATGAAAAACAAATAGTTTGATTGATTTGTTTGCTTCTAAGGTTGTTAAAAACAAACATGATTTTGATATTATTCGTATTTCATGATGATGATGAAAAACAAATAATTTGATTGATTTGTTATGATGATTTGATATTGATGTTGCTTTGATGATATGTCAACAGGAGAGATTAGGTGTTTTGCAGTTACGAGAGACATTTCTGAGCACATGGACATTGATTCCACATTTGTTACAGTCAGATAGAGATGTGATTGATGCATGTGGATTGAGTGCATTACTTGACATGCCTAAGGTTCACCTCAACAGGGCTCTATTGACAGCACTTGCAGAGCGGTGGCATAGTGACACCAACACATTTCATTTACCAACGGGCGAGATTACAGTGACCCCTGAGGACGTATATCGCATCCTACGGATCCCAGTGATGGGAGAGATAGTTGTTTTTGATAGCCGAGAGGCCAGAGGCACTAATTTTTTGAGACGGATTTTTCGAGATGATCAGATTGCTAGATACTTCATCCCATGGGGTGAGATTACAGATACATATCCACCTTTACCAACTGTACTTGCAGGATTTATTGGAGGTGTGTTGTGCCCTGACCATAGGTCGAAAGGGTTTGCGATCGGATGGGGTCGTGTTTTGGAGAGTATGGTGATGCAGGGGACACGGTATGCGTGGGGTACATGCATGCTAGCCCACTTATATGATGAGTTACATCATATTGTATATGGTAGAGGCCGGAGTTTTGCTATTGGGTGCTCATTATTACAGATATGGGCATGGGAGCACTTTGCTATTTTACGTCCATTGACTCGAGGACAGCGACCAGCCGGTCGATCATATAGATGGAGATATGCTCACATTATTGCTCAGCCGAGACTGGGCAAACTAGTGCATTGGCAGCGACTATTGGATAGTCTGGATACAGTATGCTGGAGACCATATTTAGATTGTGAGCCATGGCCAGAGGATGCGAGGGAGATGCCATATGTATGTACTTCCAGATTTTTGATTGGGCGAACTCCATGGATCATTGAGAGATTTCTTGTTGGACGAGTATGTCGACAGTTTGGTCAGATTCAGGGTATGCCTGTGGGTTCAGCCATTTATGCACGGCGATAGCCAGAGCTTGCAGTGTGGGGTCCACGAATTTCATATGAGACAGCGGTGGCAGAGTTCACCAGTTTGGGAGCAGTGATGTGGGATTACCGAGTGGATGTCCTTGACGCAGGGACAACACCAGAGTATTTCCAGTATGTCCTAGAGCATTCGGCACCACGTATGTTTGATCCTGATGAGGCTATTGCTCCTATTATTGCACAGAGACGACGACAGAGGGACTTAGCATCAGAGGATGACGATTCAGAGGACAGTGATGATGATGGGAGTGGAGGAGATGATGACTCAGAGGGAGATGATGGTGGTGATGTTAGGGGTGGAGATAGAGGTGGTAGGAGAGGTGGTAGGAGAGGTGGCAGAGGTGGTAGAGGTGGACCACGGATGCGACACACTGACCCATCTCCTTCAATAGATCTGACAGTATCAGGTCAGCTCTCCTCTTTACAGAGTACAGTACAGAGTTTGCAGACCCAGCTAGCACAAGCACAGGCCCTGATTACACAGTTGCAGGGATAGTTGACTTCGGTTACTACTGAGAGGGACGTAGCTAGACAGCGAGGTGAGCAGGCCATTACTTTGGCAGATAGCCTACAGAGAGTAGCAGCTAGCACCTTGACTGGTGATATGATGAGAGAGGTTACCAGAGCCACCCGAGAGGCAGAGTTTTACTAGACTAGATATCATGATGCAGTTCCACCTGAGCAGAGAGAGAGCTATACTCAGTCACAGGCTACTCACGGTTACTCTCGTACTACCAGTAGAGGGGTGACACATCCATTACCTCTAGGAGGGCCACCAGGGACAGGTGGAGCAGGTCCATCAGGGGCAGGTGGTACAGGTCCCAGACCAGCTCCCTCAGAGGATAGCACTGCCTAGTGCATTGTATATGATATTTTCATGATAATCTATTGAGACATTTTGTATACACCATGAGATGATCTCATTTTTGATGATGTTATATTATTTGTAATTGACATCCTTGTATATTTTGACATTCATTGTTGAGATATATGAAATGTAGCGATGATTTATGATGATATATGATGCGTATGATATGATGTTTTCATGTTTTATTATATATACATGATTTATGAGATGAATGAAAATCGATTTGATAAATGAATGCATGATGTATATGATGTATGCTTTGATTTTATGATTTTCTAATGCAAATATATATGAAAAATGTATGAAATGATGTTTTTGTGAATGTCAAAATATACTCAGTCATGTATCCGAAAAGATATAAACCACTTGATTCTTTGCCAACTTTTTGGGAATTTATGAATGCAAAATGCAGATTCTAACATGAATGCAATCTATACTAACCATGCAGGACATCCATACAATATTTCCATTTGGAGAGCTTAGTTTTGCTTTTTGTATCATCATAAAGCTTTGAAATGTTGAAAGTTAATACAAGCATCAAAGGGTATGTTAGCACCAATGATGACCTGAGTATTGCTTTCATGATTTTTGATATAGCAAGTTAATACAAGCATCGAGGTATAATTGAACTGAGATGACTTGAGTATTGCTTGCATAAACAGACAAGAGTTAATCCTTTTCCCATGCAAATTCTGAAATGTCATCCATGATCTATAATAGAGCATGTCTCGCGACCAATGTGCATAGTACTAAATGATTTCCTCGCAAATAGCAGACAAAGAAAAATCATACTCCTTCCTTGCTTTTCTAGTTCAGTACATCATTGAATTACTCCAGAGATATGATAGAAAAACCAAACAACCATTTAAATCTTGCATGAAGTATTTCAAACATTTATTCCAATTAAGATCATCCAATTTTGGTTGTCATCATTGATATTCTCATTTCGATAGTTGTTTGAATCATGTTGTTTCGATTTCCATTAGCATTTGAATAAACATGTTGTGGTTGATTTGATACGGCAATGTTTGTTGTGTTTTGGCAAATCGTTTTATGTCTATTTGTGATGTTTGAAAAGCTTGTTGCCCCTCTCTTGTTCGTTCAGTGTATGATTCTACATTTTTCCCCTAGTGTAAACACAACCTAAAAAGTATGGATATGTACAAATTTCATCAAGCCATGATGAAACATAAGAATCCCTGTCATATGATATGGATATGAAAGATATATACAGAGGATAAATATGGATGGATGATGCCAAAAATGAAAACAAGACATAAACTAATAAATGGAGGAGCCTATTTTGAGCATGAGTAGCGCCTATTTACCAGGTTTTCACCACTTGTCTTTATTGCACTTTTTCAGGATTTTTTTTTATTTTTAATTTTTTTAATTTTTTCAGGACTTTTTATGATTTTTTATTTTTTTCAAGACTTTTATGATTTTTTGATTTTTTCAGGACTTTTTATGATTTTTTTTTATTTTTTTAAAGACTTTTTATGATTTTTTTGATTTTTTCAGGACTTTTTTAGACATAGAACTTCTTCAGATGAATGCTATTGATCAGTTCTTCAAACAGGTCCCCCTCTGACGTGGATAACTGATATGCACCAGAACCATATGTTGCAATGACAACAAATGGACCAAGCCAATTAGGTTCAAATTTCCCTTTCTTTTCTCTGTCTTGCTGATTACGTGGATTTTCCCTTAAGACTAAGTCACCCACTTGAAATGTCTATGGTTTAACTCTGTGATTATAGCTATGAGACATAATCTGTTGATAACCCTTCAAATGATCAGCTGCATATTGACGTCTTTCATCTAACAATTCTAGCTCTTGGAGGCGAGAAACTCTGTAGTCTTCATCACTTATCAATCCCTTGAGTGAGACCCTAAGCGAAGGTATTTCAACTTCTAATGGTAAAATTGCTTCTGCTCCATAGACTAAAGCATATGGGGTGGCTCCTATTGGTGTGCGAATGCTAGTTCTGTATGCCCACAAAGCTGGGTTGAGTTGAACATGCCAATCACGTCCAGCGTCATTTACTGTCTTCTTTAATATCTTCAAGGTGGTTTTATTAGAAGCTTCTGCTTGACCATTACCCTGTGGATAATAAGGCGTAGAGAACCTGTGTTAGATGTGAAATCTTTCACAAAGTTCATCCACATCCTGATTCTTAAAAGGTCTTCCATTATCAGTAATAATAGAATTAGGAATTCCATATCTACAAATAATGTAATTTAGGATAAACGAAGATATTTGTTTTCCAGTCACTGTTGTCCATCATATGGAAACTTGATGCATTGATGATACGTTGATGGTACTGCTTGCATATCATGAATCCATGGATGACCCAAAAGTATGTTATAAGAAAGATCTCGATCTAGAACCTGACAAAATGTGTTCTTCACAACAGGTCCCACTCTGATAGGTAGCAATATCAATCCTTTAGAAGCTCTTTCTTCATCATCATATGCCTTGATAGTTATTTTTCTTTATGGATCAATTTCATTTTTTGATATTCCTAAGGCATTTATTAACTTCAAGGTACAAATATTCAAACCGGCTCCTCCATCTATTAAGACACGTGTCTAATTCGATGTTTATGGATCATTACTTCAAGATAAAGCGAGGAATTATGTGGATGTGTCATAGAGGCATCATCTTTATCGAAAAATGAAAGACAAGTGGGGGAAGACAAATGTCCCACCATGGCTTGAAATCTATTTACATCTAGATCAGTATCAATAGTTGTGTTTACAAGAGCTTCTTCTAAGATATTCTTATGTATGGGAGATATTTTGAGAAGTTCAAGGATGGAGATTTGAGCTGATGTTTTTCTCAGTTGATCAACCAGATTATACTGACTTGGAGGAGAAATAGTTGTTTTAGATGAACTTCCTTTTAGAACAACTTTTGCTTGACCTCTTGTTGTTACATTAACCTGTTGATATTCTTGTTTTCCCTTGATTTTGATAACATTAACCCGTTGATCATCTGCGTAGATGTGACGGATTATATTGTCTTCAACATTATGTATGCTTTTGGCTTTGGTATCTGATGTTTCTCCCTTTTGATAGTTTGGAAAAGGATCTTTGAATGCTTGATGATCGTCATTGGTATGATGCCCTTCGATTGTAATGGTGCCATTGTCAATTAAATCTTGTACTAGATTTTTCAAAGCTTGACAATTGTTCATTCTATGACCCTTACATTGATGATAATTGCAATAATATGAGTCATTCCATGATGGAGGTTTGACTCGTGGCTCATAATCTCTTTGTGGTGGTAAGGTGATAACCTTATTATCAAGAATCTCCTTGAGAGCAGACTCAAGAGATTGACCCAAAGCGGTAAAATTCTGTCGATTTGAAAAAAATGAAGGTTTGGACAGATTTGATGTTTGGGTATTGCCAAGATTATTATTGAAATTACCACGATTTTGATTAGTATTTTGATTGGTCATGTTCTCTTGCTTGGAGGTTTGTCCTTGTTGATTGTTGTTTTCTTGTTTATTGGTATTTGCTTGTTGAGTGTTTCGTGGAGCACTTGATAGATTGAAAACAGATGGTCTTGTTCGTAAATTATTTGCATCCACTATACCATCATTGACAACATTTTTGTTTATGTTCCAAAACCTTGTTTTATCATTGTTGTTTTGATTTGATGTACTTGGATTATCAAGTTTTATCACTCCCCTTTTAACCAAGGCCCCTTCAATGGTGATTGCGTTTTCAATCAATTTTTCAAAGTTATGAGGACAATGAAGGTTAAGCCTATAGCTTAATTCTTGATCAAGGCTATTGATAAAGATATCCATCTTTTCCTTTTCAGGAATAGGACGGGAATATCGTGCAAATAACCTTCTCCACCTTTGTAAAAATGTAGTGAAGGGTTCTCCTACTTTTTGTTTCACTTTACAAAGATCAAGCATTGTTATCTGGTGTTGAATGTTGTAGGAGTATTGTGATATAAATTGATTTATCAACTCCTCAAAAGTTTTGATAGGTGGAGTGATTTTTGAAAGCCACTCCATGGATTGTACACCTAGACTTCGTGGAAATAATCGCATCAAGTAGGTATCGTCATAGGCAAATTCTAGACTCATGTTTCGGAAATCCCTCACATGGTCAATGGGATCAGTTTTTCCATTATACCTATCATACTTAGGGATTTCACAATGTTTTGGAAATGGGATCATTTGAAGACTCCTATCAAATGGATAAGGAGATATGTCTTCCAAAACATATTTCTTTGTTGTACCCCCTTGCATTTCTTTTATCTGCCCTTGTAATTCTTTTATCTGTTGATTAAGAGCACTAAAGTCATTAGGAGGATTTCAGGACTTTGTTTAATCCCTTCTATGTCGAAATTGTGAGGTAACTTAGCTCCTTGATTAGCTAATGAAAGAAAGTATCGTTCTTTGTTTCGTTCTAAAATCTTTTCCATAAGGGTATGAAATTGAGGATCTTGTTCTGCTTCTTGAAGCTTTTCGTCTGTTAATTCATCAAGATTAAACGTTTCCTCTTCTTTTTCATTACGGTCACCCATTTTACTTGTAGTGGTTTCTCCCTCATCTTTTTCCATTTGTTTTTGAGATCTCGTGAAGACAGGCATAGGTTTTGCTCCAAGTTCTACTCACTTTTGATCAAAAGAGTGAAATAGTGCAATTGATGTGATATATATGAAAGTCAAGATAGAATGAAGATTCTATGACTTACACAAAATTTCTAATCTTTAGCTTGTGTTGTTCCCTAAGTGGAAGGATGAAAATCCTGTTAGCGGGAATGTAAGCAAAAGATCAAGAAAAGGATGATTTTGCACTTTATAAAGTTTTGATCATGGTTTTGTAAAAGGATGGATTTTTTGATAGATGCCTAATGTATTCTAAATTCTCTATTGCAAAATTTGATTTGGATGAGTAGAATATTCGATTGCAGGTTGGGGAATATAACAGAAGCGGATGCGTTGACTATGGTTATGCCTTTGAGAAAGGGCTCTTCTTTGAAAGTAAGCTTGTGAATACAAGGGTTCTATGGCATAATCATCTGAAAGACCTCTAACACAATCATGATACCTATGAAGAAATGTTCTATATTTGAGTAAAAATTTTCGGCTTTGATACAAGAATCGTTGCTTCTTCAATAGTTTCTTATGGTTGAGGGGTTTCTTTGGCTTCTTAATCCTTTTGAAAACGGATTTCTTTTCAAAAGTTGTGGATTTCCAATCTCGTAGCATGAGATTAATCAATGTGATAATGAGTGTTTTGGATGATCTTATCTGAATTAGTGTATTGAAAACACATCAAACAATTTGTAAAATGGTTGTCTTAAGTCCTATGCTAAACATCAAGTGTATAATCAAAATGTTGTTCAAAAAGTGTTTTAACAGGTTTTACACATGATAAGCACTTCAAACAGACTCACTCTTAATTCTCAAGTAGGTCATCATAGAAATCAACAGCCCACATCTTAAAACTGCGTCGACTCACACAGCCATGTCACCCCCGAAAGGGCGCCCGTGTTTTTGTCTTTTCCAGGTGCGTACTTAGAGTGACGGAAGTGGATACCGGATCCCCTGAGCAAACAATCCTTGGCAGTTATATGGTGAGTATCTTGGGGGTAGATTCTTCCCTCCCCTGCACTGTGATTAATATAATGTTCAAAAACTGACTCGGTAAGATACTACACTAGGTTCTTAGTAAGGGTTTCCGTTCGGTGCGACAAATGATAGACTCCCTCAAGAGACCTCCCTACCTTTAGAACAAAGGCTTTGGGGATGGTTATCAATGCACACTATCGTCGAATGGGATTTTCATCAACCATCCGCATTTGATTATAGTGGGTTGGAAAACTTGGCTTTAGTTGTTCCCACTTAGGTCGTTCCCGTAGGGTGAGTACTTTTTCCCACTACGGCAGGCCTTCTAAAAGGTGCTAATAAAACAAAAAAAAATTGCATGAAGAGAAATAGGTGAGTTTGGCATTTTGATCACCCAGTTAAGGGGAGAGCATAGGCCTATCACCAAAAACAAAGCAGAAAAAAGATTTATTTTAAGCCCCAAATGAAGATTTTCTAAGCTAAGTGAAGATGTTGCTTCACACAAACAGAAAATTCTTTTTAGCCCAAAATAAAGTGTGAAATGTCTATCCTAGGATTGCTTCTTTTTACCTTTAATGTCTATCCTAGGATTGCTTCTTTTTACCTTTAATGTCTACCCTAGGATTGCTTCTTTTTACCTTTAATGTCTACCCTAGGATTGCTTTATTTGACCTTAAAAACTACTAACTGTCTGCGGTTGCGTCGGAATCAGTTAAACTATATTAAGCTTACAGATTACAATATACTACTTTCTAAAAATTTGTGCTGCAACAGACATTATAGGCGCTGTAAAAGTTGTCACGGGCGCTGCAAAATATCTTACAGGTGCTGCAATACATATCACGGGCGCTGCAAAAGACCTTACGGGCACTGCAAAAGACCTCACGAACGCTGCAAAAGACCTTACGGGCGCTGCAAAAGACCTCACGGGCGCTGCAAAAGACCTCACGGGCGCTGCAAAAAACCTCACGGGCACTACAAAAGTCCTCAAATGCGCTAAACTAGATATTAAAGTTTCGAAGACGTGTTTCCTCCACTATTCCAATGTTTTTGTCTGTAACCTGTCAAAAGAAACTGCAAAAAGATATGAGAAACAGGGGCAAGGGCCCCACGGTGGGCGCCAAAAATGTGTAGATGTTTTTGAGTAATCAAATTGAAACAAAAACACTCTAATGAAACATTAAACTGAAGAAATTGAAATGAAATTAAATAAACAAGAATTCTTCAGAGCCGTTCCATTTTCTCTATCTACAGTGATTCTTTTGAAGCTGCTACTCTCATATTTTGTGTAAAGTTAGCTTCTCCAAATGGCTGCTGTAGAATGAGTTATGCAAAAGGAAATTCTATCCTATATGCTGGTAAAGTGAAATTGCTGATACGGACATGGACAGGGGCTGTGGATTATGCACAGGGGCTGTAAACGGAAGATGTCATGATTCTATGCTATGATATGCTATGATATGCTATGCTATGCTATGAAAATACTGTAAATACTATGGATGCTTATACTACTTGCAATCTGACTATAGTTATTTTACTGAAAGCTTCTATATGATTTGGAGTTCCCGATAGTCATATTTATAGATTTTTGCAGGCACAATCCCAGCTGGCAAGAATCTACGGCTATGAGATTGTCTGGTAGAATTGAAAGGTGAGAGATGGAGAAGTTGAGAAGAAGATGGAAGAGGTTGAGAGGTTGGAGAGAAGGATGGATTCATGTCTTCAACCCACAGGAACAAGCCTGCACAGAAATAGAGAAAATTAAATTTTCTGTTTGGGCAGTTTGTTTCACGGGTGTTGAAGATAATCCCCAAATTAAATAAATAAATTTATTTAATTTCATGAGTTTGATTTTTTGATTTTTTAAACTATGGAAGATTTAATTAAATATTTTAGAATATTTAATCACGATGTGACTTTAGAAGAATATAAAATATTAGAAGAATTAATTAAATATTTTGGAATATTTAATTATGAATGAATATTAGAATCAAATTAGAGGAATTAATTAAATATTTTGGAATATTTAATTATAAATGATATTTAGAAGAAAAGAAGAATATTTTAATCTTTATTTGAATAAAATATTCAAACTAAGATTATATGATAATTAATATAAATAAATCGTAATGTTTATTTAATTAATTAAGAAATGAATACGAAAAGATGATTAAATAAACTTATTTATTTAATTGAAATGAAATAATGAACAATATAAATAAATTATTTAAATTTATTCATACATAGATGGAATTCGGAGATTTTAATTAAATATTTAAAGTATTTAATTAATTACCAGACAATGTGATGTGACCATTTTTAGGTGTATACACTTTCAAACAATCTATGGATAGGGGAAATAGTAAGCATGATAGTAAGAAATATATAGTTCAATAAGTACTCAAAATTTTGTTCATTATCTCATACATTATAAGCCATGGCCTACATCACTATTGTAGTTTTCATCATTGAATAATTTGTTTTATTTTTAGATGTTGCAAGTGGAAACACTTCCAAATGTTTATAGGGAAATGGAGCTTTGTGTTTCTTTTGCTATAGAATCCTTGATGTCTCTCACAGGGGTATGAGGCAAATTACTAAATTTCAAATTACATTTGTTGGTATAGCTATTAGTTAGTGAAAAATCAAATGATTATTGATTCATAGTTTAATTTCTAGATTTGGATGGTTTCTATAGGACTTTAGCACACCACAGTATGGGCATACGAATATTTCCCTTGAGGAGAGTGATCATTTAAATGTATCATTTTTTATAATGTAATTTATATATATTAATGTCTTTACTTGTTATTGTAACAGATAAGGCTTGATGAGGAACTAAACCCTAGGAGGAGAACCAGGAGCACCCCTCGACCTTAAAGTAAATGAGTGATAGACTTATTGCCATCCACTTGAGCAACAAAGGGAAAGAGTTTGTTTCGAGATCTTGGAGAGCAATGAATTTTTATTCCAAGGTCCTTTTTTGTATGCCTATATGACATTTTTGGACATATTTTGTATTGCATATGTTTGACATTCTATGCCTATATGGCATTCTTGTAAGCCTATATGGCTATTTTGTATATATTTTATACTTATATAGACATATATTGATGTATTCCTACATGGATATTTGGTTCATACAAATATTTTTTATTGATTGTGTCCATGTTTGCATTATAAATCCACGCTTCAATAGATATGATTTATGTGTATTCAAGTGTATACTTTACAACTTACGTTTATACTTTGTGACTCACATGTATTCCAATGTATACTTTGTGACTTACATGTTTTCATGTTTATAACTTGTATTCATGCATTTACTTTGTATTAATGTGAATACTATGTATCCATGTTTATACTTCAAAGCTTACATGTATTTGATGACTTGTGCTTCACTTATTCACATGTATACTTATTAATTGGTTAGCCCTAACATTTCTCATTACTTGTATTCATGCATTTACTTTGTATTAATGTGAATACTATGTATTCATGTTTATACTTCAAGGCTTACATGTATTTGATGACTTGTGCTTCACTTATTCACATGTATACTTATTAATTGGCTAGCCCTAACATTTCTCTTTACTGTCCTTCATGGTTTGTATTGAATATTTATTAATTGATGCTAAACAACTTTATTAGTTGATGCTAAACAACTTCAATATTTCCAAAAATGATTCACCAGTGATTTATCATTTACTTATGTGCTAATTCAATATGGAATCCAAGGAAAAATTTAAAAGGGATAAAGCTAGGAGGAGAGGTAAGATAGATATTTATAGTGTAACCTATTGTACCTTCTCTATACAAACCTCTAATGGCTCTTGCATGCTTTGCTATTCTATTTTCCACTTTTCATATCCCATTTTCATAGGTGGATCATCACTTCTCTCAATTTTTTTCCTTCTCCTCTTCTAGGTCCTCACCTCTACTTGTGGTATTCTAAAATAAGCTCTAGTTTGTGGTGGGAACCTACTAAGATTCAAAGGAGTCATTAGTTTTCCCCCTAGTTGTCTTGGGTGATTTTATTATTTCTTGGTTGATTACAATGTATTTGATAGTTAATTTCATGGAGATGGAACCTCTCGTTCTTTACAAGAGGACATTTAAGGTAGATTCATCTTCAATAAGAGCTAGAGTAAATTGTTTCTTTTGTTTTCTTTGAAATACTCATTGGAGTGGGGTTAGGATACTTTTAAATAAAATATATGGTTGAGTAGATGCATAGGCTGTGAATTGTTCTAGCACCAAATCTACCTATGTAATTAGCTACTTGGTTTGGAAACTTGGAGGTTTTGATTTTTACTCCTTTTTCATCACCAAATGATATTATTGTTATTTCACTTACTTGGATTTGAGGCTTTTTTGGAGTGAAGGAAGAGGTAGGATTAAAATGATCCTTCTCATATATGTCATCCCATTTATTACCCAAGAAAAAGTGACTTGGTTTGTCCACCATATGTCCAACATCTTGCCCATATTTTCACCAATTACTTATTTTATATTCACTCCAACCTAGCTTCTTCAAAGAATGCATTTTTTAAGTATAGGTTATATGCAACAAATTTCTTATAGAATGTTTGATATGATTGTAAAGGAGTAGGAATAGGGGTTGTAATATCTCATGTATCAACATATATTTATACCTCTTCATTGGGCTATTTTTAGCTTTTGCTTATGGTCAAGGTTCTAGTGTGAACTTATTAACATCATTGCTCTTGATTCTCTTTAGCTAGGTCATAAGCCACCATGTGGGCTCATATTTCAATTGACCTATGATTAGGTTTAGCTATAAATCTTTCAATTTTTTTTATAATCTTAAAAAAATTCCTCTTTACAACAACCATATTGTTGTAAGGGTAAGGAGGATAATTAAAAAATGTATTGCCCTTGCTAGACTTAAGGATGATCATACAAGATTTTAAGAGTCATGTACCCTTCTCATTTGTGATTAGAGCCATAATAGGAATAAGAAAGTTTCCAAAATACTAATATTAATAATAATCAATTCAATGGTGGACAATATTATGGAAAAATTTATGCTCTCTCATAGCTACTAAACCATCATATCAGGCATGGTCATCCACTTCAACTCTTAAATCTTCAGAATCAATATGGTTCAAGTGATGAAGGTCGGGATGAGAAGGAAAATTTGCATGAAGGAGAGGGGGAAAATTTTACTGAAGATGTCCAAATTGCAAAGAAAAATGCAGAACAAGGCGTTAAAGGTTTGGAGAAAAATGTAGAGCAAGATGTTCAAGGCTCGGGGGTAGATGCAACTGACATGGATGAGTAAAGTGAATACAAGCACCTTAAAATTTTGTCTATTAAAAATGTTGTAATTTTTTTATCTGTAACTCGGGCAATTAGACAAGGTTCTTTTTAAGGTTGATGCATATACATATTTATGCAAATGGTTTCAAATATATCTGATATCTATAATTTTGATGTGGAGGTTGTGTCTTATACAAGAGACATAGTTTTGATGAAGCTAATTTTTAGATAGTTATTTCCAAGGTGGTTCTAAAAATGAAAATGGATGGTGTTTTATAGGTTAGGCACAATTTTGATTAGTGTGGTAGCCTTTTAATCAGTACTATAAATCTGATTATGCATGTAATGTTTATTATGATATTAATATAAATAGTTAGGCCTTGGCCTTTTGCTTAAAAAAAAAATCAATTCAATGTAAGTATGAGATCCACATAATAATTGGATCATAACCCCTTCAAGAACAAAATTTTTTAGGCTTTCCTCAACTATTTTGACACCCAGATGTTTTACCTCTTTCATGCAATCATGTGTTTTTGGTGTGGAAAAATAAAACTTGTCAACTTTCATGTGAATCTTTCTCTTTTCCTCTATTTTGCATCCCATCATAAGGGATTGTGTTTTAGAAAAATGGACCCTTGTCATTTTCATGGCCTTTTAGGTCTTGTTTCATGGTGTTGGAACTATGTTTCTTTGATTTTATGTTGTGGCATGGCTTGAACATGCTTATTTAGGTACTAAAACTTAAAGAACAATGTCTTGTGAAGGTGTTGTGAAGTGTTGTAAGACATTTCTAAATTCTTCTAGACTCTATTAATTACAATTCACCTAAAAATCACCTTTTTATTCATCAACAAGTCCTATTTTGAAGTGTTGTAAAGTCTTGTAACAAGCTTTCACACTTTTCTAGGCTCATCTTCACTATTTATCCCCTTTTCATGCTTTATTTGGCCCCTTTATGCTCTCATATGCTTAATTAAGTGTATTTTTTAGTATTATCCCGACAAACAACATTAAATACAACATATTTCCTGACACTTGTTTTTAGGTCCTAGGTGGGACCCATTCGCCATGGGTGACAAATGAGTCCCCCTTGGCCCCAAATTCAAAATATTTTAAATTTCCTTTCGGGATTTTTTTCAAAATCACTTGATGTCAGCCTGTGATGAGGTATGAATGGGTAACTAAGGCACAAGTGTGTATAAATAAGTGATTTTCATCCCATTCTAACCCAAAAATTCATCAAGTTCACTTATCCACCCCTTTTACTCAAGTATTCAAGCATTTTACAACATCAATTCAAGCACTATTCAAGCACTTTGAAGCAGCCATTGACATTACTTCAAAATTGCATCATCAAGGGTTTGGTAAGTTAATAGCAATTGCATGTTGTTAGTTTATCATTTCTTGTATTTCATTATTTTATTAAAGGTTTGATTACCAAAAACGGGGTTTGACTAAGGCAAACCCCTTATTCACTAACCTTAAACCATTTTTCCCTATTGCATGTTTGTTTGCAGACCTAGGTATGTAGATTTGACAAGCTTTTTGGTGTTGAAGATTGGTTTACAAGTCAAATAGGTGCTTCAAGTCAACTTAAGTCCATTTCAAGCTTGGAGAAGGTTTTTTGTCCATTTTCTATAGAATTGACTTCGGCAACCCGATAACCAGACTTTTCTAGATCTAGTGTTGCAGAGTTGTCTCCTAATTTTTCATAAATTTAGGAGAGGACTGATTCGCCACCTATGGCGAATGAGTCCCACCTTAGGACTGAAAATCTAAATTTTTTTAGATTCCAGATCCCGACAAACAAAAACTTACTTTTGACAGTTTTTCACTAGGAGGACTAATTCACCACCTTGGGCGAATGAGTCCCACTGTGAAAAATCAGTAATTTCCATCAGCATTCAGAACACTCCATAATCATCACACTTCATCCAATGCAAATGGTGCAGGAGCACCTGCCAAAGTGCATGCATATTTTGAAGTCTTGTTTTAAAATCAATTTTATTTTGTTGTGTAAGGTCTTTAACACCATCTAGTTTGTGTTTGAGGACCTTTTGTTTCTTGGGTTGAAAGTTGAATAAGTTGGGAATCCTTTTTGTGGTTGATTCCTAAGCTTTAGGCAAAAATTGCAAAACACACTATGTTTTGCAACAACGTGCTTTTGGCCGCTTTTAGGCTTGGAGAAGGAAACCTAACCGTTTCCAAGGCATTGTAAGAGAGATCTCTCAACCTTTTTGAAGAGGTTGGATGATTTTGAGCGTTGGCAGTTGCATGTGATTAATAAGAAAACAGTGTTTTTTTAAAAAAAAATTGGTTTTTTCCTGTTCTTGTTCTTGGAACAGTTGATAGATGTATTGAACAGGGTGTTTTGGTAGTTTGATAGCATGTAGAGGAACCTTTTTAAGCATTTTTTTTGGCACGTTAGATTTTTTTTCTCATCGCTTTCATCAATCTTGTAAATAGTGTGTTATTTCTTGTTGCTGTTTTGACTGGTAATAGGGTTAAAAATGGAGTTTTAGCCCGCACTTCCACCATACCAAGAAGTATGGGAACAATGGGAAGGTGGATAAACTCCAACATTGTATATATAGTAGTTGTAGGAGTCTCTAGGAGGTGTAGCACCATGGCCAAAGTCTTACCCTAGGCAAGTTGATGATACCTAGCTTGGGAAGACAGTAAATGGCAAAGCCCTAACGTGGCAGAGGTGGAAAATCTTTAACATATCAGGGTGTATATTGGTTGCAGGAGATCCCAAGAAGGTTGGTAGGAAGGGTGCAGTCCTTGTCAGATCAAATGGTGGCAAGAAGAAACAAACAAACCAATTAAAGGCTTAAAAAGCCCTAAATTTCTCAAAATCAGTGTTAGCCCTGTGTATGGCCTGAGAAGGTCTGAAACCACAAAAATCTTGAAGTGCTCCAAAATTGAGCCAGGGATCTTTCTTTGAGGTTATGGTGTTCATTGAGCAGGGAGGAGTAATAACCTAAAACCCCGGGCTAAGAGACCTAATGGGGGCTCATGGGCTACTAGCCCTCCTAAAACCCTAACCTAGGGTATGGTGGCAGCGATAGAAGAAAGGAGATCTGTGCTTGGTCAAGAGCCTTTCCTAGACTATTTTGAAGCTATGAAAACCTATGCACACCCCTACAACAAGTTAGGGAGAAAATGGAGGTAAATTAGTCTTTATAAGGATGAAAGGCTAGGAAGAATAAGAGAGGGAAAGCACCAAGAACGGCTTGGTAGCAGCAAACTAGAATTGATAGCAGGGTTGGCAAGGGACCAGGGGTGCCTAATAACCTTTAGGACCTATAGGTTGAGTGGTGGAAAGAAACACCAAGGGGTTATCTATTGGAGACCCAGAGCATTGAGCCGGTGATTGACTCAATCCAACCCTGTCCCTAACAGATTGGTATCAGAGCAAGTGAAATATTTAGGAAAGAAGTCTTGCATGTTAGACATTGAGTCAAGTGATTCTTCCACTATGGTGACCAATGCAGAATTAGCAAAGATGGTTGAAGAACAAGAAGAAGACAATAAGCAGTTGAGGGAAAGAATATCCCAACTGGAGACAACAGTAAGAAGTGCACAGTTTGAGGGAAGAATGCCAAAAGAAGAAGAGATAGTAGAGGAGGATAAGACCCCTGTACCTGATCCTATTTTGAAGGAGGATCCTTTCTTGAAGGCATTGAAAGCCTTGAGTGGGAAAGCACTTGAAGGCATACCACTGTTCAGTGGAAAGATGGAACCTAATCTAGTCATGGACTGGATAGAAGGCATGGAGAATCACTTTGAGTGTGATGGAGTCACTAAAGCTCAGAAGGTGAAGGTAGCTAAATCAAGGTTGAGAGGATCAGCCTTGACATGGTGGAATTTCATCCATACTGAGAGGGAGAAAGAAGGCAAGCAGCCCATATCAACTTGGAAAGGAATGGTTGCTAAGGTAAAGGAAGCATATATGCCAAATGATTATGAGATCCAACTTCACAAGAAGAGGTAGAGTCTAAGGCAGAAAGATCAAGATGTCAACACCTATACATAAGAGTTTCAAAAGCTTTGTATGAGGTCCAATGTGACAGAGGATGAGAGCCTCAAAGTGGCTAGGTATCTCAACGGTTTGAAGAGGAATATCCAAGAGGAAATGGCCTTACTAAGTCCCAAGAAAATACACCAATGTTATCAGTTGGCTATCAAGATAGAGGAAAGGAACAAGAGGAGGCAAGATCAATCTTCTAGAGGCAGAGGCAAAGGCAGAGATCAAAGAGATCAAAGAGGACAGCGTGGTGGTTACCAAGGTAGAGGCAATGATCAAAGGAACCAAGGTGAATCTAAGCTTACCGAGCATGGAGGTGAAACATCATCAAGAGGAGGATTTAATAGAGGAAGAGGACCTCAAGTAGGTTCAAATAGAGGAAGAGGAGCAGGTAGAAGTAACTCTTACTTTGCCACCATGAAGTGTTACCATTGCAACCAGCTAGGTCACCCTGCTTATAGATGCCTGGAGAAAGCTTCTTCATCAAGCAATGAAAAGAGAGTGGCCTATGCACAAGAGGATACCATGAGTGTCAAATCACCCGAGATCAGTCATATAGAATCAGAAGTAGGAGAAAATCTGATGTTTAATAGAGTGTTGATCAGACAACCGGTCAAAGAAGAACCCAAGCAAAGGAGAGCTTTGTTTAGAGCAAGGTGCAAGATATTTGGAAAGGTATGCAAGGTCATTGTAGATTATGGTTCTATAGATAATATAATCTCAGAGGAGGCAGTAACTAAGTTAAAATTGCAGAAGGTACCTCATACTAACCCCTACAAGGTCACATGGCTGAATAAAGGGTAGAGTGTTTTGGTTAATGAGCAGGTCACAGTGGAATTTTCAATTGGAGGATATAAAGATAAGCTAGTTTGTGATGTACTACCCATGGATGCATGCCATCTTCTACTTGGAAGGCCATGGCAATATGACAGAGGTGTTATATATCAAGGGAAGGAGAACACCATTTAATTCAAGAAGGATGGAAGAACCTTCAAGCTGCAGTCATTGACTGAGGATGATGAGGGGCAATCCAAGGTGCCAAACATCATGTTGAGCAGTGGTAAAGAGTTTATCATCAATCTACATCAAGGAGGTGAAGGTTATGTGGTTTTAATGCAGTCCAAAGAGGAAGGAAAGGCTGAAAGGACAGTCTTACCAGAAGTAGTCCAAAGGTTGCTTGACAAATACAAGAGCATAGTGAGTGATGGAACACCTGCAACTCTACCACCAAAGAGAGCAATTAGTCATCAAATTGACTTCATACCTGGAGCCTCATTTCCTAACAAAGTAGCATACAAGCTTACACCTGAGCAGAACCAAGAGGTGGCTAGGCAAGTGGAAGAATTGTTGAATCAAGGTCTAATTCAAAAGAGCATCAGCCCTTGTGCAGTCCCAGTTGTTTTAGCAACAAAGAAAGGAGGTAAGTGGAGACTTTGTATTGATTCTAGAGCAATCAATAGGATCACCATTAGGTATAGATTCCCAATACCTAGAATTGAAGACTTAATGGATTGTCTTGGAGGAGCACAGTATTACACCAAGTTGGATCTTAAGAGCGGGTATCATCAAATCAGAATTAAGGAAGGTGATGAATGGAAGATAGCTTTTAAGACAAATGATGGTTTGTATGAATGGAAAGTGATGCCATTTGGCATCTCAAATGCCCCTAGCACGTTCATGAGACTAATGAATGAGGTGCTTAAGGATTTCACAGGAATCTTTGTAGTAGTCTACCTTGATGATATACTAATTTTTAGTAAGACAGTAGAAGAACATTTGAAGCATGTGGAGATGGTACTTAAAAGGCTGCAAGAAGAACAGTTGGCAATCAACCTTGAGAAGTGTGAGTTCTTCAAGAAAGAACTTGTGTATCTAGGCTTTGTAGTATCCCAAGGAATGTTAAAGATGGATCCAAGCAAGGTGGAAGCCATCCTAAACTGGCCCACACCAACCACAACAACAGAGGTAAGAAGTTTCCATGGTTTAGCTCATTTTTATAGAAAATTCATAAGGAATTTCAATGGCATATGTGCACTAGTCCTAGACACTATCAAAGGTGGTCTGAAAACAAAGTTTAAGTGGACTCAAGAAGTTGATAAAGGGTTTGAGAAACTGAAAAAAGAGGTAGCAACCCAACCTATACTTTTGTTGCCTAGTTTTGATAAGTTATTCATAGTTGAGTGTGATGCAAGTGGAGTAGTAGTAGGAGGAGTACTCAGTCAGGAAGGTAGGCCTATAGCCTTTTTCAGTGAAAAGCTTAATGAATCCAAGCAAAAATACTCCACCTATGATCTTGAGTTATATGCTTTAGTGCAGTCCCTTAGGAAGTGGAGGCATTATTTGTTGCCCAAAGAGTTTGTGGTCTTCACTGATAACCAGGCACTCAATTACATTAACACCCAAGAGAAGCTGAGTAATAGACATTTGAAATGGATGGAATACATTCAAGCTTTCACTTTTACCATCAAGCACAAGAAAGGGCAAATGAACAAGGTGGCAGATGCATTAAGCAGAAGGTTGTTGACGGTCCAAGAGATACAACTGAAAAGAATTGGATTAGAGAGTTTCAAAGACCTCTATGGTGATGATGAAGACTTTTCAGAAGCCTACAAGGTATGCTCTGATTTTGAGAATCATTTTCATAGTCAGTATGTTGAGTATACATTGCAAAATGGATTGTTATTTAAGGGCAATCTGTTATGTGTCCCAAGAGGATCAATGAGGGAAAATCTTATCCAAGAGAAACATAATGGCAGTCTTAGTGGGCATTTTGGTATAAATAAAACTTTAGAGTTGGTACAAAGGTTCTATTACTGGCCTAAGTTGGCAAGAGATGTCAGAAAATATGTAGAACAGTGTGTAGTTTGCATGAAAGCCAAAGGGGGAGCCAGCAATGCAGGTTTGTATCAACCTTTGTCCATTCCCAATAGACCATGGGAGTGTGTTAGTATGGATTTTGTGGTAGGACTCCCCAAGACTAAGGCAGGGTTTGACAATGTGTATGTAGTAGTGGACAGATTTAGCAAGATGAGTCACTTCATTCCTTGCAAAACTACCCATGATGCAAGCTACATAGCTCATCTCTTTTTAAGGGAAGTTGTAAGAATCCATGGATTGCCATTAAGTATTGTTTCTGACAGGGATGTGAAGTTCATGAGTCATTTTTGGAAAACACTATGGAGTAGATTGGGAACAAATCTATCTTTTGGATCAGCTTACCATCCTCAAACTGATGGTCAAACAGAGGTGGTTAACAGAGTGCTAGGTAATCTTTTGAGGTGCTTGACAAAGGAATATGGACAGACATGGGATGTAGTGATTTCTCAAGCTGAATATGCTTATAATGACAGTGTCAATAGAACTACAGGAAAAAGTCCTTTTGAGGTTATGTATGGGATGCACCCAAGAGGAATTTATGAACTCAGAGACCTTGGAACAATGGAGCATAGGAGTGGACGTGCAGAATACTTCACTCAGACCATGAGGAGATTCATGAGCAGGTTAAGAAGACAATCACAGCAACAACACAAAAATTAAAAGATAAAGTTGATGTGTCAAGGAGAGATGTGCAATTTGGAGTAGGTGACTATGTTATGGTTATGGTGAATCAAATCAATCAAGGTTACAGAAGGGCATTTCAACCAAAATGCAGATGAAAAGAGTAGGACCATGCAAGGTGTTAGCTAAGTATGGGAAGAATGCATACAAGGTAGAATTACCATCTGATTTGGGCATATCTCCAGTATTTAATGTTGCTGATTTAATCAGGTATAAGGGGACAGTCAGTGATGAAGTTCAGAATAGTTAGGAAATCTTTAAGGATATCAGTAATCTACCCCTTCCTAATCAAGAGAAGCCTCAGGCAGAGAAGGTCTTGAAGTCCAAGGTGAAGAAGGCTACAAGACACAAGGTATACATGGAGCACCTTGTCAAGTGGAGGAACACACATGAATCTGAGGCTACCTGGGTTGAGGAGGCTGATTTTAAGAAGTTAGGCATAGATCTATCCCTGATATCACCTCAAGTTCCTTGATTTTTGTGCTGAGAGGGGGAGAATGGTGCAGGAGCACCTACCAAAGTGCATGCATATTTTGAAGTCTTGTTTTAAAATCAATTTTATTTTATTGTGTAAGGTCTTTAACACCATCTAGTTTGTGTTTGAGGACCTTTTTTTTCTTGGGTTGAAAGTTGAATAAGTTGGGAATCCTTTTTGTGGTTGATTCCTAAGCTTTAGGCAAAAATTGAAAAACACACTGTGTTTTGCAACAATGTGCTTTTGGCCGCTTTTAGGCTTGGAGAAGGAAACCTAACCATTTCCAAGGCATTTTAAGAGAGATATATCTACCTTTTTTAAGAGGTTGGATGATTTTGAGCGTTGGAAGTTGCATGTGATTAATAAGAAAACAATGTTTTTTTAAAAGAATTCTGGTTTTTTCCTGTTCTTGTTCTTGGAACAGCTGATAGATGTATTGAATAGGGTGTTTTGGTAGTTTGATAGCATGTAGAGGAACCTTTTTAAGCATTATGCTTTCATCAATCTTGTAAATAGTGTGTTATTTCTTGTTGTTGTTTTGACTAGTAATAGGGTTAAAAATGGAGTTTTAGCCCGCACTTCCACCATACCAAGAAGTATGGGAACAATGGGAAGGTGGCTAAACTCCAACATTGTATATACAGTAGTTGTAGGAGTCTGTAGGAGGTGTAGCACCATGGCCAAAGTCTTACCCTAGGCGAGTTGTTGATACCCAGCTTGGGAAGACAGTAAATGGCAAAGCCCTAACGTGGCAGGGGTGGAAAATCTTTAACATATCAAGATGTATATTGGTTGCAGGAGATCCCAAGAAGGTTGGCAGGAAGGGTGCAGTCCTTGTCAAATGAAATGGTGGCAGGAAGAAACAAACAGACCAAGTAAAGGCTTAAAAAGCCCTAAATTTCTCAAAATCAGTGTTAGCACTGTGTACGGCCTGAGAAGGTCTGAAACCACAAAAATCTTGAAGTGCTCCAAAATTGAGCTAGGGATCTTTCTTTGAGGTTATGGTGTTCATTGAGCAGGGAGGAGTAATAACCTAAAACCCCGGGCTAAGAGACCTAATGGGGGCTCATGGGCTACTAGCCCTCCTAAAACCCTAACCTAGGGTATGGTGGCAGTGATAGAAGAAAGGAGATCTGTGCTTGGTCGAGAGCCTTTCCTAGACTGTTTTGAAGCTATGAAAACCTATGCACACCCCTGCAACAAGTTAGGGAGCAAATGGAGGTAAATTAGTCTTTAGAAGGATGAAAGGCTAGGAAGAATAAGAGAGGGAAAGCACCAAGAACTGCTTGGTAGCAGCAAACTGGGATTGATAGCAGGGTTGGCAAGGGACCAGGGGTGCCTAATAACCTTTAGGACCTATAGGTTGAGTGGTGGAAAGAAACACCAAGGGATTATCTATTGGAGACCCAGAGCATTGAGCCGGTGATTGACTCAATCCAACCCTGTCCCTAACAGCACTCAAATTCATACTGTTCCTTTTTCTTCTGCATAATTTATTTATTTATTTAATTGTTTGTATATCACAGTGTGTTTTCAAACATAGCTTTAATTGCACTTTTGCATTCATTTTCATTCATTTAGATCAGTCAATTGCATTTAGTTAGCTTCATTTAGGTTAGAAAACATAACACATAACATTAAATTGAATGAACCATTAGCATTTTTGGCCTACTTCTCTCCTTTTAGGTGAAAAACCCTAGAAGAGTTAAAGAAGCCCTAGGAACCAAAAATCAATGGTTCAAGGATCAAGCCAGTTGAACGTAGCTCAAAGTGATTTGACATGTTTGGGTGTGAAAGAGGACCATTCCTAATGTAAGCGTACCCATTCGGCCCTATTGGAATAGTCAATTTGGTCATACAAGTTGCAGAATGAAAGTTGCACCACTTTGTAACTTTACACTGCTTGCATTTGACAACTTTTTCCTCAACTAAAAATTCATCACCACGAGAAAATACCTTTGAGATAGAAAAAATTGAGAGATATTATTGTAGAGGGTCACAATGCCATCCCGTAGGCTCAAACAAAGAGTTTTTAAGCATCATGGTTTCCAAGTAATTGCTCGTAAAAGATTGTAGCCATTTTGCACTTTGGACTCTTAAGGGATCGAGTTGGTTGAACATAGCTCATAGTGATTCGGCATGTTTGGTGTCCAAATAGGACCATGCCTAGAGTAAATGTACCCATCTGGACGTGTTGAAACAGTTCGTTTGGTTGTACGAGTTGCAGAACAAAAGTTGCACCACTTTGCAACTTTACACTGTTTGCATTTGACAACTTTTTCCTCAACTGAAAAGTCATCACCATGGGAAAACACCTCTGAGATAGAAAAAACTAAGAGAGGTTATTATAGAGGGTCCCAAAAAAATCTTGTAGCCTTAGACGAAGAGTTTTAAAGCATCCTAGTTTTCGAGTAATAGCTCGTCAAAGATTGCAACCATTTTGCACTTTGGACTGTTAAGGGATCGAGTTGGTTGAACGTAGCTCAAAATGTTTCAGCATGTTTGGGTGTGAAAAAGGATCATTCCTAGCATAAATGTACCCATCTAGACCTGTTGGAACAGTCTATTTGGTCACTCGAATTGCAGAATGAAAGTTGCACCACTTTATAACTTTATATTGCTTGCATTTGACAACTTTTTCCTCAATTGAAAATTCATCACCACGGGAAAACACCTCTAAGATAGTAAACATCGAGAGATTTTATTGTAGAGGGGCCCAACGTGATCTCCTAGCCTCAAACAAAGAGTTTGTAAGCATCAAAATTTCTAAGTAATATCTTGTCAAAGATTGCAACCATTTTGCACTTTGAACTCTTAAGGGATCGAGTCAGTTGAACATAGCTCAAATTGATTTGGCATGTTTAGGTCTGAAAAAGGACCATGCCTAGCATAAATTTACCCATTTGGACCTATTGGAATAGTTTGTTTCATCACACAAGTTGCAGAATGAAAGTTGCACCACTTTGCAAACTTTACACTGCTTGCATTTGCCAACTTTTTTCTCAACTAAAAAGTCATCACCACAGGAAAACACCTCCAAAATAGTAAAAAACCATGAGATTTTATTGTAGAGAGGCCTAACACAATCTTGTAGCATTAGATGGAGATTTTGTAAGCATCATGGTTTCCAAGTAATAGTCTGTCAAATATTGTAGTCATTTTGCACTTTGAACTCTTAAGGGATTGAGTCGATTAAACATAGCTCAGAGTGATTTGACATGTTTGGGTCCAAAACAAGACCATTCCTAGCATAAATGTACCCATTTAGACCTATTGGAATAGTTTGTTTAGTTGTACAAGTTGTAGAATGAAAGTTGCACCACTTTGCAACTTTACACTGCTTGCATTTGACAACTTTTTCTTCAATTGAAAAATCATCACCAAGGGAAAATTCCTTCGAGATAGAAAAAATTGAAAGAGTTTATTGTAAATGGTCTCAATTTTATCTCGTAGCCTCGAACGGAGAGTTTATAAGCATCATGGTTTCCAAGTAATAGCCTGTCAAAGATTGCAACCATTTTGCACTTTAAAATCTTAAGTGATTGAGTCAATTGAACGTAGCTCAAAGTGATTTGATGTCTTTAGGTGCAAAAGAGGACCATTTCTAGTGTAAAATTACCAATTCAAACATGTTGGAACATTTTTTTTTTTGTCACACGAGTTGCAGAACAAAATTTGCACCACTTTGTAACTTTACACTACTTGTATTTGACAACTTTTTCCTCAACTAAAAAGTTGTCACTATAGGAAAACGCCTTTGAGATAGCAAAAACCAAGAGAGGTTATTGTATAGGTTCCTAATGTGATCCCATAGCCTTCGACAAATATTTTGTAAGCATCACATTTTCCAAGTAATAGCTCGTCAAAGATTGCAACAATTTTGCACTTTAGACTCTTAAGGGATTGAGTCAGTTGAACGTAACTCAGAGTGATTTGACGTGTATGGGTGTGAAAGAGGACCATGCCTAGAATAAAAATACCCATCCAAACTTGTTGGAACAGTCTATTTGGTCATACGAATTGCAAAACAAAATTTGCACCACTTTGCAACTTTACACTACTTGCATTTGACTTGTTCCTCAACTAAAAATTCATCACCACGAGAAAACGCCTCCGAGATAGAAAAAATTGAGAGAGGTTATTGTAGAGGGTCCCAACATAATCACGTAGCCTTAGATAGATATTTTTTAAGCATCATGGTTTCTGAATAATAACCCGTCAAAGATTGCAGTCATTTTACACTTTGGACTCTTAAGGGATCAAGTCAGTTGAACGTAGCTCAGAGTGATTTGGCATGAAGGGCTACAAACTCATAACCTACAGGGTGCCTAAGGATGTTTGATATTACATGAAAACCTACATCAACCTTGAAAAAATGCCTTTGAACTTGAATATTAGAGAGTTTAACATCTTCTTTGAAGTCAGCAACAACCACTAACATGCCTTTGAACTTGAATATCCTTGGATTCCAATTCTAATATATGAATTGTATGTATTTCCTCCAAATTATTAAAAATTATACCTCTTGAATTTGTACAGTGGTAAGACCTATACAACCACTATTATTTGCATTATTTTGGTGATTTAGGAAATGAAATTATCTTTACAGATCACATACCACTTTGCACAAGCATAACAATGAAAAAATAACTAAAATGAATGCTTAACAATGTTAAACCAACACAAATATTTTCTATCCATTACAAACATTTCCTTTTCTTGTTATTGTTCACTATTTTTAAATCTTTTACAACTCCTCATAAACAACCTTTTCCTTCCATGCATTTGTGTGGTTCAGAAAATGCCTCAAAGACATGACTCTTGAGGTCATTAAATTAATTATTGTCCCTATTCACTTGATAAAGGACTACCCCTTTGTGAGTATATTAGACCTTATATTATTGTACTATGAAGTGTCCTTGATTCCTTCTATTCACTATCATTTGTATGAATATCCTTTAATATTTATATGCAACTCATTGTCTTTAAGACCTAAGGACTACCCTCTCGAATCCTTATGGACTATCTTTCCTCTTGTAATTACACTTGTAAGTGTGAATAAGTAAAAAGTAAAAGAACAACTAAAACACTTCTTAATAAGACATTAGATCAAGATTAACATGAATTAAACTAATTTAAAACACTGAAAAACCTAAAGATGTCTCATTGTCTCCTATCTCCAAAGATTTATCAAGTTACAAAAGCTCTCAAATTTGTAAGCACCGTAACTATTTAAAATTCCTATCTAAAGAATGGAATGGATGTTAAATGCAATGATGTTATGATTACTAATGATTTCTAAGTGATATGAAGCTACTGTAAACTATCCTGACATGAAACCTACTAAATGGAAGCTACAGTAAAAACTAATGATGCTACTGTGATTATAAATCTACTAATGCTATGATGCTATGCTAATATGCTAAATGGTAATTAATGCTAATGGCAATGATAATGCTTAAGATGCTTGAGTGCTAAATCCTACAAAGTAAGTCTGCATAAAAGATGATAATTCTTAGGATCCTTTTCATGCTTCAGAAGGTTGTATATATAGATTTTCGGCAACAGTTTTGCACAGGGGTAACACAATAGAGGTTGAGATTAAATCTAGAGATTTGAATGGTAAGAGATGAGAAGGTGGGGCTGATCATGGGGATTGTTCCTCCCCATGAAAACACCAGGCAATATGAGAGGAAAGATTTGAGGAAGAAGATTGCCTACAGGTTTGTCCCCGAGGCTTTTCCTATGAATGCCAGTTAAATTAATTAGATTTGAAAAATCTATTTTTATTGGTGAGTGAATACAGGGATTTGATTTATGATTTTATTTAAATATTTTTGATTTATTTAAATTAGCAAAAGGGGAGATAAATAATTTAATTAAATAGAAGAGATATGATAATTAAACAATAAAGTATAAAGCTTTATTTATTTAATTAAGATTGAATATGATGCAATAATTAAATAATTTCAACTATAAAGTTGTTTATTTAATTAAAACTGAAGAAATAGGAGAATTTGGAATGTGAACTATTTAATTTATTTTGCAAGGAAAGCAGAGGTGTGGAAACACTTTCCTAATGTCAAATCCACAGGGAAGAATGCAATGCAGGGCTATTAATTTTTCCAAATTACAATCTAATTAAAACACACATGAAGGAATAACAGAAATAGAGCAAATACACAAAGACAAATCAAACAACAGATTTACGTGGGAAACCCTTACAGGAAAAAACCCACCACACCAAGCTGAATCTCTTTGTATTACAGTAATCAATAATTACATACAATCAGAAAATACAACTCTCTGATGTTGGTCACAGTAGTTTATTCTCACTGTTCAGATTCGCTCAGAAAAAACTCTCATCCCCGATTCGATAAAAACATCACTCTATTCATCATCCTTTTAAAAACAAAATCCATCTACTTTTAAATCTTCTGTGCATCCTTGTCCACCAATGCCAACCATAGACAGTTTCCATTCGAGTCTTGATTTTTTCTTGCATGTTGTTTTTTCTAGCGTTTCAACTGATGCATAAAATCAACCGTTGTCATGCTTTAAAACTGCTTCCTGTGATTGGTCCATGAAGCTCCACCTAGGATGATCAGACTGGTCGAGAGCATTCAACTTTGTTGGCATATCGGTGAGACACTCACAGTGTCTCCCCGATGCCAAAAATTTTCTCTACCGGCATTGCTATAGCTTCCCCAAGTCGGCAAGATGCTATAACGACTGTAATAGGTCACAACAAAACCAACGATGTCCACATCGATCCTATCGGCAAAGGTTTTCCTTATCGGCGAGACTCAAATCGAATGGAACAAGTCATATCAGATCCAAAGAATCCATTGGCAAGACATAACGTCTTTGCCAAGACCTTCTGTCGAGTTCCTTGTGCTACACCGAAGCCTTTGACGAGTCAGCGAGACTTATCATCTTTGCCAGGACTTCATACCGAAGCCCTCAGACACACCGACGACTACCATTTAGCAAGACCTATACCGAAAGCATCTCATCATCGGCAAGACATTTTAATGTCACTAGGACATCATAACGAAGCTATTAAGATATCCCGATAACCATATGATAGCCTGACATCGACGAGACATTCTACAGATCGCCAAGACTTGTGTTTGTCGCCGTGACGTCTCTCAAAGCTCACCACGCTTTACCGAAGGCTTCTGTCGGCAAGACATGAGACTTTCGTCGTGACGTTTCATCGAGCTTCCAAAGTTAGCTTGAAGACATCTGTCGGCAAGACTCAAGACTTTCGCCGAGACATCTCCCCACGACCCAAGAGTTACACCGATGAGATCAACTATCACCCAGAGTTCTTTTGATCACCAAAAGGTCATGCCAAACTCAGAGAGTCTCAGCGATAGACTTCATTCGGCAGGACATCAACTCTTTCACAGTGATAGGGTCATTTCAAGAGCTTCAGAACTGTTAGTTGCCCAGACATGAACACTGTCATAGCGACTTTGCCCTTCAGGAGTTCCATGTCAGTAAGGATTGAGGCACATATTCCAACATATTTAATAGTAGATGAATTTGAATATGATAATTAAATAAAACAAAGTGAAATTCATTTATTTAATTAAGACGAAAATAATAAAATAAAGATTGAAGAATTATGATGAACTATTTAAATAAATATTTCCTATTTATTTAATAGTAGAAGATTTTAAGGATTAATTAATTAAATAAGTAGTGTTTAATTAATCATATTTCTCTAGACCATTTTTAGGTGTATACATTTTGCCCCTCTTTAAAGTGATGTGTTTACGCATTGCTTCAAAAAAAAAATTGTGATGCTGCTAGTATTGACGAAAAAATTTCAATGTGCCCCAGACATGATTTTCAAGTGATTGATGGATATATGCCCCCTCGGGAGATAAATTAATGAATTTTTTATTTGTTTGAATTTTTTTAAATTTTTTAAATTTTTATGATTTTCTGATGATTTGATGTAGATTTGATGAAGATTTGATAATGAAATAATTTATCTCCCAATAATTGATGAAGAAAGTGGCCCTGGATGAATTTCAATTAATCTCCCCTTTTAAAAATTAAATCAATCCCATAAAAATCCCTTTTCAAATAACCTATAAAAGGTTAAAAAGGTCTTTTTCAACTTCATTTGTACATTGTGAGTTTTGAAAATTTGGTGAGAGATTTTTGTGCCACTTGGAGCGAGATGTTGATTCCATATCACACCCACTGTTTCGAGCGTGTTCGAAGACATCAATGGCTGGCCGCATTTGGACCTCCGATATGACTATTTTTTTCCTTGGTTTTCATGCATTTTCCTTGTTTTTTGTGTATTTTTGGATTTTTTATTTTTACCTCTTTTAGTGCTTTTAAAATCCATTGTAGCACTTTTTAGTTCCATTGTAGCACTTTAAAATTTTGTTGTAGCACTTTTATTATTTTAGCGCTTAGGAGGTCTATTTTAGCATGTTAATAGGTTAGATTAGTGCTTTGCAAAGTTTAGCGCTTAGGATAGCCGTTGTAGCGCTTTTGTAAGATACATTAGCACTTTCAGAACTTTAGCGCTTGTGTTAGATTTTGTAGCACTTAGGCTTCATGTTTTAGCACATTCGAAGTTTTAGCGCTTTGACCCAAAGTGTTAGCGCTTTGACCAAATAGAATGGTGCTTTGTTCATTTGTAATAGCGCTTTTATCTGATGGAATGGCGCATGTCATTTTTTTAGCGCTTTGAATGCCTTTTTTTAGCACATTCAAATCAAAGTGATGTATTTTTTGTCAATTTGTCCTTGATTTTGTCAATTTCTGATCGTATCAGTTGTTGGTTTGATATGATTGATTTGTCTAATCAAATACTTGATTTTTCAACCTCATGATAGGCGAGGTCTGATGTTTGTTTTGATGATAACTATCCTCATGATAGGTGAGGAATAATTATGATGACATACCTCTTGATAAGCGAGGTTGATTTGATGCATTGATGATTGACCTCATGATAGGCAAGGTTCAATGATGCTTGCTCATGAGATTTGATCAAAATTCTCACCAAGAGCTGATTTGATTTGATATGGTATTTTGATGTTATTTGATGATTGACATGAATTTATTGACTTTGATCTTGTTATGATAATAGGAGCGATTGGGGAACCTCCAGGTTTGAGAGAGTTTCCCTTAGACATTTGATCTTATACCATAGTTGGCATAGCCTGAGATCGCTATTATCACACGTTGTGGATTATCTCCCCTTCTATATATGCCCCAGATTAGGATTAATTGGGGTTTGTTGACAGGGCTAGCCGAGAGGTGGCATAGTGAGCACAACACCTTTCATCTTCCTACTGGTGAGATGACAGTCACTCCAAAGGATGTCTAGCAGATTCTGCAGCTTTTGATTATTGGAGATATTGTCACATATGGTTCTACAGAGTAGGGTGGGAATGATGCCCTTTGTAGAGTGTTTTAGGATGATCACATTGCTGAAGAGTGGATTCCATGGCATGAGATGGTTGATTCATACGCCACTTTTCCTACAGTACTTGTGGGTTTCATCAGAGGATTCCTTAGTCCTAATCACAGGTCTAAGGGATTCTCGGTTGGTTGGGGCTAAGTTTTAGAGAGGATGGTTGTTCATGGAACCAAATTTTCTTGGGGCATGTGTATGCTTTTCCATTTATATCATGATTTACATTCAGCTGTGTATCTCAGTGGTCAAATTTTATCTATAGGCATTATTTTCCTTTAGGTATGGGCATGGGATCACATAGTTGTCACGCGTCCAGTTCCAATTAGACAAATGCCACCCATGAGACCTTATGTGTTTAGATATGCCAGTCGGTTTACTCAGTCCAGACTGGGTAAGTTAGAGTATTGGAGGAGAGTTATTGACGACATAGAGTCTGTGACATGTCGTCCCTACCTAGATTGTGATCATTGGGACGATGATGATATTCAGCTACCATTTCTTTGTCAGTTGATGATCCTAATTGGCCATGCTCATTGGGTACTGGAGAGATTCTTGATCAAACGGGTGTATAGAAAGTATGGGATGGTACAAAGTATGCCCCAGGGTGTTGCTCATTACGCTCGTCGCTAGTCGAATACCACATATTGGGGGCCCTATTTGTCGTATGCTACTGTCGTTCAAGAGTATCCGGCTTTATAGCCATTTGAGTGGGACATTCAGCTAGACATTGTCAAGCCTCCAGTTACAGTAGACTATGCTGATTTTTTCGCTTTGCATCCATTTCCACACCTTACCATTCCAGATGAGCTTGCCCCATTACCTGCAGAGGAGGATGTTCCTATTGCGCATGGTCAAAGACAAAGGAGAGAGGATGTTGGAGAGGTTGAGGCAGAGGATGTTGGTGTGGTTGGTGAGGTAGATGTTGAGCTTGAGGAGGATGTTGGTGTTGAGAGCAGCGGAGATGAGAGAAGCGGGGATGATAGCAGCGGGGATGATAGCACTGAGGCTGATAGATTTGATAGTGGAGAGGCTGCAGGTGGGTAGGGCCCTGTTTCATATTTGCCCGATGAGACTATGCCTCGTAAGAGGCAAGCTGTGGGAGGTGTTTCAGAGTGGCTGCAAATAGCAAATCTTTAGGTTTAGTTAGAGACTGCTCAGGAGTAGCTTATTCAGGCACAAGGTTTTAGAGCAGACCCAAGCTCAGATACAGGCACAAGCCCAGTTGCATGCAAAGACTCTAGCATCAGTTTAGGCTCAGTTAGCCACAACTCAGTCACAGATTACAGCATTGACAGCCGAGAGGGATGCAGCTAGACAGACTACAGGGGCAGCCCAGGCTCAAATTACTTCTTTGACAGCTGAGAGGGATGCAGCCAGGTTTGCAGCAAAGGGTGCTCAGGCTGCTACTAATAGATTATAGAGACTAGCAGATGGTGCCTCCCTGGAAAATTATATGCAAGAGGTTGCTCGTATTAGTGAGGAGATTGAGTTTTATAGAGTGAGATATTATGACGCAGTTCCTTCTGAGCAGAGAGTTAGCTATGCGAGGTCTCGTTCTGCCAGGTCACGTTCCAGGACTGTCAGTGTGGGTGTTACACAGCCTCTACATAGAGATCCCAGGGATCCTGGTTTCTCTGGTGGTAGGGGTCCTAATCCTGCAATGCCTACACCGTCTAGAGCAAGCAACGCCTAATTGTTGTTTGTGTTTACATTCGAGATGTGATGTACACTTTGATTATTTTGATATACAACCAATTTTTATGTTATATCTCTCTTCATTTCAGACATCATTGTATACTTGAAATTGTGATTTTGATATATATGAGATGCAGTGGATTCTTTGGTCTATTATGTGTTCTATATGATTCTCTGATGGATGCATTTTCTTCTATGTTTTATATTCTGTGTGATGGTTTTATTGTTATGATGGTATGCTTTGATATGATGTTGTTTTATCTATGATGTGCATAATGATAATTTATGGATGCATATTATATGGATACATGATGTATATGGATTCATGATTATGGATATGATGTGTTTAAATGATATACTATATGTGATGTAAATACAAATATATGATGTAATAAAATGGATGAAAATTTTGAATGATACATGATGCAATAAATTTGATGGACTTTGTGATAAAATGGATGAATTATATATGAATGTGTGATATGTGATAAATGGATGGATTTAATGAGATATGATGATGATGTATGTTTGTGAAAATGGAATGATAGAGATATATGTTTGTTGAGATTTTTGTTGTGATATGATGAGAATGCAAAAATTATTTGATTGAAATGTATGAATGATAAAATGATGATGTAAATGCTTTTAATGTATGTAAATGAATATGATGATGCAACTATATGATCATGAGGATGTTTTTGTTAATATCAAGTATACTCAATCTATTATGATAAAAGATAATCATTTAATGAATGATTCACCAATTGTGTAACAAATACTCTGCAGATGTAACACTATTATGGATGCAATCTACTTTTACCATGCAAATATACATGTAAATATAGGCATTTTAACAATAGTTTTGTGCTTTGTATCATCATTGAGCTTTTAAAATTTTGAAAGTGAGTACAAGCATCAAAGGTATAATGTAAACCGATGATGACCTGAGTACTACTTTCATGATTTTTGATATTGCAAGCGAACACAAGCATCAAGGTATAATTAAACTGAGATGACCTAATCATTTCTTGTGTAAACAAACAAGAATTAACCACTTTCCTATGTGAATTGGAATGTCATCCATGATACTTTGTAGAGAATTTCCCGTGATGATTCACATAGTAATTATGATTAGTTCACAGACAGCAGACAAAGAAAATACCATTTCTTCTTCTTGACTTCTCTAGTTCAATACATCATTGAGTTGCTCCAAATAAATGATAACAATGATAAAAGTACAACTTATCCAAATTTTGCTTAAAGTATTTCAATCATTATTTAGATTAGATCATCCATCTTGATTTTGTGATGTTTTTATGTTTTTGAGATTTTGGATCAAACTAACCTAAAGACCTATCCTAGGGGCCTCAAGGGATGATCATATATTAACCTTGCATACGTTATACACACAGAGACCACGTAGTTTGACTAACTCAGACTCCTATTTTTGGATTTTTGAGACCGACTTTTTGACTCATTTTTGGTTTTTCTGTTGTGATATGGATGTTTGATGTGTTTCCGATGGTGATTGATATGCCATGTTGGTTTGTGCTTCGATTGTTTGGTTTTTCTAATTGTTGTTTTTCCATTTGATTAAGCTCAAGTTTATGTTGCCCCCAATGATTTTCAGATGTTGCCCCCAAGCTAGGGTGAGACATGATCATGTGATATGATAGGATAATGGATGTAAAATGATGGTGTAAGGAATGGCCATGATATTTGTCCAAATAGATAGGAGAGCTTATTTGAATCACAAATAGTGTATGTTACCAGGTTTTTACCATATGTTTTTATTGCACTTTTTCATTCTTTTTTTTTTTTGAGATTTTTTGTCATCAAGACACCTGTTTGCCAGGTTTTCATCAAGATAACCATTTTTTGTAGATACTATTGATAGGTTCATCAAACAGATTGCCTTCAAGTGTTGACAGTTGATATTCTCTCAATCCATACACTGATGTGATTACAAAAGGACCTAGCCAGTTAGGTTCAAACTTCCCTTTCTTTTCTCTATCCTACTGATTCCTAGGGTTTTCTTTTAGGACCAAATCTCCCACTTGAAAGATTCTAGGTTTTACCCTGTGACTGTAACTCCTTGACATTCGCTGCTAGTAGGCCTTCAAATGATTAACCGCTTGTTGACAACATTAATCCAATAGTTCCAATTCTTGTAGCCTAGAGACTTTGTAATCCTCATCTGCTATGATACCCTTCAGTGAATCACAGAGTGATGGTATTTCTACCTCAATTGGTAGAATGGCCTCTGATCCATACACCAAGGCGTATGGTGTAGCTCCTGTCATTATTTGGATGTTGGTTTTGTAGGCCCATAGTGCAGGATTTAACTGAACATTTCAATCACGTCCAACATCGTTTACCATCTTCTTTAGTATTTTTAGGATTGTCATGTTTGAGGCTTCTGCTTGTCCATTTCCCTATGGATAGTATGGTGTTGAAAAATGATGTTGAATATGGAATTGTTCACATAATTCCTAGACGTCCTAATTTTTAAAAGGCCTACCATTGTATGTGATAATGGATTGAGGTACCTCGTACCGATGGATGAGGTAGTTGAGTATGAAAGATGAAATATGTTTTCCAGTGACAGTTATCAAAGGAACTGCTTCTATCCATTTTGTGAAATACTCTCTTGTTGCGATGATGAACCTGTGCCCATTAGATGAAGAAGGATTTATTTTCCCTATCAGGTCCAGTCCCCATTGACAAAATGGCCATGTGGATGTGAACGGTTGTAACGCTTGCACCAGCGCATGAATTAGATTACCATGAATCTGACATTTTTGACACTTTTTAACATATTGATAGGCCTCCCTCTCCATGTTCGGCCAGTAATACCCTAAACAGAGGAGTTTCTTAGCTAGGGTTAGCCCACTTGAATGGGTCCCACAAATACCTTCATGGACCTCTCGTAAGGATGTTTCAAATTCGTGATGCTCCAGACACCAGAGAAGAGTACCATCTAGACCTCGAAGGTAAAGGATGTCAGTGATTAATTTATGTTGCATAGATTAACGGATAAAGTTATGCTTTTGGTTTCTAGAGAGATCAAGAGGAAGAATGTTATCTTTGAGGTAAGTATAGATCTCTCCATATTGTGAGGGTTGAGTGTTGGTTATTTGGCATATGGTCTATGAATCAGGATTATCGTATGCAGGATTAGATACTTGTTCAACCATAAACTCATATCGATCTTTCTTTTCTAATAATTGTAAGGGAGGCAATTGTCGCCATGGCATCTACAGCTTTGTTTTATGCCCTTGGCATTTTCTCAAACTTGACATCCATGAAGTAATTTTTAAGATCGTCTATCATTTGCTTATAAGGCATGAGCTTCTCATCCTTTGTTTGATACTCGTCATTTACTTGATAGATGACAAGTTGTGAATCCCCATACACTTGCATTTCTGTGATTTTCCATTCAATAGCTACTTTCATGCCAATAATCAATGCTTCATACTCAGCTATATTGTTTGTACATGGAAACATTAACCTATAGGATCTTGGAATGGTGTGTCCTTGAGGTGTGACAAATAGAATTCTTGCACCAGCTCCTCTTTGTGTATATGATCCATCAAAATAGAGCCTCCATTGTTGTGTTGTAATATTCAGGATGTCGACATCTAGAAATTCAATGTTCATTGGATGATGATCCTATAATGGAGCTTCAGCTAGTTGATCCGCTATTACCTGTCCTTTGATGGATCTCCTATTGACATATTGGATGTCAAACTTGCTTAAGATCATGACCCATTTTGCAAATCTCCATGTTAGAGCAGCTTTACTAATTAGGTATTTCAATGGGTCTATTTTTGTTGAGCCTAACGGTATGAGTCAACATGTAGTGTCACAACTATTGGGTTGCAAATACCACTTCCAAACAAGAATTTTCTATGAATGTATAGTTTATTTCATATCCATTGAGAGTCCTATTGATGTAGTAAACTGCTTGTTCTTTTCCTTCAGAATCCTCCTATGCTAATAGAGCTCCTAAAGATATGTCAGTTGTTGTGATATATAGTAATAGTGGTCTTTCTACTAGGGGTGGCATGAGTATTGGAGGTGACACCAAATACTGCTTTGTCTAACTAAAATTTGTTTCACAATTATGATCCCATTTGAATGAAACATTTTTATGAAGTAGATGATTAAATGGGTGACTCTTATCTGCCAGTTGGGAGATAAATCTCCTGATGGATTGTAACCTGCCTTGTAGGGACCGTAATTGACTGATATTTTTAGGCGGCAACATCTCCATTATTGCTTTAACCTTAGTTGGATTTGCTTTAATACCTTTTTCTGACACTATGTAACCAAGAAGTTTTGTTGATGTCACCCCGAAGACACATTTCTTTAGGTTCAACCTTACATTGAATTTTTCCAATCTAGTGAATATTTTATCAAGTATTTCCAGATGTCCTTCACTGGTGTGTGATTTTTCTAAGATTTCATCCACATAATATTCCATGAAAGTATGCATCATGTCGTGAAAAATTGCGGTCATTGCCTGTTGATATGTCGTACCTTCATTTTTCAATCCGAAGGGCATGACATTCCAGCAGAATGTACCCCAAGGACAAGTGAATGTTGTCTTTTCTTGATCTTCAGGTGCTATTTTTATTTGATTATATCTTGAGAAGCCATCCATTATAGATAACTTGGCATGTCATGCTATTAGATCAACAATTATGTTAATGTTGGGCAAAGGAAAATCATCCTTTAGGCATGCCTTGTTTAAATCCCTGAAATCTGTGCATATTTTGATACTATTATCAGGTTTGGATATTGGCACAATGTTTGAGATCCATTTTTCATAATCTATGGACTTGATAAAACCTGCATCCAATAATTTCTTCAGCTTAGCTTTAACCATAAGGGTGATGTGGGGATGCATCTTTCTCAATTTATGTTTGGCCGGTTTGATTCCCTTTGGTAGTGATAGATGATGCATTAGGAGTTGTGGATCCAATCCCGGCATGTCAAAATAAGACCATGCAAAATTTATGTGTCACTACTCAAAGAATCTGGTGAATGTAGGCTTCTCCTATTCTATCATGGATGCTGCTAGATGTAAGATCTTTTCCTTTTCAGTTGTTCCCAAATTTATAGACTGTGTCGGCTCTACCAGTACTAATGATTTGTCATGGTAATGCTCTGGGAGAGTGTCAAATCTTCCATCCTTCAGTGCCTCAGAAAGGTTTTCACTATTGGATGCGTTCTTTATTTTTCTCTTTCAAAGTCTAATGCTGCCTAAGAGAGGTTTTCACCATTAGATTTATTTATCCTGTTATCATTTTTGCAACTAAAATATTTGGCACCCTCCTATTGTAGAGCATCGATATGAGTGTTATGGATAGTACTTGTATCAATTTCGTCACTGCAAAGATAATTTATGATGGCATCATCGTTTGAAAAGACTAGTATAAGAATAGGTTTGATGGGTTCCCAATCAATAAGTTCAGGGTACATTAAAGGTAACAAGTCATCAGATTGAATAAGGTCAACTTTTGTAAGTGTCATGATAGCTAGGTGTTCAAAATTATTGGTAGGAAGTTCGAGGTCTATGACAGTACTCACCTCCAAGTTTTCTAACTCACTCGATGTTTGATCATCCTCGCTTGAGTCATCAATATTTGTTGATCCCATAACAAATGTTCTATTTCCTAGACTTTGTCCCTCCTCTTGTAAGGGTGTATATACTTGGATAACATCAATATTTTTGTAAGTATAGGATGTAGCAGATAGATAATCCCATTCATATTCATTGAAGTCTGTGTCAGAGCCATCTCTCATTTGTGGTATCCTTTCTACTGCTTTTTGGGTTTCTTCCTCTTTTTGTTTAGTTATGTAGCCTATTCTTGTTTTGTCTTTAGGCTATAATGTTAGAGGTTGAATGGGTTCAATAATACCATCCTTTCTCTTGCCAATTGGTCCCTGACCTTCGTAGCCCATTTTCTCTAAAATGGCCTTCCCTTTTCCATACTAATCTATTTTGATGCTGGCATTCGCTAATGTTGACTCTTCCTCATCTTTGTATAACCAATTGAGAATGGCTTTGTCTTCTGACTCATCTTCAAGTGTACCTACTTTTATAAACCTTTCATTTAGAGTTGTGATGGGTTGTGATGAACTTGGAGTAATTAATATGGGTTGTCCGTATGTTTTTGGTGATGATAGCAACTGTGATAGGCACAAAGATTGCTCAAGAGAATATTCTCCCAAGACCTTTTCATTTATCTGAACCTTTTCTTAAATTTATTGCGATAATTCATTCATACGACCTTTAGTGTTTGATGTGTCTGCAATAGTTGTTTCTTTCTCTAGATTCTTCTTCACAACCCATTTAGATATGAAATTGGGTTGGTTGTCAACAATGGATGAAGTGGAAGTATTGACTTCTCTGTTATGAGGTACCAGAGTGTCTTGAGTTTCTTTTAACATGTTGCAAGTCTGTGGATTATTGCTATCAACTGATATGGTAACCTCCTATCCATTTATTGGAAATTTCAGACATTAATGGTATGTTGAAGGTATCACTTGCATGTCATGGATCCATGGATGACCCAATAGTATGTTTTATGTTAGATCCTTGTCTAACACTTGACAAACAATGTTTTTGACAATCAGCCCTACCAGAATTGGAAGTATAATAAGCCCTTTGGAAGACCTTTCCTCTTCATCATATGCCTTTATTGTTATTTTTCTCTTGGCATCAATGGCATTGTCAGCATAGCCTAGTGCATGAATCAATTTCAAGGTACAAATATTTAAACCAGCTCCTCCATCTATTATAACACGCTTGACATGATGTTTATGGATCAGAACTTCTATATGCAAGGCCGCATTTTAGGGGTGATTTAAAGATACATCATCTTATTCAGATAACAACAGACAATGAGGTGTGGTCAGATGTCCCACCATGGCTTGGAATTGACAAACATCCAAATTATTAGGGACTGTTATAGCTACCAGAGCCTATTCTAAAACTTCTTTATGTGATGGTGAAATTTTGAGAATTTCTAGAATGGATATTTGTGCGGGTATCTTTTGTAATTGGTCCACAATATTGTATTAATGTGATGGGGGAGTATTGTTGTTGGAGGAAATTCCTTTCAGTATTACTCTAGACTACCCCCTTGTCGCTATATTGACTTTTGGATGGTCCTATGTTTCCCTGATTTTTAGGACATTGATTTGATTATCAAATGTGTTTGTGCTTGGCATTATGTTCAGGGATTCAATGTCATTGATGTTTGTGTCATCTTTTTTATTATCAATGTCATTTTTCTCTACCTCAGAAAGAAAAAGAATGGTGGTGTCATAGACATAGTTTATACTTTTTCCCTTACCACTAGAAGAAGACTCTCCTTTTTCATAGTTGGGTAATGGATTGGTAAATCCAGTGTGATCATTGTTTGTCTAATTCCCTTTGAAAAACACCTTCTTGGCTTCAATCAAGTCTTGTATTAGGTGTTTTAGTTGCATATAGGTGTTTGTTTTATGTCCTTTATTCTTATGGAAATTTCAATAATCTGCATCCTTCCACTAGGATTTTTTTACCTTTGGCTCTCAATTTCGAGCTTCTGGTAAAGTAATAAGTTTGTTTGCAATGATTTCTCTCATTGTTGATTCCAATGTTTGTCCTAATGGGGTGAATTTTTGTCGATTGGATTGTCTTTGGTATGATGGTCGAGATTCTCCATTGTTGGTGTTATTGTTTTGAATAGTGCTCTGATTGTTGTTTTGGTTTTCATTTTGATTTGTTTTGACAGTTGATGTTGTCAAATTGAATACTGGTTTTATATTGTCAGTTGTAGGTTCATTGCTTCCAGTATTTCTATTTTTCTACCAAAATTTTAGCTTGTCGTTGCTTCCATAGTGATTTGCATCGTTGGATGTTTCATTGTAGTGCTTAATCACTCCTCGTTTGACTAGGGCTTCTTCAATTTTGATCCCATTCTCAATTACTTTTTTGAATGTTAGGGGACATTGCAATTCGAGTCTATAACTCATCTGATCATTTAAGTTGTCTATAAATAATTCAATCTTCTCCTCTTCAGGTATAGATCAAGGATATCTAGCGAACAAATTTCTCCATCGTTGTAAGAATGATATGAATGTCTCACCATTTTTCTGTTTCAAGTTATATAGATCCTCTATGGTTACGTCATGTGCTATGTTGAAGGAGAATTGAGAAATGAATTTGTTGACCAATTCTTCGAAGGATCTAATCCCTGGTTGTAATTTTGAGAACTACTCCATACAATGGGCCCCCAAACTCCTAGGAAATAACCTCATGAGGTATGTATCTTCTTGTGCAAACTCGAGGCTCATTGTTCTAAATTCCCATACATGATCAATCAAGTCTGATTTTCCATTGTATTTGTCATATTTAGGAAACTCACAATGCCTTGGGAATGGTATCATATCCACACATGGTTGAAAAGGGTAAGGAAAAATTTCCTTTAATAAATATTTTTTTGTGGTTCCTGTTTGCATGTTTTGAATATGTTGTTGTAGGGTTTGCATTTGAGCTGTCAAAGCGACTACTTGATCTATATCCTGGGTGTGGTTTGGTTCTATTTCATTGATTCTAGGTGTTTCCTTCAACCGATTGATGTCAAAATCTTTCAGAAGTTTGGCACCTAACTCTACTAAAATCAAGAGGTATTTCTCCATCTCTTGTTCTAAGACCTTTTCCATAAATTTATGAAAATTTGGGTCTTGTTGGGAATTTTGTATATCATCTTGTGTTATTTTGTTGTTTTCATGTTGTTGGTATCAAAAAAAAGGGTTTTCTTCAATCATGTTTAGATTTTCGGTTTCCTTCTCTCTGAGTTTTTGTCTTTGCAACCTTGTTAAGATTGGCATACAATTTTTGGTTGTTTTCCACTAAACTTAGATCTTCTATGTGGTGTTAGTGTCAATTTGATTTTAAAGAAGCCCAATAGAATGATGTATTCTATTGACGAGGCTAAGTTAAAATTCCTGATTACCGAGTTTTGTTACATGATGGTAGGATGTCAAAATCCTGATGAGGAAACTTGGCTCAATAATCCAGGTTTTGTTTTGATAATTGGACACTTTGTATTTTGCAAGATCTGGTTTTTTGTTTAAAAATAATTAACTTGTAAGAACCTACTTTGTTTCAAGTTTTTAGGACACTGTCTGATCTGTAAAATCTTTCTGACTAGTAAAATCCTATGTTTCTAATGTCAATATGTCTGACAGTTGTTTTGGAAGATTCTCTATTTTTTTTTGTGGAAGCATTAATACAGAGGGCAGAAGCACTAAAACAGAATGCAGAAGCGCTAGAATTTTTGGTAAAAGCATTGTAAAATAGTGTATAAGCACTAAGACAGAGCATAGAAGCGCTAAAAGACCGACTATAATTGACACTAGCAATGTTTGATAATGACAGAGCGCTATAAAATTAATTAGAAGCACCGAAACAAATGCTAGAAGAGCTATGTTTGACTGTGTAAGTGCTAAAAGATGGCTCAGAAGCACTAGAATGGTGCTGAAATTGGAATTTTCTAACAGAGTTTTTTTTGTTGTTGACAAAAGTGTTGTAAGATTGCTCAAAAGCGCTAAAACAGAGGGTGGAAGTGCTATAGTTTATGTTTAATGCCAAGCAAGGGGTGGCAATATGGGTCTCTCAGCTACTATATCTGCTTTCTCTCTTCATCATCCAAGACTATGGATGTTGTGAGGAATTGTTGGGGTGTTTCGTTCTTTTCAAAAATAAATGTTCTCAAACTACTGATAATGTCAGTTTGAGTGCCTTCAATGTGTACATTACCGAGCTGAAATATTGGTGTGGTTGGCCCTGGTTGTTGAACGAGAGTTGTAGGTCGCCAAATGGTCATAAGGTATGTTGTATGATGGTTTCAATACATTATTGTAATGTCATTCATTACCTATTCCCAAGCAGGAGGTAGTAACATGGGTCTTCCTACTGCTATGTTTATCTTTTCTTCTTCTTCGTTCAGAATGATGGATGTTGTAAGAAACTAATGGGGTGTTTTGTTTTCCTCAAAAATAAATGCCCTCAAGTTACTAATAATGTCGGTTTGACCATTTTCAAGATGTATAAGGCTAGGTTGTATGATAGGTGGTATAAGGCCTGGTTGTTGAATGGGAGTTGTAGGTCACCAAATGGTCATGTGGTGGTAACTCCTTGATTTTGGATGTCAACCTAAGGTTTCCAAAGACTTGTCTATCGTAAGAACTAATCAGGTCTGGTGGAGTATTTTATGGCGGGTTGTGGAATGAAGGATTGACGAATATGTTGACTATGGTTAGATTCCTATGAAAGAGCGCTTCTCTAAATATAGGCTTGTGAATTCAAAATTTCTACAGCATAATCATCAATGTAACCCCTATCAAAATCATGAAACCTATGGAGGAATGTTCTATGATGAAGCAAAGTCTTCCTATTCTGATACAAGAAATGTCTTCTTTGCAAAAATGTCTATAACTAAGTGGTGTCTTAGGTTTTCTAATTCTCTTGGCAAGAGATTTTCTAACAAACTTAGTGGTTTTCCAATCTCTAATCATATATTCTCAATTTTGATTTTGTTCGATTTGTTTGTATTTTTCAGGATGATCTTTTATTTTAATTTTAATGATTTTGGAATACACAGCACTCAAATGAAGATAGTTGTTTTTAACAGTTTTAATCTAAACAGATAGTGTATGTTCAAAAGAACCACACATGGTCCTATTTTCACTGGTTTGATAACAATAAATCACTTCAAACAGGCTCACTCTTAATAGTCAAAAGGTCATTGTTATACTCAATAGCCCACATCTTAAAATTGTGTCATCTCACACAGTCATGTCACCCCTTAGAGGGCGACCGTGTTTTTTTCTTTTCCAGGTGTGTACTCAAGGTTAGATTTCTCGATCCCCTAAGCAAACAGTCTGTTGAAATTATATGGTGAGTGTCTTGGGGGCAGATTCTTCCCTCCCCTTGCACTACGAGTATTACAATGTCTGGTTACTGACTCAGTTGGATACTACACTAGGTTCTTAGAAAGGGTTTCCGTTCAGAGCGAAAATAATAAACTCCCTCGAGTTTTAGGGATGGTTATCTTGCACACTTCCAGCAAAAGTGGGTTTCCCCATATTTGCTTTAAATTTTATAGTGGGGTGGAAAAACCTAGCTTTGGTTTAAACCCACTTAGGTCATTCTGATAGGGTGAGTACTTTTTCCCACTACAACAGGCCTTCTAAAGGATGTAATAAAACTTGAAGAATGCATAAAAAGGATGAGTCTGGCTTTTTGAATCACCCAGTTAAGGGGAGAGCATATGCCTATCAACCATACAAACACAGAAATCACTTGTTCAATTTTAGAGCCCAAATGAACAAAAAAATTAATCTATGTGAAGATGTTGCTTCTCAATAAGATGTTGCTTCACAATGAAGATGTTGCTTCACAATGAAGATGTTGCTTCACAAAAAAACATGGTGTTCATTTTTTAAATCCCAAATTGAAAAGTCAAGTGACTACCCTAGATTGATAAATTTTTAATCCAAATGAAAATGTGACTATCCTAGGATTGATTCATTTTTAAACCAACTAAAGAAGTGCCTATCCTAGATTGATTCTTTTTAAACCAACTGAAGAAGTGCCTATCCTAGATTGATTATTTTTAGTCCAACTGAAGAAATGAAATTTACTAGTCATGGATGCGTCGGATCCAAAAAATGAATTACACAAAAGCGCTATGATAGTGGTCAGAAGTGCTATAGAAATATTCAAAAGTGTTATAGAAATAGCCTTAAGCCCTATATAAATCACCCAAAGTGCTATGGTATTTTACAAACATGCTAAAACAGATGTTGGATGTGAACCGTCGGCCTATGCTAGAAGGTAAGATCAAAGCGCTAAAACAGTCCTTCAAAGTGCTATACTTTTCTTCTGAAGCACCAGAACAGAATTTAGATGCGCTATAGTTTGTCTCAGAAGTGCTATAGAATCTTTTGATCATGCTAAAACAATTTACGCTAAATTCTTGTACAAAAACTTTCCAGAAAAACTTGTTAAAAACATGGGGTACAGCCCTATGGTGGGCGCTATAATGTAAGTGTGAATAAGTAAAAAGTAAAAGAACAACTAAAACACTTCTTAATAAGATATTAGATCAATATTAACATGAATTAAACTAATTTAAAACACTAAAAATCCTGAAGACATCTCATTGTCTCCTATCTCCAAAGATTTATCAAGTTACAAAAGCTCTCAAATTTGTAAGCACCGTAACTATTTAAAATTCCTATCTAGAGAACGAAATGGATGCTAAATGCAATGATGTGATGATTGCTAATGATTTCTAAGTGATATGAAGCTACTGTAAACTATCCTAACATGAAACCTGCTAAATGGAAGCTATAGTAAAAACTAATGATGCTACCGTGATTCTAAATCTACTAATGCTATGATGCTATGATAATATGATAAATGGTAATTGATGCTAATGACAATGATAATGCTTAAGATGCTTGAGTGCTAAATCTTGCAGAGTATGTTTGCATAAAAGATGATAATTCTCAAGATCCTTTTCATGCTTTAGAAGGCTGTATATATAGATTTTCAGCAACAGTTTTGCACAGGGGTAACACAGCAGAGGCTGAGATTAAATTTGAAGATTTGAATGGTAAGAGATGAGAAGGTGGAGCTGATCATGGGGACTGTTCCTCCCCATGAAAACACCAGGCAAGATGAGAGGAAAGATTTGAGGAAGAAAATTGAGAGGATTGCCTGCAGGTTTGTCCCTGAGGCTTTTCCTGCGAATGCTAGTTAAATTAATTAGATTTGAAAAATCTAATTTTATTGGTGAGTGAATAGAGGGATTTGATTTATGCTTTTATTTAAATATTTTTGATTTATTTAAATTAGCAAAAGGGGAGATAAATAATTTAATTAAATAAACTATAGAAGTTTGTTTATTAAATTAAATAGAAGAAGTATGATAATTAAACAATAAAGTATAAAGCTTTATTTAATTAATTAAGATTGAATATGATGTAATAATTAAATAATGCCAACTATAAAGTTGTTTATTTAATTAAAACTCAAGAAATAGGAGAATTTAGAATGTGAACTATTTAATTTATTTAATAGTAGATGAATTTGAATATGATAATTAAATAAAACAAAGTGAAATTCGTTTATTTAATTAAGACAAAAATAATAAAATAAAGATTGAAGAATTATGATGAACTATTTAAATAAATATTTCCTATTTATTTAATAGTAGAAGATTTTAAGGATTAATTAATTAAATAAGTCGTATTTAATTAATCAGATTTCTTCAGACCATTTTTAGGTGTATACAGCACTCCCTTTAACTAATCTCTACAACCTTTTGTGCAATCTGCCATTAATGACTATCTTCAAACACCTTCAAGTATGCCCTTATAACTCTTCTTAAAATCTCATGTCTTGCATGAGATTGTTTCCCCTTTTATGACTGTGATCATGCATAACTCATAAAAAGTAATTGAAGTCAAAGGTTCTAATAATACTTATGAGGATGAACAATACAATATAGGTTAGCACTATGGATCACTCAAGGTTCCATTTAATAAGGAGAAGTTAGAGGTCATCTTACATAGAAATGTATTGTTAGTAGGATTTCTCCTAGTCGATGAACATGTCACCATAGCTTCACAAGATTTCCTTGTATCTACTTAACTCAACATATCCATATGTCACTAAGCCCAAGATTGGCTCTCAATAGAATATATCAATAGGCAACCATAAAAGTAGGAATCTATCATACTTGTAGTTATACATATAATCCAAGGGTGGGTACAAAATTCATAGTTAACAAAGAAGTTTTCAAATAAGAATCACATACAAAATTCATTAACAAGGATTGAAAGGATTTGAAACTAAGCTCAATATGACCACAAGAAACATTAATAATCTCATGACATAATACAATGACACACCTAATACTATTACCAATGTACTATGAATGAAAACACTCAAAAAATACTTACCAGACCACAACCTCAACTATCATGATTGAATGAAATATGAACCCCTACACCTCAATCAACATAATCTAATGTACCTATTGCACCTTTTATTTGATATAGCAACATGAAATCATACCAAATGAGGCATGAATCACCAATGAGATCATGATATGGTTAGACACAAAAAAATAAGAATGAATACATAAGAAATCATGTTTTTTAAGATAATAAAGGATGACAAAATTCATACAATATTTCCTATCTATAATGTTTGCAGCTCTCCTCTTCTTCAACATGATAGAATGAAAGAATAAGTGAATATAAAAATAAAGACTTGAATTTAAAGAAAATAAGAAGTAGAGCATTGACATAAGTAATATGTACATGTGAAAGGCACATAGCTTGGTCAACACTAGAAGCAATTTGATACATCATGAAATTGGCAAGGTAGTGGATGAAATTAGAAAGGTAGTGAGTTGTTTGAAAAATTGGGGTCTCACAATGATGTACACCATCGTGAGACTCCATTTCTTGGACCCATTTTTTCAAACAACCCACTACCTTTCCAATTTTACAAAATTGGCAACATCACCGTGAGATCCCATTTCTTGCACCCATTTTTTCAAATAGCCCACTATCTTGCCAATTTCACTGAATTGGCAAGCTAGTGGGCCCACTACCTTGTCTATGCTATGCATTGAACCAAAACATATAATCAACCCAATATTCATATGTAAACTTCAAATCAAAACATATGTACAAACTTGGAACCAAAACATATGTAAACTTGAAATATAAAAAATGAAAGGTCTAACTATCAACTAATCTTGATGTGCATACTCTAAATTTTAATACAAGTTAATGTGCATACTTATAAATTAATAAGAACTAATGTCCATAATTACAAATTAATCCAATGAACCATCTAGGTTTTCTCTACTCTTTATTGTGTCAAGTATTGCCTCATGGTCGGACTCACGCACCTTCCACAAGGTCTTGTTCAAAGGCCTACCCCCATATTTGATCAAATGAACATTGGATGCCACGACAAGGTTCAAGTAATGAAAAATATTTTAATGCATGTCAAAGTCCTGAAACAACCAAACATTAACACTCTTATGTGGGTACCTTCTAAGTCACGTTCTAGTAACAACCACTAATCCTTTAGAGTATTCGATGTTTTCTCCATCTAGCTTGAGACCCCATTTCTATAAGGCATTTTTTCAAATTTCATGCTAGCTTGTTTATGCTACCACATTGGAAAACTAGTGAGCTCACTAGCTTGTCAAAGGTCACATGAATTTTTTGATGGAATTCTTTAAAGAAATGTGGTCTCGTGGAATGCCATGATTGCAAGATAGGCACAAAATGGAAGCATGGACAAGGCATGTGAATTGTTTGAAAAAATGTCTTGGTAGAAATGTGTGCAAAATGTGGTAGCTCTTTGACAAGCTAGTGATAGAACTAGTTTGTCAATATGGTAGCATAGACAAGCTAGCGGGATGTTTGAAAAAATGCCTCATAGAAATCGGGTCTCACGGTGATGTACCATCACTAGCTACCACATTGACAAGCTAGTTTCCATCTCTAGCTTTTCAAAGCTACCACATTTTGCATACATGTCTACCAAAACATTTTTTCAAACAATTCACATGTCTTGTTCATGCTCCCATTCCATGCCTATCTTGCAATTATGGCATTCCACGAGACCCCATTTCTATGAGGCATTTTTTCAAACAACCCGCTAGCTTGTCTATGCTAAATTGACAAGCTAGTGCGCTCACTAGCTTGTCAAAGGTCACATGAATTTTTGTATGGAATGCCTTAAATAAATGTGGTCTCATGGAATGCCATGATTGCAAGATAGGCACAAAATGGAAGCATGGACAAGGCATGTGAATTGTTTGACAAAATGTTTTGGTAGACATGTATGCAAAATATGGTAGCTTTGACAAGCTAGTGATGGAACTAGCTTGTCAATGCAATAGCATAGACAAGCTAGTGGGTTGTTTGAAAAAATGCTTCATAGAAATGGGGTATCATAGTGATGTACCATCACTAGCTACTGCATTGTCTATGCTACCACATTGACAAGCTAGTTCCATCACTAGCTTTTCAAAGCTACCACATTTTGCATACATGTCTACCAAAACATTTTGTCAAACAATTCACATGTCTTTTCAATGCTTTCATTTTGTACCTATCTTGCAATCATGGAATTCCACAAGACCCCATTTGTATGAGTCATTTTTTCAAACAGCCTGCTAGCTTGTCTATGCTACCACATTGACAAGCTAGTGAGCTCGCTAGCTTGTTAAAGGTCACATGAATTTTTTGATGGAATGCCTTAAAGAAATGTGGTCTTGTGGAATGTCATGATTGCAAGATAGGCACAAAATGGAAGCATGGACAAGGCATGTGAATTGTTTGAAAAAAAAAAATGGTAGACATGTATGCAAAATGTGGTAGCTTTGACAAGCTAGTGATGGAACTAGCTTGTCAATACGATAGAATTGAAAAGGTAGTGAGTTGTTTGAAAAAAAGACTCATAGAAATGGGGTCTCATGGTGATGTGTAAATGTGGTAGAATTGATAAGGTAGTGGGCTCACCGTGACACCCCATTTCTATGAGGCATTTTTTTGAATATCCCACTACCTTATAAATTCTATTGCATTGACACATCATCGTGAGACCCCATTTCTATGAGGCATTTTTTTCAAATAGCCCACTACCTTGCCAATTCTACCACATTGAAAAGCTAGTGAGCTCACTAGCTTGTCAAAGGTCACATGAATTTTTTGATGGAATTCCTTAAAGAAATGTGGTCTCATGGATTCCATGATTACAAGATAGGCACAAAATGGAAGCATGGACAAGGCATGTGAATTGTTTAACAAAAATGTTTTGGTAGACATGTATGCAAAATGTGGTACCATAGACAAGCTAGTGAGCTCACTAGCTTGTAGGGAGTGGGTTGTTACAAGGTAGTGGGTTTTTTGAAAAAATGCCTCATAGAAATGGGGGCTCATGGTGATGTACATCACCGTGAGCCCCCATTTCTACGAGGCATTTTTTTCAAACAGCCCACTGCCTTATCAATGCAGTAGTAGTGGGCTCTTTGGAAGAATGCCTCATAGAAGTACCATACCCAATGTTGGAACTACACCCGTACATCACCATGAGCCCCCATTTCTATGAGGAATTTTTTTCAAATAGCCCACTGCCTTGTCAATGCAGTAGTAGTGGGCTCTTTGGAAGAATGCCTCATAGAAGTACCATACCCAATGTTGGAACTACACCCTAAGGCTCAAGAATAAAAGAAACAAACTAGAGAATATTCAAGAACAAAAGAAAATATACTTGAGAGAATGAAAAAGGATGAGAACGCAAAGGAAAAACTTAAAAATCAAGTAGGGAAATTAACCTCATACTTACATCACCTAGTTGGCCCTATTGACTTAGTTGCACCTTTCCCCATGTTGCTAGTAGCCTTGAATAAAGAGACTTGAAACCCAAACCCAAAAGGAATTATCCTAGCTATGAAAGAGTGGAGAGAAGGGTTACAATCCCTTGTAGGTAAGGTAATCAACATTAAAAATATATCACAACATTAGTGATGAGGTAAGTTTAGAAATAGAGATGAAAACCAAAATAGATGAAGATATATTAATGTGGGAGTATATTCCAATTTTTTAGAGAATGAGGGTCACTCCCTCTATTGAACAAGGTATACAAGCATCAATCAAATCATTGAAAGAAAGGGGGACTGTTTGAAAAAATGTTTTGGTAGACATGTATGGAAAATTTGGTAGCACAGACAAGGCAATCATTTGTTTGAAAAATACCTCAAATAAATGTGGTCTAATACCATTAGACCACATTTCTTTGAGGTATTTTTCAAACAACTGATTGCCTTGTCTATGGTATTTGATAAAATGCTTTGGTAGACATGCATGGAAAATTTGGTAGCATAGACAAGGCAATCAACTGCTTTAAAAAAATCCTCAAAGAAATGTTGTTTGATAAAATGCTTTGGTGCACATCACCATGAGACCACATTTCTTTGAGGCATTTTTTCAAATAGTTGATTGCCTTGTCTATGTTGTTTGATAAAATGCTTTGGTAGACATGTATGGAAAATTTGGTAGCATAGACAAGGCAATCAGCTGCTTGGTAAAACTATTTGATAAAATGCCTCAATGAGATATGTCCTTGTGGACTAGAATGATTGTAGGATATGTACAAAATGGATTTGTTAAAAAGGATTTAGAAAATTTCAAGCAAATGCAATTTCTAGGTATAAAACCAAATTCCACTACATTTTCCAACATCCCCCATGCCTATACCAAAATGTATTATTTGGAAAGGGGTATGCACATCCATAGAAAAGGATTGAGAAATGATGTATTATATTACATACTTATAACTACTCTCATATATATGTGTATGCAAAATGTGGAAGCATACACAAGGTAGGTCAATTTTTTAACAAAATTCCTCAAAGAGATGTGGTTTAAGAATGTAATTGGCAAGTGTAAAGAATTGTGTAGTTTAAAATGTGCCAAGAGGGGCTAAGGTTATAATGGAAAATGAACAATGATGAACATGGAATATGCATAATTACAAAATCAAAGCAAGCCAAAATAGAATTAAGTAAAATGCAAAGAAAATGTGTAAAGACTTCACATACCTAAAAAAAGGAGATTTGAATGGAGGAGTTCTACCTAATTATGTAGCCTTTGTTTCTTCTTGCATCAAACTCCTCAACAATTTGAGTTTTTCATAAGCTTGTTTCCTTTTCAATGTTCAATTGTATACCACTCTTGAATGGAATTGAGACTTGAATTGATATATATCAAATTTGAAGTGAAAACTCTATTATTTCATGCAAAGGTGGTGGAAATTTTATAAAAAAGGTGGTAGAATGTGAAAAATTTGCATGCGCACTTCACAAAAGCATAAAAAGGCTTATTTTTGTTGAAACACATGCATAACCAAGAGAATATAGAGAATGTGGGCCTAAAAATCATGGGTTCATTAAATTTTTACCATTTTTAGAGCAAGACAAAATGTGGTCATGTTATAACACAAGTGTGTTTTGTCTTGCTAGACAAACAGCTACATCTCAACTCCTTCAAAATGCGCTTGCATTATGAAAATGTTTATTTTATATAGGTTTCTTCTCTCTCTCTCTCTATCCTTATCCATCCATCCCCCCTTATCCATCTAGGTCTCTCACTTAACCCTAAACCCTATCCCTAAACCATCAACCCTAGACACTATTCCTTAAACCCTAATCCCTCAACCCTATACTACAAAAATTCTTGATACATCGACCCTTAAACCCTAAACCCTAATCTCTCTCTCTCCCTCTCTCTCAAGTCTCTCCCTCCTCCCACCCCCTCTCCCTCTCTCAGGTCTCTCTCTCTCACACTCACTCTATCTCTCTCACATACCTCTATCTCCCACTCCCTCTCTCTCCCTCTCTCTCAACTATCACTCACACCCTACCTAGATAAGTACCTCTCACTCCAACCCTCTCTCTCTCTCTCAAGTCTCTCCCTCCCACCCCATCTCCCTTTCTCAAGTCTCTCTCTCACTCCCTCTATCTCTCCCCTCCCTCTATCTCCCACTCTCTCTATCTCCCACTCCCTCTCTCTCTCTCTCTCCCTCTCTCTCCCTATCTCTCAGGTCTCTCCCTCAAACCCCCCCCCTTTGTCTCAAGTCTTTCCCTCTAGCACCCTACCTATGTAACTCTCTCTCTCCCTCTATCCCTCCCATCCTACTTGGATAAATCCCTCTCTCCAACCCCCTCCTCTCTCTCTCTCTCTCTCTCTCTCTCTCTCTCTCTCTCTCTCTCTCTCTCTCTCTCTCTCTTAAAATTCTCCCTCCCTCTAAAGACAAACATACATACATATATACATATAAGAAAACATACATGCATACATACAAGCATACATACATATGTACATACAATCTTACATACATACATACATACATACATACATACATACATACATACACTCATACGTACATACAAGCATGCATAGGGTGAAATCACAATACTGTGTATCATTTTTTGCACAAGATGGACATTTACATCAATATTTTTAGCTGAATCTTCATCTTCAAATACCTATAGCAGCTAAACCATTAAGAATCTGAAGATGATGTGAACTAGTGATTTGTGGCAATTTGTGTGTAGATTCTAATTTATTTTTTAAAAATAGTTCCAAAATAAATCATGAATCTTTCAACATCTCCTTTAATAACTAGTTTTAAACAAAAAACACTTTTCAGAAAGTAATGTTTGTGTCATACAACATATAACTTTGTTTTCTATAAAGGATAAAATTCTAATTTTTGAAATATAGATCCTCAACATCAATATCTAGGGAAAGGATATTTTTTCATTTTTTTTTGTTACATATATTTTTTTAATTAATTTTTGAAGTCACTATAACTATAATTTGGACATGTGTGTGTGTTGTATAGCCTAACTTGTTGTTTATATATTGAAATCCAATTTTTCTTTTTTAAGTGAAATAAGGACATCAATACCTAGGGAAAGGGAATTTTTTGAAAAAAAAATTATAATGGCTTACTATTTTTCCACCTCTGTAGAAGAAAGAACTTGATGTTCAAAGAAAAACCTATGTTCAATAAAAATTGAAAATTAAATACAAGATCAAATGAAAACATATTAAAACTATAGTTGTTGGAAAACTTGTTTTGAGGGCTATAGTATTGCAAAAGATAATTTCTAAATGATGTTATTTAATCCCTCAAAAGATAAAGAAAAAATGCTTTTTTCTAGCATTTTGATAGGTGTGAAGGAGACTCCATTGTGGCTATGATTTAATACTAGAGGGGTTTTATCCAAGGGGATTTGATCTAAGGGGGTCTTATCTACCCCTCTTCAATTAAAACCCTTTATATGGAACCTCTCAAGGGTAAAATCATTTGTTTTTCTTAAAAAAGTGATTTCAAGCAAAAATTAGCTTTTCCCAAAAGTGAGACATACTATTGTGGCAGCACCCCATACATACATGCATACATGTCATACAAGCATACATATATACAAACATACAAATATATATATATACATACTGTGGACATCCAAATTTAATCACTTCCATATGATTAAATTTACTGCCTTTCCATCTATCGTATTAATATTAATTTATTAAATTAATATTACACCTGTTGTCTCATATCGGTAAAGTATTTAATTTAATACTTTGTCTTTTACCCTATTCCTCTCTAAATTAAATAAATACGCTAATTTATTTAATTTAGTCTTTTTCCCCTTTTTTTATTTAAAATCAATTTAAAATTCCTCACTTTCTCTCTCCTTGCCACATCCTCCATAACCTTGCCCTAATCTGAATTAATTTAATTAATTCATGATTATGATGTGCATCCTCTTAATCAGAGATTAATGTCACATCCTCCTACATTTGCCACTTGCCTCTAATCTTCCATTAATTAGCCTAATCCAATGTTTGCACAACCTTAACTAAGGTCATTAGCTAGATTTAGCACCACTTTTTAGCCAACCTTTGCATTTACCTTCTTTTGGCATTGACCCCCTTTCCCATGTGAATTTTTAATTCACATTTATTTGTCCTAGATTCCCCTCCTTTATATGTGAATTTTTAATTCACATTCCATTCTTCCAAGGCTTCTAGAACCTTGGACTTGTCACAATCTCCACATGTGACCAAGTCCCACCTTTTGGAGCCCACCTTTTACCCTCTAGATCATCCTAGGAATGTGAATTTTTAATTCACATTTATATCCCCAACCACCTTTCATTTTCCCATGTAGATTTTTGAGGAATTCCAAAATTCCTCAAATGTCCCTTTCACTCCCACTTGGAGACAAGGAATCCCTTTTTGAGGAAATCTCCTCACTCCCCAAGGTGCATGTCCTTCCTCCACCTCATGTACCTTTTTGACAACTCACCTCCATCTCATATCCCTTGGCCACTTCACCCTCCACATGTCAAGATGTGAGGGCTTGTGGGTTCTCAACCCACCATAGCCCTTCATCTTGACCTTGTTGGATCAATCTTGACCGTTGAATTCTCTAGAGAATTCAAGTTTCTCTATAAATACCCCCTCCTCAAGGGCATTTAGGGGACTTAGTCATTTTTGCAACTAAATGCTGCCATTTTGTGCACTCATCTAGCCTTCAATTACATTCACTTGTATCCAAGCATATAGTTAAATCCTCCATTTTAGCCACATCAAGAGCCATCAATGAGCACACATGTCATTCCAAGCAAGGGCCAATCAAAGAGACATCAACAGCAAGGAAGGTAAATCATTTGTGTCTTGTTTTATCTATTTTCCTTCTTGTTTTGTCACTCTTTTGGCTAATCTTGAGGTGTCCTTGGTCTTTTATCATTCGCATCTTCAGTTAGTTTGCACATTAAAGTAGGATAAAATTCTAAGGTATACACATATATTTAATAGAATAGCATTAAACACAAAGCAAGACATAACACGAGTGTGTTATAATGCACTCATGTTATGTCTTGCTAGGAAAGTCTTGGGCACAAACACAAAAATATGTCAAAACTATGAAATAATGCGAGTGCATTATAATGCGCTCGCATTATTTCTTGCTTTGGGAATCCCCAAGCCTTAGACTTGGTATTTTCTTTGGAATACCAACCCAAAGGCTTGGAGTGCCTTCCCAACATTCAAAGACGTGTTTTTGCAAATTCTACAATATTTCACATAATCGTGTTTGTGTTAAGCATCAGGTTTGCATGTGTTTTAAGGTCGAACAAATCGAACACCTAGGTAATGTTAGGCTCTCTCTTAGCTATCTAACAATGTAATTTTTTTCACATTTTGACAATGTTAAGCCTTTGATCTATACTTTCTTTTGTTTGTGTCTTTTTTTGGAAAAAACTAGTGTTTGGTATTTTTTTGTTATAAATTAATCGTTCATCAAAATTTCAAATATATTACATTTTTAGAAACTAGACTCAATTCTACACATATTAAAAAAATGATTTTTAATTAGTTTCCAAAATTTATAGGGGTAGCATGGCCAAAATTCTATTTTTCAAGAAGCATCCACTTTGAAAATTAGTAAAAAATCATATATTCATTAAAAATTATCAAAAAAATCGGGCATAAACTACATACTATTAGCTAATTTCTCACTGAAGCGATTTTAAAAATACAAACAAAAAAAATTAACCTTTTGAGGGAGCTACAAAAGTTGTTATGTTATGTTTTTTGACAAAAATAGCACCAATTTTTGTGTCCCCCTCTTTTGAACACCTTAATCTCAACCATTTTCAAAAAAAAAATAGTAGTTTAGAAAAGTAATCTTGGAGCACTACAATCCTTTTTTTTCTTGCATCTCAAAATTTTGAGTGTAACTATCCTCAATTTCACGTCCAAGATTAGTATTTCCTAATTTTAGAAAAAAAATTGGCCACTTAAGACCCCTTTTTGGCCTCCCATATTTTGCACTTACCCTTTAGTAGATCACAACACTCACCCAAGATGATATTGAGCTTACAATTAATACAAGAGTAATTTCTAGACTTTTGGGTCTCCTTACAAAGGTAGCATATTGTATAAAATAAGAATAAACTTATGTTATTATTAGCAGTATTAAAATCAAGATTCATGAGTGGGTGGAATACTTTGTGGATCTTGATTGTATAAATTTTCTTACTAATATGATTGCATTTTTCAATAAATTCCTTATACAAAATTTCCTTAAATTCTTTGAGAGGATTTTAAAGCTCATAAAAGAGAAAAATAAAGATCCACACATTTCCTAAGCTACTAAGCTCAATGATTTCATTATAAACCAAGCACAAGCATTCTTATTAGTTGTTTTCATCAAAGACTAGATCTAAAGCACTATAATTACATGCATTTCCTCCTAAGAAGTCTCATATTGGTTTGTCAATACATACAAGAGAATGAAGTTGAGATAAAAATAAATAAATAAAATTGAATGCCATATAAAATTTGAACTCTCTTTTCCTTGAAACACAAAAGTTCAATGGTGTGAAATTTTTTGAGTGTAAATTTTTTTGTTTATATAATCCTATATATATATAAAAAATTAGTGTATAATTCAATTATATTTCACTTAAAAATTCACTAATTATTTGGAGATAAAACAACTAAAACTAGTTTTTGTTGTGCCTTTGACACACATGCACTGCTCAAACCAGCGACCCCCTCTTTTTGTTTTGCCTCCCCCGGGTCGATTCACGCTTTCCTCTTTTTTTGTGCCCCTATTTTTGAGCTGAGGATGGTCATGTGCCTTAAAATTTTCCAAATCCATCTTGACCAAGTCACCCACCCAAGTTTTAGAAGGTTTCAAGGATTTGCGATAAATGTCTTACAGGTTTCTGCCCTGCAAAAGCCTCCTTGTCCTTCGTCGTATGTGGGTCCCTCATTGTGGGTTTTTGTGTCTGCTTTGTCATTTTTAATGGCATTCTTTGTGCGTCCTCCTGCAATGGAATTCTTGTGCACTTCTTCTGCATTCAAACCCTCCGCAGGACTTTTCTCTCGCAGCTTTTGGCCATTGGGTTTCCACATTCCCACCTAACCCATGTACGATGAGAGATTGTCATTGATGGGAACATTTATGGTGAATTTTTCTATATAAACCCCCATCCACCTATCATTTTCACTGGCTATTTTTGAATTTGGAAGGCAAGAGAGGTAGCCGCGCATGCAAGGAGAATTCAAAAACTCAAGTTAAGGTTGCTTCCTCCATTCATGGCTGGTAGGTATGTGTCCATGCTTTCACTCAGTTCTATGCATCTAGATTCGTTATGAGGGTATGCATCCAAGGTTTTTTGGGGCATTCAAAACTTAAACTCAGACAAACCCTAGGTCGGCATGGTATTGGGTTATGTTTTAAAGCATTCAAAACTCTCGTTGTAGATTTTCAATTTGGGAGACCTGTCCCTAAAATGTTGTTTAAAGCGGAAAAAGCAACCATGACCCCCACCCCACCAACCTCCGTGCTTGAACCTCCAAGCCCTAAAAGATGAAGAAGTGTCCAGTGCACATTTCAGACTCTGCGACAACCCACGTGAGAGTGTCCATCGGCTTCCTTCCCTTCGAGTTCCACATGACGTTATTTCGTTTCTTTTCAAGCAGCATGTTTAAAATCACTTAGTTTTGAAGATGTTGCAGATTCCATTATGTGGAGATCCATTGGAAAGACTCTGCCTCACCTACATCATTGTCCATAGCTAGGCTCATATGGCCTCCTGCATTGCAGTCTCTGCACCCTTCACTTCCACTTGCATCAACCAAATCATTGAAAATCTTTAAGTCCAACACTTTCATAGGACTCCTTTTGCGGGCCATTGTTGGTGGAACTCCGCCCACCTTCGTCGTCCCTAACGGCTAACCTCACATACCTCTTTGTCTTGCTGATTCCATCCCCATCATTGTGTTAAATCAAACCTACCATTGAATCAACCAAATCTTAGGACTTTGCAGGGACTACTATGTGGGATTTTGAGTGCGGGCAGTCACCCCACCATGGTCATTTTAAACATAAAATCTTCACGAATTTCCACCCTACACCCTGTGCACCATCCTCCCCTACAAGCATTAAATAAGAGAATATTAAAAATTGTTATGTCATGGAAGTATTGTGGGTCCATTCTTGTGGATAGCCGTCAGTGGAAGGTTGTCATTCCTCAGTTGTTTCTAATGGTAAAACCCCTATGGCCTCCCGCTATGTGGATCCCGCACCTAGCATTGTTGTCAACATGACAAGAGAATGATCAATTAGATGGCCAAGTCTTAGCCCTTTGCAGGTCTGCCCATGCGAACCGCCACTCGCGGAACACCACCCACTCTAAGCTACTATCTAATGACAAAATCCTAACGACACCTTGCCTTATGGATTTCACGTGCTCAATTTCTACAACCTACAAAAAGATAACATTTTCAAGTGGGGAGAATGAGCATGATTTCTTGCACATGTTGAAATGATTAGAACCAAAATTAACCAAGTGAAGAAGCCTTGTAGGTTCCATCACACGGAACTTCACCTATAGATCGTCATATCCTCGCGTATATAAACAACAAAATTTAAACGACTTCCTGGCCTGCGGCTTCCGCATGAACTTAAAGGATCATTTTGAGCAAGGGAAATAGTTCCAAACACTTCCAATATGTATTTCCCCATGTGCCTAATAGATTTTCTTTTAATTCGCTCGATGAATGAACCTTGCAGGAATTCCTCATTGGAACTCCATATGTGGAACTCTATCCTCCCATAGCCATTTCTAACAGTAGTCACCCTGATTGCTTCCGCTAGGCGGAAACCCACACCTCCAGACCCATAAATCTATAAATGAGTTCAAGATGATAAAATTTGATGAATGTAATGGTCCTTCTCAGGTATATGGATGAATTTAATGATATATTGACATGATTTAACTAATGTTTTTCCCTCCTCATTATTGAAGCACTTACTACACGTCTATGTGTAGGATTTATGGAACCAGTCAAGAAAATAGTAGATAAGGTTGATAAAGGTAAGAAGATTGCAAGAATGCCAAGAGGGAAAGAAGAGAAAATGCAAATGAAGTATGAATTCCATGGGGTCGAGTGCACCTTGAAGATCACTTCCAACTCGGATAAGGTCACAGACATGGACCTGGGTCATGTCAGTATTGATGAGTTCAGACAGAGGGTCTTGGTCAACCCAAGAATAGAGGATGCTTTGAGAATAAAGCAAAGTGAACTTTCAAAAGCAATGGGCTTTCCTCCTACCCTAGTTGCTCCAGAATCATTCTTCGCATGTCGAGAGTGTTATCATGCGTAGACTAGGAGGATAATCACTATCGATGGGAGGGTACTCGTTGATCTTACTCCCATGTCTATTGGAAATACATTTGGCATCCCCCTATTTGACAAGATGGAGGAAACAGAAAATGACTATGAATGTCTGGAAGGTATATCCCATGGGCTTTAAAAGAACTATCAACCAAACTTGGCTACTTGAGAAGAGGGGAAATGCCAACAAAGTCCCCCAGAATCTATATAGAAGTGACTTTGTAGAGGAAACCAATGACTTAGTGACTCTCTTGAGTAGAGTAATGGGCCTCCCCACTTCCTCGCTCTTCGAGGAGTGGATGTTTTATTTTGTGAAAGAGATCCTCAGAGGAGAGGCCTAATTTCATTGGGATAAGATCATTAGTGAAAATCTGCACCATAAATTTGTTGTAGTAAAAAAACTCAGGAGTTCTACATGACCTCCTATCTTGTATACCTTCTAGTGTTAAAGTTCCCTTACAAAGGATTGGACTATGTCAGTGCCCTGGGACCTAGGAAGGGGAAAAATCCAGTGTATGATTGCTATTCGCAGCTCTAATATAGAAATTTCAAGAAGGATTACAAAATGGTCAATGATGCCTTCATCATGCAAATCATTCAAACCCTGGTAGGAGACTATCATAGAGGATGTCCCACAGTGCCAAAGTGGTCGTAAAGGGTTTCGAGCATTGGTCCATCCAGTTCCCCAAATTCACCTACATAAGATCTGAAGTATTCCTAGGGTTCCCATATCGGCTGCCTTGCGACCCCAATGACAAGATCATATTGCTAGAGCTCACCCAACAGTTGCAAACTGCCCACACTTTATTGCACAGTGAACATCGTATTGAGGTCCCATATCCCCTAACATTCAGATAAGAATTGTATTCATGCCCTACTGCCTCATGCGTGGAATATTCAAAAAAAGAGCTTGCAGTGTACAACCTCGAGCTACACCTAGAGAGAGGAGGCTTGGATCCTCTTGGAAAATTAAAGAAGCAAGTTGGAAGGAAGTATGCCCATAGACCCCACATTGAAGACTTCTAGGCTAACTGCAATAATGATTGTGAGGTCTAAAGGTGGCATTATATGAGAATGATTGCTAAATTCATTAAGTCCATCAATTTTTATCCAGTCCCCAACCAAATTATTGAAGATGACAATGTTCTCAATGAAAGATATAATGCTTTGATCATTGTTTCATTGCTCATTATTGATTGGGTTGAGCCGAAGGTCATCAATTTAGATATTGTCACTCGCCTAGTAGAACAGAGAACCAAGGAATGGTTGGATGACCAACTATCCCAATTGCAGCAACATGGCATAGAACTAACCTACGAGGAATTTAAGGATGAAATAGAAAGTGAAATGGATAGTAGCACTACTGTGGGTTCTTCAGGTGAGGCTCTTAAGTCCACCTATCATGAGATCAAGAAAGAGGAAAGACACATCAGAATGACAACCAAAACAAAAGGTATATACCAGAAAAAATGTCGAGGGGCAGAGGCCACCAAAGAAGCCTAAGAGAACAAGAATCTTTGTTCCCGATATGCCCACCATACAAGAAGAAGGCTCTTTGCCTCAAGAGGAAGAAGAAGCTAAACAACCTTGCTCACCACCACCCACTACCTCTACACCTCTAGCTTTCGCCACCACATCATCTCCCCCCATGCCTCAATCACTGCCCATCTCATCTCCCCCTACTGTGGACATCTTTGTCCACCTCACCTCCACTTCTCTGATCGCTCCCATGGTTGTACTTGACTCTTCCTCTTCTACCACTTCCCCACTATCCTCTTCCTCGCTTTCACCTCCACTACCAACTATTTCCACCCTACCACCTTCATTTCCCACAACCTCTATGGCACCCCTCACCTTTCTAGACACTTTCGCTTCATATTTGCATAACATACCACCTTATTTCTCTAAGATTATCCTAAATCCTTAAGTTTAAATGATTATGGCCTAGCTTGCCACTGCACTGCCCCTCCCTCCACATCCCACTGAGCCACCTAAAATGGAGGCTACCATGGCAATTTCTGAAGAAATGGAAAGAATAAGTGGGGAGCAACCCAAAGAAGCAACAACAAATATCATTGAGGGACCTGAGGACTCAGATCATGAGGACTACTTTGAGCATGTTGAGGGAGGATTAAGAGTTGATTTAGATGAGGTGGCCTCTAATGAAGAAGCATAACAAACATTCGAGGGTGAAAATGTGGGTATGTTTGATACTTACTATAAGTTTGAAACTTCAAATCAGGAGCCAAAGGGAGAGCAGCTCAAAGAGCACAAGGATTCAAATAAGGAGGCAAGCCCAGAGGAGCATCACTCTGAGGAAGGGAGAACTGACACAAAAATTGATGTAGAGAAATTTAATGAGCCTCTAGGAACTAACCAAGACAAGGGCCTGCAACATAAAGAAATGCCTCCAGAAGGAGAACAAGATGAAGAAAAGGAAGATAGAGATGGAAAGGATGTCAAGCCCAACAAAGATATTGAGAGTGAGCATGAAGAAATCAAAGGGGCAACACAAGAAGGGAATATTGATGAAGAAAATGTAGAATCTATTGAGCCAGACAAGGGGAAAGCCATACTGCAAGAAGAGGAGCATGACAAAGGAGAGGAAAACATTGAAGATGCTCCCAAACATGAAGAGAATGAGCCTTTAAAATATCAGGAGGAAGGGGACAATAATGAATTCAACACTACATCCTTTGAACATCCAACAAAGGTTCCTTCATGGCTAGAACAATAGCTAAAAAGGAAAGCTCCAATGCTCATGGATCCCAAGGCTCGTCTGGAAGAAATATTGGCCAAAATGTAGGTGAAGACCCAGAAAGAAAAGAAGCCAAAGATTAGGTCAAACATCACAACGGATCCCTCTGGTCCTAGAATATTGTAGGTAGCCACTCCCACAGCAGATAAGGATGCAGACACCCTGCAAGGCAAGGACTACCAAGTAAAAACCATTAATTTGGGCCTTGCATCTAGAGCCCAAAAGATTGATGAATTTCAAGGGTTTATTTCCACCATCCTCCAACAAATAAATAAGGATCAATCGAAAAAGGAGGAGCTTAAAGCACAAGTGACAAAATTGACTGCCTACATACAACAATGGACAACACCTAGAGAAGAATCTCTAATGGAATCACCTGCACCAGCTTTGCTATCAAAAGAAGTCAACAAAATGGAGAAGATGAAGAATTGGACTAATTCCACATTGGACTGGTTTAAGAGAGTTATTGACATGGGAAATGTTGTACTTGTAGCACACACGCCCTATTCAGACTGGGGACCCCCTTTCCTTATTTCGCTTTTATCAGGTCATTTTTTCTTTCACCTCATTTTGTCTGCCCCTGTTCTAAGCTTAAAATGGTCACATACTTTAACCTCATCAAATTTACGTTGACCAAGTTCACCCACCTCAAATTTCACCAAGTTTTTAGCCTTTGTGGAATTAGATATGCGGGTCTTTGTCTCCTATTTGTTGTCACGTCCATCGCCCTTGGTGGACCCACAGTTGCGAGTCTCCTTATGTGGACCGTCACTCCTCTTTTGCCACTTAACAGCGGCTGACCCTTAACATCCACCCGCATGGTGGGTTCCGCAATTTCATCGTCCAAGCCTTCGCTAAGCGACCATGCCAACATGAGTTTACATGTCTCACCTACCCCAAGCCCATCATACTTGTAATTAATGGGCAGAATTAATAGCAAGATGCCAATAAATATGTTGATGCCCAACTGTCATTTTCACTCGTGGAATTTAAATTTAAGAGAGAAGGAGCTCTCGCACATAAGAAGATTCGATCATTTGGTGACTGGTCTTTCTTTCTTCATGCAATTGAGGTAAGCATCTACACTCTGCATTTACTTATGTGATTTAGATTTATTAAACAATTGGATGCTTAGGGTTCTGAAACATAAAAGGCATTGAGTCTTTGGAGTCCAAATTGAAAACCCATGGTCTATAAGGGCATTCAACCCAGATAAATGGTTGTGGCCCTCGCCCATCTGTTCCTCATGTTAAATTATTCTTTATTTGGGTGAAAATGAATGTTAACGTATCGATGGGATCTGCAAGACCCCATTTGTGGGTGTATGTCCCATCACAGACATCATTTAGAAGCTAATTGTACACTGACTCCCACCCTTAAACCTTGCAGACCAAATTATGCAGACAGTCGTGCCATCATAGTCATTCCATTAGCAGTCGAGCTTTAGCATCCTCCCGCCATGTGGGCTCCGCCTTCATTGTCGTTGCAAGTTAACTGGACCCTACACTTGTAAACTAACTAAGTCTCGATCACCTTGTGGGCTGCTTCATGTGGCTCGCCAGCACCCAATCGCTATTTTTTAAAAGCGGAACTACCATGTCGTCCCGCATTGCGAACTCCGCACTAGCTACTTGCTACCCCAACCTCAAAGTCTTCAGTAAAATACTAAGTCCAAAATGAACATGTGAGTCCACCCATGCGAGTGTCCGCCATCGAAAGGTTGTCCCCGTAATGTCGCTATCTAACTGCCAAGCGGCCATTCCCTTCTACTACTCAAGTTTTGTGGGCCTTATTTCCTCAAAACTGAAACTTAAGGTTTTATAGTGAAAATCATAGCATAGGAGGCCCTTGCGGGCCTACCCTTGTGAGTGGTCATCATCCTAAAGCCACTCTTTAGTAGCAAAAACCTAACAACCTTCCACCGCCCGAGCTACACACTACCCGACTCCGTGACCCCCCAACTTAGAGCAGTTCAATGAACCCATAAAAGAAAATGACCATGCAGGTTCCGTCATGCGGGTCATCATTTACCCAATGCCACTATTTAACAACAAAACCTTGGGGGTTTTCCACCCCATGACACTCACACTCCTTGAACCCCCAAATGCACTAAAGTCCAATCTAATAGCTTCAAGTGCCCTATCACCAATTTTTGCATGTGCCAAATCATTCCATGGGGAATTTTCTTGTCAAATATACCATGCATAAATTCTTCTATGAGCGGCTATCTACAAGATTCCATGGCTCCAAAGTTGTTCCTTAACGACTTTCTTCATAACAACTTCTGGGGAAAGCCGCATCCCCAAACCCACATTTTCATAAATTGCCCAAATGAGCTTTAAGTTTTTAATGATGATGAATGTCATGATCTTCTAAGGGTGTATAAATGGATCTAATCATGAAATTGCAAGATTTAACTAACATTTTCCTTGTTGATTTTCCAATGCACTTTTTGTGTGCAGGATTTATAGAACCTACTAACGGACCATCAGGGAAGCCTGTGGGAAAAGTTGATAAAGGAAAGAAACCTACAAGAACCCCTAGAGGGAAATAAGAAAAGGAACAAATGAAGTATCAGTTTCACAGGGTGGAGTGCACCTTTAAGCTCGCATCTAACTAGGAAACAGTCTTCGATACTGACCTCAGGCATGTGAATATAGAAAGTTCAAGCAGAGGGTGATGGTCAATCCCACCACAAAAGATTCCCAAAAGATAAAGGAGAGTGGCCTTATGAAGGAGGCCAACTTCCCTCTTGCACTGATTTCCCAAAAATTCATTATGGCCCATCGGAAGTGCTATCACTCTCATAACAAAAATATAATTTCCAAGGATGGAAGAGTGTTGGAAGACCTATCTACCAAGTCTATCGGCAAAACATTTTGCATCCTGACCTTTGAGAAGATGGAGGAAGTAGAAAAGGGATTTGCTCAGCAAGCATGGTAGCTAGACCCCCTTGGATGCAAAAAAATAATAAATCAATCATGGTTAAAGGAAAAAATGGGCAGTGCCAATAAGGTGCCCCAAAAGTTGTATAGGAACAATTTCTTCGAAGAGTATCACGATCTAGTCACTCTCTTGAGCAGAGTGATGGGCTTGTCTACCATCACATTCTTTGAAGAATGGATGTTCTACTTCATGGAAGAGATCCTTCACGGCACTACCAATTTCCACTGGGCCAAAATGATAAGAAATAATTTGCATGATCAACTCATGGCAGTAAAGAAGACCTCCCAATTCTACATGACCTCATATCTAGTCTACCTTCTAGTGGTCAAGTTCCTGTACAAAGGATTATTCTATGCAGGAACACTGGGAACCAAGAGTGGGGAACTCAAAGTATACAACTGTTATCCTTAATTGTAGTATACGAACTTCGAAAGGGAATACAGAAGAGTGAATGATGCCTTTGTTGGGCATATAATCAAGACCCTGGGAGGGGATTATGAAAGAAGAGTGACAACCAACACCAAATCTGTCATAAAGGGTTTTGGATATCTATTCATCCAATTCTGGAAATTCACCTATATCATAGCAGAAGGGTTCTCAGGAAGACCCTACAAATTGTCATGTTACCCCAATGACCGAATCATTTCTTTGGAGCTCACTTAACAGCTACAGACTGCCCATACACTACTAAGTGATAAACCTCGAGTGGCAGTCCCATATCCCCTTACATTTGGAAAGGGAATGTACTCTTGTCATGTTGCCTAGTGCACTGAGCATTCTGAAAAGGAATTGGAAGAATACCACCAGGACTTGCACAAAGATAGGGGAAACATGGATCCTCATGGTAAGTTAAAGAAATAAGATGGGAGACAACACGCCCACCAACCTCACGTTGAAGAATTTTGGGAAAACTGTGACAATGAAAGGAGGTTCAGATGCGGCATTACATGACAATGACCACCCAGTTCAAGAAATCCATCAACTTGTTCCCCATGTTAGACCATATTGTCAAAGATGACAATATTGTGGATGAAAGATATAATGCCTTAGTTGATATGCCACTCCCAATCATTGATTGGACCAAAGAAGAGGTCATCAACCTAGATATTCTCACCCGCCTCATTGAACATAGAACCAGGCAATGGATTTATGGAAAAATATCTCAATTGTAGGCGCAAGGTGCAGAATTGACATATGGAGAGCTAAAAGATGATATTGAGAGTGAAACAGACAGTGGTGCTATTGTAGGTTCCTCAGATGAAGCTCCCAAGTCCTTGCCTATCACCCTATCTAAAAAGAGGAAAGATGCACCAAAATTCCAACCCAAGAAGAAGGTGTACTATAGGAAGGAAACAAAAGGTCAGCCATCAAAGAAGGTGAAGAGAACAAGGACATTTTTTCTTGAGATGCCAACTATTTAGGAGGAGGAGCACCAACATGAAGAGGAAGAAGAGTCTAAACGACCTCGCTCATCACCGCCCACCACTTTTGTTCCCACTACCACTGCTGCCACTACCACTCCACCACCTTCCACTTCTAAATCCTTTCCCATCCCATCACTTCCCATCATGGACATCTTTATCCACCTCACCTTCACCTCACCAACTGCCCTGGTGATGGTATTGGATTCTTCCTCTTCCACCACTTCACCATTGTTGTCCTCCTCACTCCCACCTCCACTGCCTACCCTCTCCACTTTACCTCCTTTTGTAATAACAACCACCATGGCACCACCCACTCTATCACATGCCTTCATGGCTTGTATGCAAAATGTACCCATCGAGCTCTTTAAGGTAATCCTTGACCCCAAGGTCCAGGCATTAATGGCCCAACTTTCCAATGCTTTGTCTCTCCCTCTATTGCCGATCGAGCCACCAAAAATGGAAGCAACAATGCATATTTTAGAGGAAATGGAGAGGCTTAGTATGGAGCAAACTAAGGAGGCCATGAGGAATGTTGCTGAAGAATTGGAGGACTACGATAAAGATGATTATTTTGAGCACCCTGAGGGTGGATTGAGTCTAAATATTCACAAGGTGGCTTCTAATGAAGAAAGACAACAAACCTCCAAGGGCGAAGACAGTGATAAGATTGATGAGCATTATAAAGTTGAAACATTTGATCAGGAGCCAAATGAGGGGCTTCCCTAAGAACACAAAAGTGAAGAGGCAAATCTTGAGAAGCATCGCTTCAAAGAAGGGAGGACGAATGCAAAAATTGATGTAGAGATAATTGATGAGCCTCCACAAACTGGCCAAGACGAGGGCCAGAAAGATGAAGAGTTACTCCTAGAAGGAGAAGAGATAAAATACAAAGAAGAAGAAACTATGAAAGAAAAGGATGTTGAGCTCACGGGCAATATTGAGACTGAGCCAAAAGCTACTAAAAGAATAGCATCACCAGAGAAGGGGAACATTATTGAGGAGAATGTAGAAATCACTAAGCTTGACAAGGGGAAATCCATACAAGAAGGGAAGCTGGGTGAATAAGAAAAGAGGGATGAAGAGACTCCTAGTGATGAAGAGGATGAGCCTCATAAGGAAAAGGAAGAGGAAGGTGATCATGAATCACCAAAGCAAAAAATAGAAGTCCCTACATGGCTAGAGCAGTAACTCAAGAAGAAGGTTCTTGTGGTTGTCGATCCTAAGGCGCGATTGGAGGCCATACTGGTCAGAGTCCAGGCAAGGACCTGCAAGGGAAATAAGCCTAATATTTGATTGCATATCATGATTGACGCTTTTGGATCCCAGACACTACAGATAGCAACTCTAGTAGTAGATAAAGATGCGAGCATCATCCAGGGCTAGGACTACCATATATCCACTATTAATCTGGGCCTGACAACTCGTGAATAGAAGATGGATGACCTTCAAGGGTAAGTGTCAACTATTATACAAAAAATGAATAAGCATTAGTCCACAAAAGAAGAGTTGAAAGCATAGATGGCATATCTCATCGCTTATATCTAATAGCAGACTTCCATAGAAGAGGAGGCTCTGACTAAATGATTGGCCCCTGCCTTGCTTTTAAAGGAAGAGAAATAAAACAAAAAAAATGAAGAACTAGACCAAGTCCACTACAGACTGGTTCCATAGGGTGATATACAACGGTGACATGGGCATCTGACATGCAATTAGAATGTACAATAAATTTTGGAATTTACAAAAGCAAGTAGAGGAAATGATGAATACCTGTAAGGAATTCCCTAAGTTGTATTGGATCACCTATCCAAAGCTAGAGAGTATCCTCAAGCTCTCTTAGGAAACATGAGAAAAGGAGTTGGCATTTCCTAAAGAAGATCATTGGCTAGTTGAGACGTGGCTAATGAATCTTGATTACTGGAAGGAGAATTTGGAAAAGGCCTTGCATGAATTAGAGCTTGATGATGAATGGGTTGCAGAACACTGAATGGATAGTGGAGATTATTTAAAGATGATGATAGTTTATTAGATGCCCACCCTAGAGCTAAATTCAGAGAAGATTAAGCCATTATTTAACAAGAAGATGGAACAGGGGACTGGTGACATGCTATCATCGAATTTCATGGATTTTGTTGCAAGGGCCTTCACTGAGTTGGAGCAGGTTATCAAGGCTATGCCAAAGTGCACCAAGCACTAAGACCAAATCACCAAAAGATTCAAGAAGATAGCCTTTCAAATCCTTAAATTTGAGCTCTCTGAAGAAAAGAAGTTGTTGGCCATGATCGGCAAGTTTGTAGAATATGCAATAGCAGAAAAGGAGGCTGGAAAACCTATCATTGATGATGAATATTTGACAACATAGTCATAAAGGTTGGATGCAGCTAAAAGACAAAATAGACTAGGAGACAAAATAGCGAAAAGACAAAAGTCTATTTTATATTGTAATATATTTGGGGGTAGGTGAAACCCTAAGTGAGAATGACTCTGATTCATTCATTATAATTAAATCTTTTCCATTCATTTCACTTTTGGAAAACTATAAATAGGGGCATCCTCTATTTTTCAAAAGAGAGAGATGAGTTGTGTAAAGACATGTTGCAAAAAAATATATGAGAAAAGCATTGAGTTTATTGTTTCTTGTGTATTCTTCTCCTTGTGTGCATGATTCTATCTCTGAATAGTGTATTTCAACTTTGTTATTTTCAGTTGTTAGTTCATTTTAGCTATTAGTTCATGTTGTACTTTAATGGTGGATGTATGCTATAGTGTTTGATGCATTTCCATCTCATACTTTTTGTTGTTTATTGATGATAAACTGTTGTGTAAAGTTAGTTTGAGCATTATTTATTTTTCTATAATTAAGTTCAATTGTGGTTCATGCTTTAGAGGTGAATGAACAATCTAAAAAACTACAAAGACCCCTTGAATATTGCACTAGTTTCATGAGGCAGTTGTCCCTAGTTAAGTGGAACTCAGTTTTAGGAAGTTTGTCCACTGTAGCATCCTCCATTGTTATTGTTCATCATTAGTTGCAGGTCTAGGAAACTTCTACCCCCTTTTTCCCTTTTGAAATTTCTTTAAAATCTAAAGTTAGAAACAAGTTCTTGCATCATTGTAAAGCCAAATCTGATGAACAAAAGGAGTTTTAGTTTGCTGATTTGAACTTGTAGCAACTATTCATCACTTACAAACTTTATAAAACTCCATTTGCAGACCCAAATTCCTCCATGCTTGGTAAACCATAAATTCCCTTTGTGATTACCAGCAAATCACATCAATTAACTGAACTATTTTTGCATTGTCATGACCTAATACCCAAGAGACCTTAGGGTGATTTTTTGAAACTCAATTGAAGATTTTCACCTTTCAAGAGAGGCATCACACTTGTGTGTTGTCTCTGTTGAAAAAGTGAAAAATATACATCAACAAAACTGGTGCTAGAAGGAGGGCAAGGCTAAGCTAGATCGAATTAGGTCTTTCTCCCCTCAAAGATTTCATAGAGTACTCAGGTGCACACTAGACAAGGTAGAATTCCAAGAACTAAAACCCCCTACTAAGGCTAGGAGAGCTAAAAAAGGGGAAGCATCAGCTTTGGCTCCGCTTATTCGACCTCCATCTCCTCCAACTCCTCCCATCCCTTCACCTCCATCTTGGACCCTTCACTCCAAACAACATTTTCCCCATTCACCTCCCACATCCAAAGTGTTGTCTTCATCCCCACACTTCACTCACAAGGCACTGTCCCAGCAACTGCCCCACTTCAACCCCAAGTTATTGTAGCACAGCCATTGCCACCTCCACCTTCCCCAATGGCTTGGTTGAGCAATAACCCATCACCCTTATCCTTTAATGATTACCACGACATGCCAAAAAATCATGTGGGCTTCTGCACCAAGTTCCATCCACATGATCCACAAAGGACAACAAAAGAACATATCAAAATCTTCCAAACAAAATTGAAGGATATGCAAATTGAGCATGAAGATGTGGTTGGTAGGCTCTTCCCCTACTCATTGAGGGATGAAGCATTTTATTGGTACATTCATTTACCTACAAGCTCCATTACTTCTTGGGACCTCATGAAGAACACTTTTTTGTAGAATTTTAAGGTTCCTATCAGCCCCACAAAGTTGTACCAACAATTTATGTCTATAAGAAGGGAGGTCAACAAACTGATCAGCTCATTCAATGATAGATTTCAAAGATTACATGAAGTTTCAGCCCCCCTACATAGTCGATGATGCATCAGCTAGGCTAGTGTACTATGTTGCCTTAGATAACCTCATGTTCACCCTAGTCAAGAGGATGCACCAACTGCCTGCAAGATTGGTGGATGCATACACAAAGGTAGTGAAAGCAAGTATCGACTTGGGACAGTGCATTGCGGGCCCACTGCCCTCATTGGGGCCAGTTGCCAATCCTACTCAAATCCAAGGGCTCATTCATGCCTTGGCTCATCAAACACCTATGCTGAATCAAGTTCCTCAACTACCAATAGTGCCACATCTAGGGCAGCTGCTAAATCAAGCTCCATTAGTGCCAAGCTACCTACAGGCTTGGCAACAACACGCTTATCCTCAACAGTCACAAATGCCTCCATCCTTGCAGAATGCATAATTCCCAGCTGCCCAACAAAATGAACCTTTGGCACAACCTATTTTCCTTCAAAATTCAGTGTGTCCATAGAATAATGCAAATAAAGATCGGATCGATGAATTAACTGAATTGGTGAAGAATTTTTCCATCGAGATAACCCATTTGAGGAGCCAAAACAACCAATTGCAAGCTTCTTAGAGAAGCATTCAAGCCAACCTCAACCGAGAAGTTCATGATTTTGGTGCATCTTTGGGATAGAGTTATGAAAGAGGTCATAATTCAGGGCCAAACTTTGAAATAAGACCTTCACAAAGGAAAAATAGAACTTTGAACATCAAGCCTAATAACATAGGCATTCCCACACCTCTTGACCAATCAGAAGGTACAGGCAAACCAACAAGTGGTGTTTACTTAGTTGAAGCAGCCCTATCCGAATGGTGTCAAATTCATATGACAAATAGGCATTTCAAGTTGGATTGCCTAGAGTTCCAAACTGCCACATAAATCTTCCAAGTGGAGGTCCAAAATGTCGTTGATGGTTCAAGTTGTAGAGACATTGTTCCATTGAAGTCGTATGATTCCTTAGTGTTGGTGGTTAACCAGGCTCCTTTCTCACAAAGTGACAACAATTTACCCAAGAAGGAGGCCGCAACCAAGGAAGGAGAAGCAAAAGAGGTAAGTATCAAGAATTCTCTATATCAGCTCTTTGATTCAATAGACAATGGTCCTAAGGATGAAGAAGAGTAGTGTGAGGATGAGGTCCACATGTTCCACCAAAGAGAAAATCCTTACAACTTAAAAAATAGGCAAGTCAATGGCCATCCCGCCTAATAACTTCAATACTCCACTTGATCCTAATGCTAGCAACAACCCCACTTACCCTAAAGTACCAACCCACTATTTCAATAGAAATAGGAAGCCCAACCCAACTCAAGACTGGCCCGCTAAAACTTCCCAAGGTACTTCCTCTAAAGAAGAAAATGAACAAATGGGGGAATACGTGGCTAAGGAATTTTAAAAACTCAAGATAAGCTTATCAGCCTTTGAGTTTCTAAAAGTTCCAGCTGTCTGAAATGCCTTTTATTGGTCACTTAATGAAATCGCTCCATCAAGATCAACTCAAGAGGTGGCAGCAAAGAGGGTCTTATTTGACCTCTCTGAAAATGAGCTCGTGATTAGGGAAATTGCAAGGAGAAGACCCAACCAATCACCCAACCCACACTCCAATAAAATTCCACCATTAGACAAACCACCGACCAAGGATAAAAGTCAAGTGCAAACAAGAGATAAGAAAAATGATAAGGATAAGGCTCAAGTAGCCCAGGTTGATGTCTTTGTGGGACTATTTCAAGGAAGATTGGAGACTCCTCCCTTCTTGTTAACAATTCACATATTTGGGAAAAATCTCCACAACTGCTTACTAGATTCAAGCGCCTCAACTAATGTCATGCCACTTGTAGTGTGCCAGGCACTAGGAATAACTTTGACCCCGTCCAAGCAAAAGGTGAATCAGCTTGATAAGACTGAGGTGAATATAATGGGGGAATTGAACAAAATACCTATGCAAGTCATAGTTGTCCCAAGAGTGCAGTAGGTCATTGACATTCAGGTTGTTGACATCCTGGACACTTACAGTATCATATTAGGGAGGGAATTTACTCGGGCTCTTAATAGTTATGCAGCAACTGACTACTCCCACTTATGGTTGCCATGGAAGGGGCTACCTAATGAAATCTGCATTGACCAAGAACTCAGGATGAAATTCATGATCATTGAGTACAATAACACGAATGAGGTGTTGTTTGTGGAGATGAAGTTGGGTAACTACTTCCCTGCTGCTTACCAAGGTCAAGAAGAAGAAGAAGAAGAGGTCCTTGTGCTATGTGAGGCTCCCATTAATCTAACTTCCCTTCCTAACAACATCGAGGTTCTGGTTGAATCCAATAATGAAGAGTTCCCAGAGGACAACCATCTTGGGTTGTTTGACGACTTCCAGGAATATATGCAAAAATGCATGCAAGATCAACTTAGTTTAGGAGCTAGGATGAATTTTGAAGAATTGTTGCTTGGTGCAGAGTGCGTGATGCAACTCATTTTGAGTTTGAATATTGTTTATGCCAAACAATAGTGGATCACATAAAAATTCAAATCAGTCCAAAATAAATTATAAAGGAGAAATAAGATCAGAGCTAACCTGAATGCAAACACCCACCCAAGGATGCGGAAATTAGCAAGCCACTAGCAAAGAAATATGTATGCTCCTTCAGCTCCAAAGGTGATAGTTCCTCCAAGTTCTAGACACTACACTTTTATGGCTCCAAATCCAAGCAAGGAGCGAGAGTAGGCTTTGAGTTAATTTGCCCCATGGGTAAGACTCACTTTGCTTCCCATAGACTACAATTTTACTACGATAACAATGTAGCGGAATATGAAGCATTAGTCCATGGGTTACTAATGACATTAAGAAAGAAGATCAAAATGTTGCAAGTCTTTAGGGACTCTGAATTAGTGGTTAAACAAGTTAGGAAGTTATACTCATTCCATGATCAGAGATTGGAAAACTATAAGCATAGAGTTTGGGATCTCATAGAGGGGTTAGATGCATTCAATATCCAATTCATTCCCCACAACAAAAATCAAATCATTGATGCCTTAGCTCAGGCAGCTAGTACCCTCCAACCCCTATCATTGACTAGACTAAAGAAATTCATTGTAGAACTCACATCTACCCCGTCAGTACCTGACAATGTCACCCATTTTCAAGTATTTAATGACGACAAGCACATCCTTGACTCCATCACCAGCTCAAATGTATTCATTTCCCAAATCATTGATGAAGTAGAGCCAGAGGAAGCTGAACTTGATATTGAGGGAGTGATCAATTTAAAAACCAACGCAATACCACGTGGCATGGTTCAGCTAGAGAGGATTTTTTGCTTAGATCACATCAGAGACCAAGATTAGTAGATGAAGAAGGATTCAATAGATAATCAATGTGATGCTCACAACTTGGGTACTGCATAAGATGTTAAAAATGTTTTTATCAGCAAAGTGTACACCCAAGAAGAAAAGAAAAGAATTGTAGACACCTTGCACACCTTTCATGATGTGATTGCTTGGGGGTATGAAGACCTCAAAATATATGATATCCCCATCATTACACATGCCATTCCCCTCAAGTTAGATGTGAGGCCCTTCCGATAGCGTCAATGCCCAATCAATGTGTTGCTAAAACCTATTATTTTCAAGGAAGTGCAGAAGCTGCTTTCAACCAGAATCATCTTTTCAGTAAGGCATTCCACATGGGTGGCCAACTTGGTCCCGATTAGAAAGAAAATTGGGGAAATCAGATTGTGTGTGGATTTTTGGAATCTAAATAGACCTTTTGAGAAGGACAACTACCTAATGCCCTTACTCGATGAAGTACTACAAATTGTAAATGGTTCTCAAATGATGTCATTTCTTGATGGTTAATCAAAATATAACCAAGTCATGGTGCAATACGAAGATAGGCATAAAACAACATTTACCACAAAGTGGGGAATGATTGCATATAGAAGGATGTTGTTCAGGCTAATCAATGTAGGTGCAATATTTCAGCGTGCTATGGACATAGCCTTCAAATATCTCATCAACAAATGCATCATTATATATATGGATGATCTCACTGTATTCTAAAAGAAAAGAGGAGACCACATCTCTAACCTGTGTAAAGTGTTTCAAAAATGCAGAGAGTTCAACATCTCTCTGAACCCAAAGAAATGCTTCTTTAGAGTGACTGAGCGAAAGCTACTAGGACACATGATTTCAGAAAAGGGAATCTCCATAGATTCAAAGTGCATATAGGCTATATTGAAAATTCAACCTTCGAGCAACAAAAAAGAAATGAGATCTTTCTTTGGGAAGATCAACTTTGTCAAGAAGTTCATCCAGGGTTTGCAAAAATAGTCAAACCACTAAATGCCATGCTCAAACAGGATGCCAAAGTGGAGTGGACATCGGAAGCCAAACAAGCTTTTGAGGAAATTAAGCAGGCTATTGCAAATGCTCCAGTGTTGGTCAACCCTGATTATCTGAATCCATTCTACATCTACTCCTTTGCCTCAAATCACTCGTACACTAGCATGTTAATGTAACAAGATGATGAAGGGAATGAGCACCCTATTGCTTTCATGAGTGCTCCATTAAAGGATGTTGAACTGTGTTACCACAATGTTGAGAAGCAAGCATACACTTTGGTACGTGGAGTTCAAAAATTTTGGTATTACATTTTAAGGAACAAAGTGCTCACCATTGTTCTAAATCTAGTTGTTAAGATTCTATTGATGCATAATGAACTAGGAGAAAGAAGAGAAAAATGGGTTACGCTACTGCAGGAATATGACATGAAAATTCAACCTATGAAGTTGGTCTGAGGACAATCTCTCATTCACACAATTAGAGATATGGAACCAAAACTCACAGTGCAACAATATCATTTGGAGGATGCTTCTCTTGATGAAGGGTACGATGATATCATCTATTATCTGTTGAATAACAAGTGTCCATCATGTCTATAAGGAATCTAGAAATGTGCCCTAATACTAAAAATTAATAGCTACATGCTACAAGGAGCTATATTGTACAAGAAGAATCATGAAGGAGTTTACCTTAGATACCTGGGTAAAGCAAAGGTAGCTAAGGTGCTAAAACAATTTCATGATAAATTTGGAACAAGCCATGGATCTGACCCTTCAACAACCCATCAAATTCTACAGGTTGGGTACTATTGGCCGACCCTGTTCAAGGATGCTCACAACCATGTCAGGTCCTGTCACGTCTACTAGACTGTTACCACTAAGGAAAGGTACACTGCTATCCCACTATAGCCAATTGTTGAGGTAAGGCCCTTCACTCAGTGGGGGCTCAATTTTATTGGTCTAATAAACCCACCATCCTCTGGAGGCCACAGGTATATTCTAATTGCTACTAATTATTGCACTAGATGGACAAAATAAATTGCTTGGAGGCAATGCACATCTGAAGTAGTTGTTAATTTTCTTGAAAGTTTTATTATAAATCATTTTGGTTGTCCCTTTGCCCTAGTATGTGTGATAATGGTATTGCATTCACTTTCCTCAAATTTGCTAGTTGGGAATTTGACTATGGGATTGTCTTTCAATTTTCATCCAATTATTATCCCCAAAGGAATGGTCTAGCCGAATCCATCAACAAGAACTTGTTGACCGTCATACGAAAACTACTTGACAAGAACCCAAAATACTAGCATACCCAGTTGCATTTTGCTTTATGGGAAAATCGCACCCGACATAAAGTTGCTTTAGGAAATTCCCCATTTCACCTAGTTTATGAGTTAGAGCTTTTCTTCCTAGTCTACCTCAAGATCCCTACGTTACAATTCATCAATACCTATTATAAGGAGGGAGAACGCAATGAGGGTCACTTAGTTGAGCTACTTCATTTGGAAGAAGTCCACAACCAAGCAATAGAAAATTTCACCAAACATCAAGGCGTAGTCAAGAGATGGTTCAACCATCGAGCCAAGGTTAAGTCCTTTAGGATTGTTGATTTGGTCCTATGTTGGGATAATGCCCATGAGAAGAAGGGGGGACATGAAAAATTTGACAAGCTCTAGCTTGGCCCCTTTTAGATTTTTGAGATTTTAGGAGATAATACCTTTCACCTTAAGACACTCACTGGAGAGGATGTCCTTTTTCCTATCAACAGGAAGCACCTCAAGAATTATTTCCTTGCTTGAGTTGTTTAAGCTCACCTCTTTGTATATAGTTGTATATAGTTGGGGTTGGTTCTTTTCTTTATGTTTTGCTTTTGCTTGCTTTCCCGACATTGTTTTGCTAAGGGTGTTGTTCTATCCTAATATGGTGGTAGTTCTTGGCCTTCTTTAATGGCCCACTTTGCTACCCTACTCCCCTTTGTTCCTTAGATAAGTGAGTTACTAAGAATTTATGTCCACTTCCATGAAGCGGGCTTCCTCATTTGAACTCAAGCTTGACCCAGGATGGAACCGTCATTTGAATATTTTCACGTCTATCTCAAAATACACATCAAACACACTTTAAGTACTCTTGATGAGCTATATGATAGTCATCATGAAGCCTAAGCAAGTGAAAAATCTTAAGTCTGCTCCAGTGACCACTGCAATATCCAAACCTGCTATAAGCTTCATTGCTTATATAGTTGAGCAAAAGAATATCAACAAGAAAATATAAAAGAAAGGAAGGAAAATAAAATATTGAAAAATAGGCAATTGTGTGGATGTGTGAGCAACTCTATCAAGGCTATGGATGCCCGGGTGGAAATAGAGAAATGTTCATGGGGATTGCAGTGACAACTTCGTCGGGGCTATGGACGCCTGATTGGCAATAGAGCAATGTCCAGGTTACTTTTGGGGTTAGATCAACTACATAGCTTGCCTTGGCTAATTAACCGTTGTCCTCTATGGTTTCTAAAGCAGGAGAATGAACTCACTGCATGCACTCCTGAGATATTTTGTGACTTAATTCAACTAAGGATTCTGCCCTCCTTTAAGTCTTTACTTTATTTAAGGAAACTGACTTCTGGTCTTGCAAAGCTAAAGATTCTACATTCTGGATGGGTCCTTACCCTTGGAATGCTCAAGAGCGTTCTCCCAGTAGAGTCACCATTTGTTGTGCTTGTAGCACACACACCTTGTTCAAACTGGGGACCCCCTTTCCTTGTTTCACTTTTGTTGGGTCATTTTTGCTTTCGCCTCATTTTGTGTGCCCTTGTTCTAAGCTTAAAATGGTCACATACTTTAACCTCGTCAAATTTGCTTTGACCAAGTTCAACCCCCTCAAATTTCACCAAGTTTTTGGCCTTTGTAGAATTAGGTATGCAGGTCTCCATCTCGTGTTTACTACCACATCCATCATCCTCGGTGAACCGTAGTTGCGGGTCTCCTTATGCAGACCATTGTTCCTATTTCACTGCTAAATAGTGATCGAACCTTAACATCTACCCACATGGTGGGTTCCACAGTAACTTTTACCATTCAAGCCTTCACCAAGCAACCACGCCAGCACGGGTTTCCACATCTCACCCACACTAAGCCCATCATACCTGCAATTAATGGGGGACATTAATGGCAGGCTACCTTTAAATATGCCAATGCCCAGTTATCATTTTCACTCATGGAATTCAAATTTAAGAGAGAAGAAGGAGCTCCCATGTGCATAAGAAGATTCAAGTGTTTTGTGACTGGTATTTCTTTCTTCGTGTGATTGAGGTAAGTGTCTACACTTTGCATTTACTTCTGTGATTTAGATTTATTAAACGATTGGCCACTTAGGGTTTTGAAATACAAAAGCCATTGAGTCTTCAGAGTCCAAAATGAAAACCCATGGTCTAGAAGGGTGTTCGACCAAGATAAATGGTCGCGACCCTCTCCCATTTGTTCCTCCTATTAAATCCTTCCTTATTTGGGTGAAAATGAATGTTAAAGTATCGACAGGATCCATGGTACCCCGTTTGTGGGTGTTTGTCCCCTTGTAGATGTTGTTTAGCAGCTAATCATACACTAACTCCTACCCTCAAAACCCCACAGTTGCATCACCAAAAAATAATTAACATTTGAAATTGGCTAGGTCACCAAGTCTATACAGACCCACGTTTGCAGACCATGGTATGCAGACTATCGTACGATCATAGTCGTTCCATTAGCAGTCGACCTTTGACATTCTTCCACCATGCAGGTTCTGTCTTCGCTATCATTGCAAGTAAATTGGACCCTACACTTGGAAACTGACTAAGTCTTGATCACCTTGCGGCTTGCTTCATGCGGCTCACCGACACCCGATCACCATTGTTTAATGGTGGAACTACCATGTCATCCTGCATTGCAAACTCCACACCAGCTTCTTGCTACCCTTATCTTGAAGTCTTTAGAAAACCGCTAAGTTCAAAATGAATGTGTGGGTCCACCCATGCGAGTGTCCGCCATCGGAAGGTTGTCCCTGTAATGTTGCTATCTAATTTCCAAGCACACATTCCCTTTCACTACGCGGGTCTCGCGGCCCTTATTTCCTCAAAACTGAAACTTAAGGTTTGCCAGTGAAAATCATAGCACGAGAGTCCCTTGTTGGTCTGCCCTTGCGGGCATTTGCCTCTGAATGGTTGTCACCCTAAAGCCACTCTTTAGCAACGAGAAACCTAACAGCCTTCTGCCACCCGACCTCCACACTACTTGAGTCTGCGACCCCACCCAACTTAGAGTAGTTCAACAAACCCATTAAAGAAAATTACCATGCAAGTTTTTTCATGCAGAACTCTACATGTGGGACACCATTTACCCAATGCCACTATTTAACAACCAAAACTTGGGGGCTATCTGCCCCACGGCACCCACACTCCTCAAACCCGCAAATGCACTAAAGTCCAATCTAACAGCCTCAAGTGCCCTGTCACCAATTTTTGCACATGCCAAATCATTCCATGGGGAATTTGATTGCCAAACATAACATGCAAAAATTCTCCTGTGAGTGGTTGTCTGTGGGATTTCGTGGCTCCAAAGCCATTCCTTAATGAATTTCTTCATAACGGCTTTCATAGAGGGTAAACCCACATTTTCATAAACTGCCCAAACTAGCTTTAAGTGTTTAACGATGATGAATGTCATGATATTATAAGGGTGTATAAATGGATCTAATCATGAAATTTTTTGATTTAACTAACATTTTCCTTATTGATTTATCAATGCACTTACTACACTTTTTGTGTGTAGGATTTATGGAACCTGTTCAGGGACCATCAAGGAAGCCCATGGGAAAAGCTGACAAAGGAAAGAAACCCACAAGAACCCCTACATGGAAAGAAGAAAAGGAACAAATGAAGTATTAGTTTCACAGGGTGGAGTGCACCTCTGAGCTCGCATCTAACTAGGACACAATCTCTGATATCGACCTTGGGCATGTGAATATAAATGAGTTCAAGAAGAGGGTGATGGTTAATCCCACCATAGAAGATGCCTGAAAGATAAAGGAGAGTGGCCTTCCAAAGGCGGTCAACTTCCCTCCTACACTAATTTTCCCAGAACTCGTTATGGCCTGTTGAAAGTGCTATCAATCTCACAACAAAAAGATAATTACCAAGGATGGAAGAGTGCTAGCAGACCTATCTTCCAAGTCTATCGGCAAAAAAATTGGCATCCCGACCTTCAAGAAGATGGAGGAAGTATAAAAGGAATTTTCCCAACAAGTATGGTAGTTGGATCCCCTTAGATGCAAAAGAATGATAAATCAATCACGGTTAAAGAACAAAGGGGGCAGTGCCAATAAGGTTCCCCAAAATTTGTACAAGAGTGATTTCTTTGAAGAGTATCATGATCTGGTCACTCTTCTAAGCAAAGTGATGGGCCTGTCTACCGCCACATTCTTTAAAGAATGGATGTTCTACTTTGTGGAAGAGATCCTCCATGGCATTGCCAACTTCCACTGGGCCAAAATGATAAGCAACAATTTGCATGATCAACTCATGGCAATAAAGAAGACCTCCTAATTCTACATGACCTCATATCTAGTCTACCTTCTAGCAGTCAAGTTCCTGTACAAAGGATTATTCTATGTAGGAACACTGGGAACCAAGAGAGGGGAACTCAAAGTATATGACTACTATCCTCAATTGCAGTATAGGAACTTCAAAAGGGAATATAGAAGAGTGAATGATGCCTTCATTGAGCATATAATTAGGACCCTAGGAGGGGATTATGAAAGAAGAGTGATAGACAACTCCAAAGCTGTCATAAAGGGTTCTGGATATCTATTCATCCAATTCCCAAAATTCACCTATATCAGAGTAGAAGGGTTCTTAGGAAGACCCTATAGATTGCCGCATTACCCCAATGACCTGATCATTTTGTTGGACTCACTCAACAGCTACAGACTACCCATACATTGCTAAGTGACAAACACCGAGTAGGGGTCCCATATCCCCTTACATTTGGACACATAATGTACTCTTGCCCTACTGCCCAGTGCACTGAGCATTCTGAAAAATAATTAGTAGAATACCACCTGGAATTGCACACAGATAGGGGAAACATGGATCCTCATGGTAAGTTAAAGAAATAGGTTGGTAGACAACATGCATACCAACCTCATGTTGAAGGCTTCTGGGAAAATTGTGACAACGAAAGGAGGTTTAGATGCAACATTATATGAGAATGACCACCTAGTTCATGAAATCCATCAACTTGTTCCCCATGTAAGTTCCAGATTATCAAAGATGACAATATTATGGATGAAAGATATAATGCCTTGGATGGTATTCCACTCCCAATCATTGATTGGACCAAAGAAGAGGTCACCGACTTGAATATTCTCACTTGCCCCATTGAACATAGAACTAGCCAATGGAGTTATGGACAAATATCTCAACTGCAAGCACACAGTGTAGAATTGACATATATGGAGAGCTAGAAGATGATATTAAGAGTGAAACAAATAATGGTGCTACTATAGGTTCCTCGGGTGAAGCTCCCATGTCCCTGCTTGTCACCCGATCTAAAAAGAGGAAAGATGCACCAAAATGCCAACCCAAGCAGAAGGTGTACTCTAGGAAGTCAACAAAAGGTCATCCATCAAAGAATGCAAAGAGAATAGGGAAATTCATTCTCAAGATGCCAACTATTTAGGAGGAGCACCAACATGAAGAGGAAGAAGAGTTTGAACGACCTCACTCACCACCGCCCACCACTTTTGTTCCCACTACCGATGTTGCCACTACCACTCCACCACCTTCCACTTCTAAATCCTTTCCCATCCCATCATTTCCTTTCATGGACATCTCTATCCACCTCACCTCCGCCTCGCCAACCGCCTCGGTGATGGTATTGGATTCTTCCTCTTCCACCACATCAACATTGTCTTCCTCCTCACTCCCACCTCCACTGCCTACCCTCTCCACTTTACCTCCTTCCGTGCTAATGACTACCATGGCACCACCCACTTTGTTGCATGCCTTTGTGGCCTATATGAAAAATCTACCCGCTGAGCTCTCTGGGGTAATCCTCAACCCCAAGGTCCAAGCATTAATGGCCCAACTTGCTTCTGCTTTTCCTCTCCCTCCACTATTGATCGAGCCACCAAAAATGGAAGCAATAATGTAGATTTCAGAGGAAATGGAGAGGCTCAACATAGAGAAAACTAAGGAGGCCACGAGGGATGTTGCTGAAGAATTGGAGGACTCCAATAAGGATGATTATTTTGAGCACCCCGAGGGCGAATTGGGTCTAAATATTGACAAGGTGGCTTCTGATGAAGAAAGACAACAAACCTCTAAGGGTGAAGGTAGTGATAAGCTCGATGAGCATTATGAAGTTGAAATGTTTGATAAGGAGCTAGACAAGGAGCTACCCCAAGAACACAAAAGTGAAGAGGCAAATCTCAAGAAGCACCACTCCAAAGAAGGGAGGATATATGCATAAATTGATGTAGAGATAATTGATGAGCCTCCATGAACTAGCCAAGACGAGGGCCATAAAGATGAAGAGGTACTCCTAGAAGGAGAAGAGATAAAAGACAAAGAAGAAGAAACTATGAAAGAAAAGGATGTTGCACTCACAGGCAATATTGAGACTAAGCCATAATCTACTAAAAGGACAACATCACTAGAGAAAGGGAAATTTTTTGAGGAGAATGTAGAAATCACTGAGCTTGACAAGGGAAAATCCATACAAGAAGGGAAGCCAGGTGAACAAGAAAAGATGGATGAAGAGGATCCTAGCGATGAAGAGGATGAGCCTCAAAAGGAAAAGGAAGAGGAAGGTGATCATGAATCATCAAAGCAACAAATAGAAGTCCCAGCATGGCTAGAGAAAAAACTCAAGAAGAAGGCTCCTATGGTTGTTGATCCTAAGGCGCGATTGGATGCCATACTATCTAGAGGCCAAGTAAGGAAAAGAAGCCAAAGATTTGATCACATATCACTATTGACACTTCTAGATCCTGGACACTACAAATAGCCACTCGAGCAGCAGATAAAGTTGTGAGGACCATCCAGGGCCAGGACTACCATATATCCACTATTAATTTGGGCCTAGTGACTTGCGAACAAAAGATGGATGACCTTCAAGGGTCAGTGTCCACTAGTATACAACAAATGAATAAAGATCAGTCTGCAAAAGAAGATTTGAAAGTATAGGTGGCTGACCTCACTGCTTATATCCAATAGTGGACTTCCAAAAAAGAGGAGGCTCTGACTGAATCACTGGCGCCTACCCTACTTTCAAAGGAAAAGATAAATAAAAGGGAAAAAATGAAGAACTGGACCAAGTCCATTGCAGACTAGTTCCATAGGGTGATATAGAATGGTGAAATGGGCATCTGACATGCAATTCAAATGTATGATAAATTTCAAAATTTATAGAAGCAAGTAGAGGAAATGATGAATACCTGTGAGGAATTCCCTGAGCTATATCAGATCACCTATCTGACGTTGGAGAGTATCCTCAAGCTCTCCCAGGAAACATGGGAAAAGGAGTTGGCATTGCCTAAAGAAGATCATTGGCTAGTCGAGATGTGACTAATGAATGTTGATTACCAAAAGGAGACTTTGGAAAAGGCCTTGTAGGAATTAGAGCTTGATCATGAATGGGTTGCAGAACACTAGACAAATAGTAGAGATTATTTAAAGATGATGACAGATTATGAGATTCCCTCCCTAGAGCTAGATCTAGAGAAGATTAAGTGATTATTTCATAAGAAGATGGAACAGGGGGATAGTGACACACTATCATTGGATTTCGTGGATTTTTCTGCAAGGGCCTTCACTAAGTCAGAGTAGGTTATCAAGGCTATTCCAAAGTGCACCAAGTACTAGGACCAAATCCCTAAAAGATTCAAGAAGATAGCCTTTCAGATCCTTAAATTTGAGCTCTCTAAAGAAAAGAAGTTGTTGACCATGATCGACAAGTTTCTAGAATATGCAACAGCAGAAAAGGAGGCTAGAAAGCTTATCATTAATGATGAATATTTGACAATATAGTCATAAAGGTTGGATGTAGCTAAAAGACAAAATAGACTAGGAGACAAAATAGGGAAAAGAAAAAAGTCTAATATTGTAATATATTTGGGGGTAGGTGAAACCCTAAGTGAGAATGAATCTGAGCCATTCATTGTAATTAAATCTTGTCCATTCATTTCACTTTTGAAAAACTATAAATAGGGGCATCCTCTCATTTTCAAAAGAGAGAGACGAGTTGTTGTGTAAAGACATGCTACAGAAAAAATCTATAAAAATTATTGAGTTTATAGTTTCTTGTGTATTCTTCTCCATGTGTGCATGATTCTATCTCCAAATAGTGTATTTCAGTGTTGTTATTTTTAGTTGTTAGTTCATGTTGTGCTTTAATGGTGGATGCATGATATGGTGTTTGATGCATTTCTAGCTCATACTTTTTATTGTTTATTGATGATAAACTGTTGTGTAAATTTAGTCTGAGCATTATTTATTTTGTTGCACTTAAGTTCAATTGTGGTTCATGCTTTAGAGGTGAATGAACAATCTAAAAATCTGCAAAGACCCCTTGAATATTGCACTAGTTTCATGAGACTGTGGGTTGTCCTTGGTTAAGTGGAACTCAGTTTTAGGAAGTTTGTCCAATGTAGCATCCTCCATTGTTACTGTTCATCATTAGTTGCAGGTCTAGGAAACTTCTACCCCCTTTTCCCTTTTGACATTTATTTAAAATCTAAAGTTAGAAACAAGTTCTAGCATCACTGTAAAGCCAAATCTAATGAACAAAAGGAGTTTTAGTTTGTTGTTTTGAACTTGCAACAACTGTTGATCACTGCCAAACTTTATAAAACTCCATTTGTAGACCCAAATTCCTCCATGCTTAGTAAACCATAAATACCCTTTGTGATTACTACCAAATCACATCAATCAACTGAACTATTCTTGCATTGTCATGACCTAAAACCCGAGAAACCTTGGGGTGATTTTTTAAAACTCAATTGCAGATTTTCACCTTTCAAGATAGGCATCACACTTGTGTTTTGTCAATGTTGAAAAGTGAAAAAAACCCATCAATAAGAAACAAGGGCATCCACTGCACGACTAAAATGCATAATGAATATCAAGTCTTGCAAAAGGAGGTCGAGCAGGTGATCGACATATGTAAGGAGTTTCTGGAACTCTATAGAATTACATACCCAAAACTGGAGAGCATTCTCAAGTTCTCTCAGATGATGTAGGAAAAGGAGTTATCCTTGCCAAAAGAGGACCACTGGCTGCTCAAGGCATGGCTACTTAATTGTGAGTACAAAAAAGGAGTTTTGGAGAAGTCCTTAATTGAATTGGAGGCCAATCACGCTTGAATTATGGATCACTAGGCTGAATGTGATATTTTCCTAGAACTAATGACAAGGTATGAGATGCATGTGCTAGAAGTAGATCAAGAAGTTGTAAAGCACGAATTCCATAAGAAAATGGAGCAAGGTGTCGGTGACACTCTATCAACAAAATTCATGGATTTTTCTATGAGATCCTTCTTAGAGTCGGAGCAAATGGTCAAGGTAGAAGAAGCATACATAAGGCATCACAAACAAATGATGGAAAGATTCAAAAGGGTCACCTTCTATATCTCCAAATCTTACTTCTTTGAGGAAAGAAGCTCTTGGATACCATCTAAAAATTTGTTGAAAATGCCACATCATAAAAGGAAGCTGAAAACCCCATTATAGAAGACAAATACTTGTTAAAGTAGCTAAAAGCCAAAATTAGCTCCAAGACAAAGTAGGCTACAAGAAAAAATAGGGAAAAGACAAAATAGCCTATTTTATATTATAAATTTTGTACTCTTATTGGGTGATGTGAAAACCCTAAACTAGAAAGAATTTGAGCCATTCATTGTAAAGCAATCTTGACCATTCATTCTACTTTTTGAAAACTATAAATACGGGCTTGCTCCTCATTTGCAAAGAGAGATGAGTTGTGTAAAGGAATTCTTCTGCAATATATGAGAAATGAATTGAAGTTGATGCTTTCTTGTGTATTGTTCATTGTGTGTGCATGATTCAACCTCCATTTTCATTTCAACATTGTTTATTTCCGTTTAAGCTTATTTTCAACTTGTAGTTTTGTTCAACTTTAATGGTGGTTGTATGTTGTAGTATTTGATGCACTTCCAACTCATACTTTTGGTAATTTATTGATGATAAGTTGTTGTGTAAAGTTAGTATGAGTTATTCTTAAGTTCAATTGTTTTTTCATGCTAAATAGGTGAATGTTACAATCTAAAAATCTACAAAGAGCCTTAGAAGATTGCACTAGTTTTGTGATACTGTAGGCTATCCTTGGTTAAACAAAACTCAGTTTGGGAAGTTTTTTTACTACAATATCAACCATTATTACTGTTTATAATAGCTTTAGATTTAAGACAACTTCTAGACCCTTCAACCTTTTTCCTTTTCTTTTAAAATCTGAGTGATACAATTTTCCAGCATCACCATTTAGTTAAATTTGATGTTTAAATTGAGTTTCAGGCTACTGCCTAGCAATTATTGGCACTATTCATAGTTTCCAGAATTCTAAAACTTCATTACAGACCCATGAAACTTCCATGCTTCACAAACCATAAAGGCCCCTTGTGATTACCAGCAAATCACACATCAACATTCAACTATTTTTGCATAGTCACGACCTGACACCTGAGAGACCTTGGGGTGATTTTCTAAAACTCAGTTGTAGATTTCACCTTTCAAGAGAGAGAACATTTATGTTATGTCTGTGGTGAGAAGTGCAAAAATACCCATCAACAGTTTTTAGATTTGATTTTAACAAAAAAAATTGTCATTTTCATACTTATGGAGGTGATCTAAATTAGTTTGACAAATACAAATCTAATCCAAAATAAAAAAATATATTAACAGAACAATCTTATCTATAATCTAATACTAAATACAAAATAAATATACTAAAATTAAATTATTTCACCAACTTTTATTAAAAATATTCATTTTTACATACTAATTAATGCATGAGCGATAAATTAATCCAAACATACAATTTTACTTCTTTAAAATAAATTGATCTAAGTAAAATAAAACAACGCAACCTTAAAATTGTATATGTCAATTTTATAATTTAATAAATGAATAATATAGAACAATGCTTACATCAAAGTGTATAAGATTGAATTTGCACCCCTTATGCAAATTCCCCTATTAATTTTCTCAATTACTTTTCTCCACTTTAGAAAACCAAGTTTGGAGGCTTAATTCCACCTAAGCCCGCTGCTTTCATCACACTTGGCACCTATTTTGAGTCGGCAGAGGAATTTCTATCGGGGATGCGCATGTAGTGCGTAGATGTCCGTGCGGCGCACTTACGTCCCTGAAAAATTCCTACGGTTGAACCTGCAGAGGCGTTACACTTCTCATTGGGAGTCAAGTTGTAACACCCCTTCAACCGACCGACTCGAATATGGTCATTTTCTTCACCCTCTCCTTCAAATTCACTCCTTCAAAATACATTTCATCTTCTTCACAGCCTCTAAGCATTCAATTGAACTTCTCCACTTCATTCACAAGCTCACTTTCACACTCTTGCACTCTCAAGCTTTCTAGCAACATTCTTGCACTTCATTGCAACAAATACATCACTCCATCACTTCGATAGAGCAAGTTGGGGACAACACCATTGCAGCAGAGGTTTGAATACTCTCATTTTCTCCCGCAAGTAGCCTTGAGTGCTCTTGGTGGAGGTGGAAAGCTTCCTTTTCCTCTCCTCTATCACTTGGTTGAGTAAGCACACTTATTATTTTGTAGTGCTTTAGTGCTCTTTACTACATTGTTTTCTTTATCTCACTTTCTTGGTTGTCCGTGGAGGTGGAAACACCTAAATGGGGGTCTGACTAAGGTAGGCCCCTATACAGCCACCCAACATTTTCCTCCTCTTTGTGTGTAGGTGAACGTGTTCTCAAGGAGCTAGTTGGTGAATGAGTTTCTTTGTGAGATCCTCCTTGCCACCTTAACTCTTGTATTTTTGCTTTATCACATTAGAGAGTACTTTATTTACTTAATAGTGTTACTTTGGCCCTTTAGTAGTAGTTAGCTGGGTCATTAGTTCATTTTCCTAGGTTTGACCTTATCTCTTTAGTTGTTTGGTTGTATAGACGCCAACACACTTTAGAGACGCTAGTGCACCACGTTGTCGTCCAAGGATCACGCTTTCGTCCTCAAGTAGAAAGCTTCCTAAGGCACAATGTTGAACCTAAAAAGTAGCTCGCCTAGCCCCATCCTACATTTCGGGTCTGTAGAGTGGTTGAAGGATCTTATAGTCCTCATCATTCTTGTCTCGCATATCCTAACATCCCATCAAGCTGAGGTAAGTTAGGGTATCCTTATGCATCTTGGGCCTCCATGACCTAGGGCCTTGCATGTGGTGGCCCCCCTCTCTTACATTTTTGGTGAACCCGAAATGAACCAATGCCTATTCATTTGTTGGTGTTGAGGCCTCTCTTGTGTACTTCGTGACTATTGTTTTCCTGAGTGTTGTGAAAGTTTATGAGCATCACAACCCAATCCACAAATTTTGGGTATATTGTTAGGAAAAGTGTATGATACCTCCCGATGGAAAGGACGAAGGTCTCTATTGGGTTATCTATAGGCCTTTTCTCTGGTCCCACTGTTAGTGTGGTCATGCAAGAGCAGTTGTCAAAGAACGAGAAGGGATTCATTGATGGGATCGATCACGTTCCCACTCCCCCTGCGTCTCCTACACCATCGTCAGTAGACGAGTATGAGGCTATTCAGATCCCTATAGAATATGTCTCTGCCCTTTCTAAGGGACTGGGCAATTTAGAAAATCACTTGGGAAGAAATTTGAAGATGGCCAAAGTTGCTTGGGTTGTTAGTGAGTTAAAACATATGATGGGTAAAGATCGAACATGCATAGAGCTTCTAACTAGCCTCCTCGTTCTCGCCAAAGCGTGCACTCCTTCAAACAATCCTATCTTTGCACAAGGAGTCACTTTCAAAGAGTGTGAAGGACAATTAGGAGTATCGATGCCTCCCACATCCCTTTACATGGCTGACGCGGTCCCTTCTATTAGTATCCTTGCTGCCTCTGAACAACTCAAAACTATCAAAGTAAACAGGGTCCCCTTAGGCTTCAACTTCACCCCCTATCACCTCTAGTGGTGGAGGCTTTGGAAGGATGAGTGGTGGGGGCTTTGGTAGTGGTGGTGGATTCGGTAGTGGAGGTGGTGCTAGTGGAGGCAGTTCTGGTGGAGGTCATGGTGGTGGTTCTGGCGGAGGCCCTATTGGTGTCAATGGCTCTGGTGTGGGTTCTGGCGAAAGTCATATTGGTGGAGGTTTTGGAGGTGGCTTTGGTGGTGGTTCTGGAGGAGATTCCTCTAACCCTCTATCTTCTAATGACCCTATTCTGAACACTCTTCTTCAGAATATGGGTAAGATGCAGAGCCAGTGAGTCTTTCCCAAGCCTTTTCCCAGCCTATCTTCCAACCCTTCTTCCAACACAAACCATTGTCAGTTGTGATCTTAAACACTCCCTTCCCCCAAGGAATGGAGATACCTAAATTTGAAAAGTATGGCGGTAAAGGTGATCCACAAACACGTGTTTTCCTTTAACGCCTTGTGCACGAACTTCTTCCATCACAATGTGTTGATGACCAAACTGTTTCCCCAATCTCTCATGGACACAACGCTCGAGTGGTACTGTTCCTTGCCTAACAATTCTATTTTCTCATTTAACCAAATTGTAAATCAATTCCCTAGATAATTTCAAGCAAACATTGGGCCAAAGATGACCTTTTCATATCTCATCTAATGTAAACAAGGAGATAACAAAAAAATCACTAATTTCATAGCACATTACCAAGCGCTCCTTTCACAAATCTCATATCAGCTACCTGATTCTGACATGTAGAAGGTATTCATAGGGAACTTACAAAGGCCTTGGCAAGAGAAGTTTTCCCTTATGAAGTACCCTTCTTTCACGCATTTGTGTGCAGCTTTACGAGAGTACCAACATATGGATGTTGAGTTTGGGGGATCCTCCTCGCACTCCCGTTCTGAAGGAAAGTCCATCGTATCAATATTTGGGAAAGCTAAGACTATTACGAATGTAGTTGCCACTATTGATAATAATGGCCTTAGACATAACCAAAAGTTCATAAAGTTATTAGAATCTTTTTCTTCTATTTTTTAGAAGCTATTGAAGGATAAGATCGTAACCTTGTTGAATCCTAAGCCTGCTAAGGAACCTTACCCTAGTTGCTATGATGAGAGCACTTATTATCAATACCATCGGGTTAATGGACGTGATACCAAATGTCGTAGGTGATTGCGTCATGAGATACAGGACTGCATCAAGGATGGTACCATTTGTCTTGATGGGAGTAAACAAAATGCCAACAAATCAGTGGTGAAAGCTAATAGTGAATTGTAGATATACACAGACCCATTTCTGTCGCATTTTGCTAACATGATTGTAGATCCCACTGATTATATTACTCAACCCACGACCTATGTTAACATGGTCACAGTGACCCTTACTGCTCTACCCGCACCTAGTTCATCAAACATTACATTCACATCACAAGATTTTCCATTAAACAATAAACCCTTACTTCTCTACATTCTCACTTGCATTAATGGTAACATTGTGACAGGAGTCTTGGTAGACCCTGCGAGCCATGTGAATGTTATCACAAAGGAAACATTAGTATTAAATTCATTACAAAGGGAAGAATATGAAGAAACAAAGTCAACCATCTATACACATGATGGTATGTGTCTCAAACCTTATGGCTTGATAACTTTGTCCATCTTGGTTGGACCCAAGACTGTTGACATAATTTTTGATGTTATCCCACAGTCAGATTTGTTTAGGCTAAAGCTAGGCATACCTTGGTTAGCTTCCATGAATGAAATCACCTCCATTATTCACAAGTGTTTAAATTTTTCCCATGAAGGTGTCATGCATGTAGTGCATGACACTAGATATCAACCCCTAGTGTTTTGTGGTGGATATCCGTTGGATCACTTTTGGCCCTCCCTAGTTGGTCTGCTTCCTCCAAGAACAAACCTACTTTACAAGAATTATGTAAAGTATAAGACTGGGGGCAAGGGACAAACGAAACTAACCCTTCCTATGATACAACAGTTGGTCGTCTCCTCCTCCTGAGAGGAGGTGGTACCGATTGCTCCCCCTTCTCAAAAGAGAAAGGAGAAGTCTACGTCGACTCCCCTCTCCTTCCTATAAAGGCAAAGAGAAGGTTGCTTTTCCCTAGACTGCCTCATCTTCTCCCCTTTCTTGGCAAGAGTACTGGATGAGTCAGCCTAGTGGCTATCTATTGAGTCTAATGATTCCTCTTTGGCGCAAGCCTAAGCTCAGGATCATGGATCTCCCTAATGCATACCCTAGATTGTGGTATTACTTATATGGTATAAAGAAAGGTTCCTGAGGGGAATTCAATCTGTGGCCTCCTACCGCTCCTGCTCTTAAAAAAGTGAATGGGAAGAGGCCCGCTGCCAAGGCTCTTGAGCTGACTCTCCTAGTCGCTTCTCAACCTGTACCTCTTGCTCCCATTCAGGAATCTGTTCCTCCACTGGAAATGGCTACAGTGGATGTTCCCATGGTTGAGCAGGAGCCTTTTGTTCCTTTGCAGCCTTTGGCCTCTAGCTCAAAGAAGCAAAGAAACTACCTTGTGCGCAAGCGCAAACGTCGGCAAAAGGCTCTCTTAGCTGAGCAAGCCGCCTTGCAAAGGAAGGAGGAAGAAACGATCGCCCTTGTTTCAGGGCCTCCTACAGTGTCTTCCTCTCCCCTTCCTTCTGCTTCTCTTCAGTCTAGTTATGCACTGCTTCCAACTCCTATAGCGAGTACAAATGTGCCTAACCCCAAGGGGGTATAGGTGTTCATTGCTCCTTCGGTGGAGCTGCCTTTGTTGATGTATGTTTAGGATATCCAACCATTCCTGAAACCTGCGGATATGATTAATACCTCGATTGTATCCACTATGGTTCTTTCCTCCTCTTCCTCTACACCTCTAACCTCATCTGTGGGGATTTCATCTCGTTTGACAAAGAAAAGGATGGAGTGTGGTCTTCTAGCAGCGAAGGACGTAAGAGGATCCCGCCTTCTCCGCAAGGTGGCCCCGCGTTGACCTGTTCTATCTTGGTGACAGAACTAGTCTCGACTTCTCCTGAGTTTGTCAACACTCCTGAGTCACTTGGCAAGCCTAGCGGTGAATCTAAGGCATAGCTTGCGTTGTCCATTGAAGTTAGACACAATGCTCCTATCGGGTGCATGTTTAACTCGGTGGATGAAGTCCTGGCCTTGTCAGTGATCTTCACGAAATCGATGACCTTAGCTCCATAAGAGCTCAGTGGAGAGGACCTCGAGGGCCCCTCTTCCTTAGCCCTTGTTGAGGGAGGGTCATATATTCCTCCTCTTAACATCCCACCACTCTTCTTGATCTCTTGTGTGTGTGTGTTTTGTGATGTGTTCTCCCGTGATCGTGCTATGTGTGCCTGGATGACCCTCATTACTCCTATTGGTGCTTGGATATAGGCGTGGTTTTTGTATCATAAACCTTCTTCTATTTGTATCATCATTCTTCCATGTTTGTGCTTGATTTTTGACAAATTGGGGATGATGCAAAGCATTGGGGGCATTTAGGCTTCCCTTCCATGTTGACCTAATTTTTTATTTTTACTTTATTTTTTGTGCATTCTTCCTAATCTGGTTGAGGATTGATGATCTTTCGCCTTGCACCGCGGTTACCTATTATTCATATGAGCTTGGATAGATCTGACCCCGCTAAACCAGATCCCCCTGTGCCCTTTTTTTGTGTTGTCTTCATTCTTTTGCTTTCTCTTTATCTTTCTCTCTTCTTTGCTCGAGTTGTCCCTCTCATGTGTGACAACGATCTTTCTTCAACATTTCAATTTTTAGAAAATGCATTCGTTGCCAACAGGTCTTTTCTCGAAGATCTTCACAAACCTTTCTTCGAAATTGCATTCTCAACTTGGAACCCTAATGGAACATGTTCCCTTCATCACAGGTTTGTAAAGAAAGGACTTGAAAACCTTCCTCCAAAGCAGGAATGACTTTGATCTTCCCCTCGCATGGGGGCACATTCTTCCTTTTGAATTCCTTGATGAGGTGAACATATTTCAAAAGGATCCCTTGATGATGGATCAATTTGAGAAAGGAAACATCTACTTTTAAACTGTGCATCCCTTGAGTGGACACCTTTCATTTTGAAGGGTTCTCGAGGGATCCCCTTTGAAAGTCTTTTTCTCAAATGAATTTCTTTGCGTCTAGCTTGGGGGTAGCCTGACTAGACCTCGCCTTTCAAACAACGTGTCTCTTGAGTGGACCCCTCTTCTTTTGAAGGGTTCCCGAGAGACCCCTTTGAAAGTTTTCCAAACTGTTGACGATCTACGTGACTATCTACTTACTCGCCTATTTGGCTGCTTCCTGACTCTACAGAGTCCGCTTTCCTAGGTTTCCTCCATGTGGGAGATCTTGGGGGATACCTCCCTGTAGGAACTAAGACCCTGTAGGGTGCTTCCTTTGGGTTTCCTCCATGCTAGAGTTCTTGGGGGACACCTTCCTTGCAGGTCTGCAGGCCTGTAAGGAGCTTACTTCATGGGGCTTCCTTCATGTGAGAGATCTTGGGGGTTGCCTCCTTGTAGGTTTGCGGGCCTGTAAGGCACTTTATTTCTTCAACTTCATAGTTCCAAGAAGCTATGAAGTCCTTCACTTTCCCTGCACCTTCAGGTTCACTAGATTGTGGTCTGCTTCCTTGACGGTTTGGGTATAGATCCCATAATAGTGGTTTACAATTTTTGGCCAAACTGGACATTGAAATGATTATTTTTAACTAAATCTTCACATTCGGGCACCTATAGCAGCTAAACTATGAGAAATTTGAAGATGGTGCAAACTAGAGTCTCATCAAATTTTGCCTGTAGATTCTAAAAATATTTTTTTCAAAATTTTTGGAATCAAATTGCACTTCTTTTTCCATCTCCCACGAAAATTGGTTTTTTTCAGAAAACAACATTTTTAAAAAGTGACGCACACCGTATAACACAACTTTTTTTCCATGAAGGATAAAATTCTAATTCTTTCAAATTTAGATTTGTAACTCTGATATCTAGTGCTTCCACTTGGTTAGATATTTTTTATTGAATATTTTTTCCTTAATCAAGTTTCAAAGTCAAACTAATTACAATTCGGGACCGTATAACGTAACTTTGTTTGTATATGTCAAAATTTTATTTTTTTTTTTTGTTGATCAAGGACTTCAATATCTGGTGCACTCATATTTTTCAATTTTTTTTTTTATAATCTTCTATTTTTCCATGTGTGAAGAACAAAGAAATTCATTTTCGATGAAAAACCTATGTTTAATAAAACTTAAAAAACAAATACATAACAAAACCAAAACATATTAAAATTATATTCATTGGATAGCTTGTTCGAGGAATATCATAATCATTTGAAATAAATTTTAAATGAATTCATTTGATCCCCAAAATCTAAATCAAAAGTGATTTTTTATCAGCATTTTGATAGGTGTAAAGGAGACGCATTTATAGGTATGGTTTAAAACTAGCGAGGTTCTATCCAAGGGGGTTTGATCTAAGGTGATTTGATCAAACTCTCTTCAATTGGAATCCTTAAAATGGATATTTTTAAGGCTTAAATCATTATATTTTCTAAAAATATGTGATTTCAGCTAAAATTCGTTCCTCTCAGGAATTGTAAACCACTATTATGACAACATACATTTCTAACCTTACTTTTTCCTTGATCTACTTTACCGAGCACTCATCAATACTCGTGCTCGCTAAAGTGGGGGAAAAATGTATAGGAGTGAATTTGCACCCCTTATGCAAATTCCCCTATTACCTTTCTCCACTTTTGAAAACCAAGTTCAGAGGCTTAATTCCACCTAAGCTCGCTGCTTTCATCACACTTGGCACCCATTTTGAGCGTCGATAGAGGAATTTCTATCAAGGACGCGTGTGTGATGCACAAATGTCCGTGTGGCATGCTTACATCCCTAGTAGATTCTTACTGGTGAACCTATAGAGGCATTACACTTCTCATTTGGAGTCAAGTTGTAACGCCTCCTTCGGCCAACCGACTCGAATATGGCTATTTTCTTCACTCTCTCCTTCAAATTCACTCCTTCAATATGCATTTCATCTTCTTCACAACCTTTAAGCATTCAATTAAACTTCTCCACTTCATTCATAATCTCACTTTCACACTCTTGCACTCACTCTCAAGCTTTGTAGCAGCATTCTTGCACTTCATTACAACAAATACATTACTCCATCACTTCGATAGAGCAAGTTGGGGACAACACCATTACATCGGAGGCTCGAGTACTCTCATTTTCTCCCCCAAGTAGCCTTGAGTTCTCTTGGTGGAGGTGGTAAGCCTCCTTTTCCTCTCCTCTATCACATGGTTGAGTAAGCACGCTTACTATTTTGTAGTGCTTTAGTGCTCTTTACTACATTGTTTTCTTTATCTCGCTTTCTTAGTTGTCCGTGGAGGTGGAAACACCTAAACGGGGGTCTAACTAAGATAGACCCCTATACATCCACCCAACATTTTCCTCCTCTTTGTGTGTAGGTGAATGTGTTCTCAAGGAGCTAGCTAGCGAACAAGTTTCTTTGTGAGATCCTCCTTGCCACCTTAACTCTTATATTTTTGCTTTATCACATTAGAGAGTATTTTATTTATTGAATCATGCTATTTTGGCCCTTTAGTAGTAGTTAGCTAGGTTGTTAGCTCACTTTCCTAGGTTTGACCTTGTCTCTTTAGTTGTCTGGCCGTATGAACACCAACGCACTTTAGAGACGCCAGTGTGTTGCACTGTCGTCCAAGGACCGCACTTCCATCCTCAGGCAGAAAGCTTCCTAAGGCATAATGTTAAACCTAAAAACTAGCTCGCCTAGCCCCATCCTGCATTTTAGGTTTGTAGAGTGGTTGAAGGATCTTATAGTCCTCATCATTCTTGTCTCGCATATCCTAACATCCCGTCAAGCTAAGGTAAGTTAGGGAAGGCTTCCGTATCTTGGCCCTCCGTGACCTGGGGCCTTGCACGTGGTGGTCCCCCCCTCTTACACAAAGTAATAAAAAATAATGAAGTAGGCAAAGCAAAAGATTAATTAAAAGAGATTGACAGATGTCTCTAGAAAGTGTGTCAGTAAATTGGTCAAGTTGTAATCATGCATCAAGGACATTTGTAAGAGTATGGGGAAGCACAAATATTATATGTTTTATGTCTTAAGTGGCCTGCTACCATAAAGAATATAAAGTATCAGATCAATGCTATTGAAGTGCAGATCACTAATATGGTTGCAATTTATGATCCTATGTAGGACAATGATGGTGCCATAAGGGCACAAGTGGAGAATTTGCACTCCTAGATTCAAAAATTGCAAGATCAAAGGGAGCAGTTTAAGGGTCAGGTAAAACAGTTAGGAGAGGTAGTGAGCTAAGGTTGGCCTCACTTACTAGACTTCTGGCTGAAGTAAATGGTGTAACTCAGAAGTACCATGCACCATCTTCTTTAGAGGAAGCAAAAAACACATATGTGTAGTTGATATGTCAAGTCCAGACCCTGACCACAATAAATAAACAATGGGACAACAACTTGAACCAACTCAAGATAATTTACCAGAACATTCTTCCATCCAGTTGAGTTGATTCTGATTTTTGATGTAAGATACCTTTTCCTTTTTGATGTTGTATATGTGGAGTAGAACAATCTGTAGATAAGAAGATATTAACTTTTTTTTGTTTGTGATGAAGCAACTGAACTTCATCCCAGAGGGAGTAAAAGTTGTATAGAATAAGGGAGAGTCTATAAGTTTTTGTATGTACAGAGAAAGACTAGTTACCCTTTTCCCTTGATGTCAAAGGGGGAGAGAATACACATCAAAGGGGGAGAGAATGTGAACATTAGTTGGTTTTTCCATCAATGACAAAGGGGGAGATTATTGCAGCTTGATATGCTTGATTTTCATTGATGTCAAAAGTATCTCTAGGATTGTATATGATTAGGAGATTGTTAGTGTGTAGAGATATCTAATGGTGTGGGTCAGCATTGCAGTGATGTGGAAGATCAGTAGTTAGCTTGTTACCTAAGTATGATGCAGTTGTGGGCACACATGTCTTGATGTGTTTTCAAGATTCCTACAATGATATTTTGTTAGTTTAGTGTACCACACTCAGTGACAAGACAAATAAGTTTAGTCTAAGGCATTCATAATATATATTCTAAGGCAAAGAAACAATATTTTGGTCCACATCCTTCCACATAGCAAGATTTAGTCTTACGGTTCAAAATTTAGGGTCATAGAGATGTGAAGGTGTTATATTCAAAGTTTCATAATAATATTCCTTCTGCAGAGAAAGTTAGAAGTGATATAGTACCAAACTTTGTTAAGGCAATGAAAAATGGTTCAAAAGGCTTGTTGGAATGCTTTGCATTCCACTGCACATGAAGTTTTGGTCAAGCAGTTTTGAGGACATGCTTAATAATGTCTAAAGTATGTTATATGGAAGTCTCAAGTCATTTGGTGCTCCAAAAGTTCAACTTTCAAACTGTCAGAGTGATACAGTTGGTTCTAGATGCTTAATCTTCATTAGAACATGTGTTTGAATACTTGTGCCAATAGAAGGTTGTGAAGTTTAGTTGTATGACTTTGTGTGGACTCTTCACATGTCTAATAGTGTGTAAGGTATGAAGCACATGAAGATCCTTCTTGTTTATAGTATCACACAGTTATTTTAAGTCATTTTGTGAAGTTATGCTTTTTGTTGAGACCGAGTAAGGTATGATGGTGGTATGTGCCACTAATTCAAGATTAAGCAGAGTTTAAGGATTGATTGAAGATATTGTATGGGTCATTTCAACTCATTTGGAATAAATGTAAATAATGTCTTACCAATATTGTGTACCACAAATGGATATGATGGCCGACATGCTACAAGTTACATATTTTCTTATTTATGGATGACTTAATTTATATTTGCAAGCATACAAATGATATATATGGAAAATCAAAGATAAGAAGAGTGATATAGATGCGAGCGAGGATGTGTAAGTCTATGGGAAGAGTGTGATAAGATTTACCTCAGACCTAGTGTGTAGAATCCATGACTATCAATGGGTTGAAGCCATAAAGTTAGTCATATTCTAGTTATCCTAATCAGGGAGTTGTGGCTTCTTTGGGAGTAACCCTAAAACTCTAATTAGGGAGTTGTAGCTTCCTTGGTTTGTAGCCCTAAATAAAATTTATAACTATTGCTTATTTGTGAGGCTAGATTTGGCTAATAGATCCAAGCAACATTTCTCACTATGGTTTTTCCCCTGTGGGTTTTTCCATGTATTTCTGGTGTCAATTGTCTTCTTTTGTGGATGCTTATCTTCTTTTCTATTTTGAATAAGTAGATGAATGCTTTAATGGTATAACTTAGCTTCAAAAGTTAAGGATTGAAATTGAAAATGAAGTACATACTAATTCACCCCTCTCTCAATATTCTAGTGTGTTCGATAGAATATTCAAATTTCTATACACAATTCTAACAATATATTGAATATCTCATGTACAATTATAACAAAATTATAGTAATTGGTCTCTTATTGTAGAATATATCATAGAATTTTTGGATTCAATTTTTGTAGCCTTTGGAGGTTTGATATAGCTATGGTTTTTCTCTCTTTTCTTATTCCATAGCCCTTCACTTTTTCTTTACCAATTTCTCTTCCAAAACTCTAGTTTTCCCCTAGTTTTCATTCTCCCTCTCAATTTGTTTTTGACATAATATTTTTTTTTAATTTTTTAATTTCTGTCTTCCTTCTCCAGCCTCTTTCCATACATATTAGATTTCTACCCTTTGGAACTAGTTTGGTCAATTAACCCACTTTTTGTATTGGGTGATCCCACAATAGTGGGTTACACTTTTTGGCCAAACTTGACATTGAATTGAACTTTTTTAACTAAATCTTCACTTTCAAACACCTATAGCTGCTAAACCATAGGGAATTTGAAGATGATTCAAACTAGTGATTTGTGACATTTTATTTGTATATTCTATATATATTTAAATTTTTGGAATCAAATTGCATTTCTTTTTCCATCTCCTTCAATAACTAGTTTTAAATAGTAAACAACATTTTTAAAGAGTGATGTTTACTGTATAACACATAACTTTTTTTCTATGAAGGATAAAATTCTAATTTTTCAAATTTAGATTTCTGACTATGATATCTAGCTCCTTGATTTTGTTTCATAGTGTTTTATTGAATATTCTTTTCTTAATTAAATTTTTAAGTCAAACCAATTACAATTTAGACATAGGTGTACTGTATAACACTTAATTTTTTTTGAATGTATCAAAATTCATTTTTTATTGGATCAAGGACATCAATAATGCACCTAGATATTTTTTAGAATTTTTTGATAGTCTACTATTTTTCCACATGTGTAGAACAAAGAGCTTGATTTTTGGTGAAAAACCTACATTCACAAGAAATAAAAAATAAATATAATAATCAAATTAAATATATTTAAAGTTATACTTTTTGGGAAGCTTATAATAAGGACTACATACTTACAAAAAATAAATTTTAAATGAATTCATTTGATCCCCCCAAAGGCAAATCGAAAGTGGTTATTTATCAACATTTTGATAGGTGTAGAGGAGACTCCATTGTAGGTATGGTTTAAAACTAGTGGTGTTCTATCCAAGGGGGTTCGATCTAAGGGGGTTTGATCAAACCCTCTTCAATTAGAATCCTTTAAATAGAACCTTTCAATGCTTAAATCATTACATTTTCTAAAAATATGCAATTTCAGTAAAAATCAGGATGTCCCAAAAAGTGTAACCTGTTATTGTGGCAACACCCTATCTTTCCCCTCTATTTGTTTACATAACCTATTTAACCTTAGTTATCTAATTTATATCCCTCATCTTATTACTCTTTAAACCATATCATTTTTCTTGCCCATTGTGTCCATTTAGCTTGTTTTACTTGCCTCCTAATCCCACCACTTCTAGCCTTGTTTGCTTGTTCCATTTACCATTACCCATTATGTTTTTAAATTTTATGTTTTGAATTGGTATGATATCATGACACAGATATAATTTTAGTATTATTTTTTATCTTATTTACCAAGTAGATATTTTCTTAAAAATCCACAAGGAGACTGGCTGAGGTAGACTCCCCTTTAACCATTTATTTTAAGAGGAATTCTTACAGGTTTTTGGTGTTGTAGGTCAAGTATGGAAAAATGGCGAAGAATATCAAAATGTTAAAAGAGGAAAGTGTTTTGAAAATAACCTAATGAAGGTCCTTATAATATTTTTAGCTAATTATAGGACAATCAAATTTAGGACTATTGTAGGATATTTGGGCAAGATTGAATCATCTACTAAGGTCTTTTGATTCTAAATGATGATAAAATCTTGAAATTTTCAACTCATATATGTTCATGATATGTGTATCAAAATATTTAGACCTTGGATATTTGATGTAATATCAAAAAATAGGTAAAGCCTTTATATTTTCTTTATTTTTCTTTTCTTTCATATAGTTAAATTGGATCATTCTTTGTTCATTTTACCTATATTTGTATAGCTAATCAAATATCCTATTTAAAAAATCTTATACATATATTAATAATTATTTCCACAAGTTTTTTAATATTTTATCTTTCAAAAATCGAGTGAAAATTTTCCTTGTTCTTCTCTTTTATCATTGAAATCTCTTTTTCCTATTTTTATGTTTGTGTTTTTAAAGTGTATTGTCCTGTTGAACAATCAATCCTAGCTCAAAGTGTGTTGGATTGGGATATATTTAAAGGCTATTTCATGCACATTTAAAGTAATTATTTGGTTTAATCAAACACACATCATTCAAACAAAGAAATGTTCACCTTTTTATGTTATAGAATTAAGGTTTCCTCTTCCCTTAAACTTTGGTATTTTGGGAAATAACCCACATAAGATAACATAAATAATAACATGGTCAATGGGTTCCTTTAGGTTCTTTAGGTAAGTTCCAAAAATAGGATCATTAACAAGAGAGAGAATCCCATATCCAATTGTAGGAGGATATGTAGGGTACTACTACATAGATACCTGTTAAGGGGATACATTGTAAATGCATGTACAAATCTCAAAGGATTGGTATTAGGAGTGACATTGGGATGGGAAGGAGTACTAATAATATGGGTGGATGAGGGGGAGGCTTTCTTTGGGTAGGCATATATATAGACATAGTTGTAGATTAAAGAGTTTGGTAAGAAAACTACTAATTACCTCGTTGTTTGTTCCCGAAGTACTAGATATAGTATGCTGACAATTGTTTAGCTCTCTAACTCATATCATTTAGGTTGTTCATAAATTGGTTTGTATAAATTTAGAGTCTAGGGAATAATGGTCCTTGATCATTAGAATTAGCTCTTTAGTGAATGTGTACAAGAAAGTGTAAAATATAAATAAATAACCTAAAATATGAAATTTAAATAATTATTCTACACCTAATTTCAACCTATAAATTTAGTTTAAAAACTTGCATAAGAAAGATGAAAGATAATAACAAATCACTCACCCACAAGCACCTTGTTGCACCAAATATGGATATGCTCAAGGCTTGATGTGTGAGAGATTTAGATGTAGTTGCTCATCTAGACAACATGAATTTTCTTTCTAAGAGTCCTGTGAGAATAACTTATATGATGAGCTATTTATAGAGTTGGAGGATGGAGGATCAATGATTGAAATTGATTTGGGAGATCAATGCAGAAGGTTGATTGAGAGGATTAAATGCACAACAAGTCTCCAAGTGGCACTTTGTGATCAATGGAGATGGGGAGGTCCATAATCCAAGGGATTTGAAAGGCTAAGAATTTCATGGAGAAAATGGAGGGTGAGGATCAAAAAGTCCATTTTTGAAAATCTAAAAAGTCCTTTTTTGGAGTCTTTTGTAGGGATAAAAGTTTATTGAAGAAAATAGAGGGCGAGATTTAAATAGTGCTCTTTTAGAAATCCAAAAATTCATATTTAGAGTCATGTGTAACCTTGACTTGGCTAATCATGATTAGAATTGTGCATGTGATTTATTAGTTAATTAATTATTTTGTAGCCAACTAATGATTAGAGGGGGAATTTCTAGGAATTGATTGAATATATTGTATTCATTTAATTTTTGAAAGATTAAAATATGAGTGATGAATTTAATTAAATAAAATTATTTAATTTCTTTAACTAAGGTTGGACTATAGAGAAAATACTAAAATGATAATTTAATTAAATAATTGATAAGAATTTATTTAATTAATGTTAGAAAGAGATCATACTAGTTAATTAAATAATTAATTTTATTTAATTAATGGTGATATATGTAGGATGAATCAAGTGATGTTAATGTGGTTAGATTTGCGTGTCTACAATGAGAATGCTACAGTTGGAGTCAACTAACCTCTAGGTTCATGATCTATTAATTAGGGTGGCAACAAAATCATTAAGAGTTGTCATCTTTTGGCTTTGATAGTTTACATTATATTTGGACTATCTCATGGAGGGCATTGTTACCTTGAATCTTATTGAGACCTCACATTGGCTTGGGGCACATGATTGGTCATGGTTTGTGAGTTGTGGTCAAGATTCACATTGGGGTCAATTTTGCTAACTGTCATATGGGCTAGCTCATCTTTTGGTTAGTTGACCAATTGTTCTATTTGCCTAACTATATCACTTTAAGGGGATAAAATTATCCCACATTCTTGTTGAGGGGTTTGCAAGAGAATTTAAAAAGGTGTCCATAGGTATTAGTGGGAATTTTTCATATAATTAAATAGTGGCCATGGTTGAAGAGGCTATTGAATTTTTCACTTTTATGAAGTTATTGACCTCCCCAATAATATTTTCTAAATGGGATTATGGACCACGTACACAAGGCTAATGGTACTAGTTACTTAGAAAGGATTGTTAAATACTTCAGTCTAATATTCTTTGATGAGAGAATTAAGATATCTATTTTGAGGAGTCATCTCAACATATGTTCTCTAAATTTTGTAAATGTTCATGGGGTGTTAAGCACCATAAAACAAAATATATGGAGAGAACAAGTAAGGCAAAATAGGAAAGGTAAGATTTTTTCATGTAGAGTTCACCAATTATGCATGTATTAATAAAAAACATGTGTAACTTCTTAGGGTCACATATAGTTAGGCTAACTAATATATTTGACTCTATGATTGATGTGGACATGGTTGACTAGGATGGTTTGCTCATTTTTGTTGGCAAGGTGGAAGTTGTTGAGGATTAAGAGGCAAGCTAAGCGGAGGTTATCTACATCTTCTCCTAGGCTTACTAATCTCTCATGGGATATACTCATCTCTCTCAACCTTAACCTCCTCATTTAGATTACTTAATTGATTAACAATAAAAGATGGATTGAGGTAGAGACACAAATTTATTTCCACAATTTAGTGTTGAGTTTTAGTTGAAACCATGACACCCTAGGCTAGTTTTGATTAAGGGCGTTGTGAGGTTTTACACGAACACACATATGTTTACTAGTGACCATATTTTATTTTACTTATGTATTTGCTCTTATTTTTTAGTTTTGAATGCATTTTGTATATTTCCTGTGGTTTCAAATATTCTTGAATATTTTTGATTTACTAATTTGTAAAAAAGAAAAACAATTTAAATTATAGACAATAATTTTTTTATTAAAATGTAGAACCATATCTTATTTAATTACAAATAATAAAAATTAAATGTTAAAAATAAACTATTCTAAATTACAAAGAACATAAAACTATGCTTAAATTATAATTTTGTTCTTCTTTTAATAAAATATTGAACCAAAGTAGCTACTAAACACACAAGTAATAATGATTTGCAATAGATTTTATTTCTATTTTTGTAGATTCAAGAAATTAGATTTATTTTCATAAGAACAATGTCTAAATTCCTTTCCAAAATAGATTTGGCATAAATAAGTGATTCCTTCATGATGATTTTAAAATAAAAAATTCCTTAAAATATAGGTTTCAATAGACTACAATTAAAGAAATTGAAATCCCATTCCTTTGGGATTGCATAAAGGTTTTCTAGAAGTTCCAAGAGGAAGTCTTCCATATTTTGATGATCTTCAAGTTGAGAATATTTCTTTTAATGTTGCAAGATTATTTTGACAATATACGACTTCAAAATTTGGATTAATTCTAATCTATCACAATCAAATTTTTATGTGAGGAAGAAGGGTATGGAATTTAGATTATGGGATAGCCTAATCCAAACATCCTAAATCCTTTGAGTTTTGATATATAAATATTTTACAAATTTTACAAGAAAATAAATCAAAATTAATTGAAATATCTAGATAATTAATCTAAACTACTCTAATATAATCATCTATACTAAATAAATAAATAAATTAATACTAATTAAATAAGACATTTCAAAAATACTCATATAGAGTTGAATATTGCAAATATGGAACATGTTGGATGTTGGTTCTCACTATCAAAACCTCCCTTTATGCCTCCTCCCTTGTGAATAATTGACTGTGGTGTATCTCCAAGGCAAGATAAACAAAATGAGAAAATTTGTGTGCTGGTAAATAGGATTGAAGGGGATAATGGTTGTAGAAAAAAGTTGGTAGAGTTAGGTCATTATTTAGAAATTTCTATATACTTAAATGAATTCTTTACAATTTTTTTGTGAGAATATTATTGAGATAGATAAACAAAAAATGGATTAAATTGTAAGAGAAACAGAAGAAAAATTTACATTTTTAAGAAAATATACACAAACGATTGTTATGATTTCACCTGTTTTACCAAACAATGAAAGAGTTTTTATTACTACCCACTTAAGGAAATCAATGAAAACATCAAGGTAAGAAAAGTATGTTTTAAAACATACATAAAAGTATAAGAAAGTATAGGAAGATAAATGGGAGCTACAACAACTTAGTCGAGGGATCTAAGAGGTCTGACATATAAGATTTTATCTTAGAGACATGAAATATTTGTCACATTTTTGTTTTAACATACCATGTCAACTTTTGAAGATTTTTGTCATCATTGAACTTGTCATACTAACTCATGTATTTTTAGATCCTTATACGATTGTAATTATATTTCTAAACTAAAATAAGAAACAATGAAATGAAATATTTTAATAACGTCCACAAGACCAAAAAAGCCTATGGAAACCAAGATCAACACATGAACCACTAACAAAAAAATCCTAAACAATTTGTAATCTTTGTTCAAGATCAACCCTTCTGTAATAGATTTTGATGATGAAGTTTCCAATTTTGTCCAACCTTACCTCTTCGAAAAAGATACTTAAATAAAAATTAAATCTAAAACACTAAAAAAATAAAGATTTATAATTTGATAAAATACAACTAGGGTAAATACCATCTCTTACCCATAATACACTCCTCAAATGCTAAATTATTAAATTCAAACCAAACACTCAAAATAAAATTAGAACTACCTACACCTTAAACGAACCCTTTCTCCTCCCTTCCCTTATGAGCGAAAACACTCCACCCCTACAACACTATCCATTTTTTAAAGCAGTCTATAAATCTATTTCAAATGTATATTTTTAACGAAATGTTTTAGGCGTTCTTTTTTCTCTAGTACACAATCGATACCAGTCTTTTGCTTCTCAGGCGTGGTTTGCAGATTTCTATCAACAGTCAGGAGGCCATTTTCATCAGGTATGAATATCTATGTCTTTCTCTGATAGATCATTTCGCTTTCGTTTATTTAGTGTGTATAGAGTGGGTCTTTACCCTATAAATATATGTTAAGTTTGTCGCCTGTGAAATGTCTAAGCCCTCTGCTGGTAATTGTGAAATGTCCAGTTAGATCGATTGTATATTTCGATGTTTTTTTGAATCTTGTTATGCGGAAATTGTCCACTTGGCAATAACAGCAACTTGGGAGTTTTTAATACGCTGATAATGCTAACTTGAATTAGGTTTTCTTTAATAATTTATTTCAATGCTTCACATTTTTGTAATCGCAAGGATTGAGTAGAATTTGAACATACATTTGGTGTGGGTTTAAAGTTTATATGATTATGATTGATTTTCGATAAATTGTGATTAATGTTTTGCCATTTACAATTACTAATGTTGAATGCAAGTTCAAATTAAACGAGGGCTTAGTTTTCTATGTCTAAGTTCTGATAAATTGTTCTTTTCCAATTTTGGGGAGTAATGTTGCATGTGAGTATATATTAACGCGGGTCTCTTAGACTATGTCTAAGTTCTGATAAACTATTTTAATTTTTGACCATAATGAGGACTGAGTTTAATATGAGTGCAAATTCTAATGTTGTTTTATTTATTTTATGACTGTAAATTCTCGTTCTGGAATAGCTTTCTGGCTTAGAAGCCACAACCAAAGGGTTTACCCGTTTACCTCTTTGACTTGCACCCAGCCTCGTCCCTTTGAGTGTTCCAGTTCTGCACCTAGTGATTCCGATGTGATACTTCATCAATTTTAACGCTTTATCACATCTCACTGGGATTTGAATTTTGGGCTCTGGTATCAAAGCATTGTTACGTTTGCTACTTGAGCTCATCCTATTTCATGTGATCTGGGTTTATTTGAGTTCTATGTGAGTAGAGATTAAATTTAAGGAAATCTGATACAAAATTCTGATAAACTTTGAGATGATGTTTAAACTTTTGCCAATTTGTATAACTTAGTTGAATGCAAGCATGTAGTAAATATGGATTATATGACTATGGCTTATTTCTAATAAACAAGGGCTGACATTTTGCAGTTAACGACGACTATGTCGAGTGTGAGACTGTGACTTAGTTACCTATGAATTTTGATATATTTTCCTATTATGAGAACTTTTTATGTGACTACATTTCAAGCAAGGGTTTTATTCATCTGTGGCATTTTTTTTGATCAGTGAATGAGGGATTATGGGCCCTTTCCCATTAATTAAAAAGAAAATCCAAAAATAACAATTGTTTCCCATGAACAGTGTAAACTATTGAAAATCTTCTAATTTAGGAACTTGGGAGGAAATGAAAACTTCAAAACAACACTATTTACCAAGCTAACCAATCTTGACATGTGAATGGAGAGATATATTGCTATTAAATTTTATGTCTTTAGCCAAGGGACTCTTCTACTTTTTCCTTTCCACTGCGAGACAAGCATCAAAATCTCTAGAAGCATTTTCAGAAGAAGGAATCTGCAGTCTTAGAGCTTCAGGAGGCGTGCTCACTTCAGCATTTGCAGAAGACGAAGACCTACCCACTGAAGAAGGATTTAGGGAGGAACCGCATATTCCACCAGAGGAAGGCATCAATAATCCTACAAGTAGATGTCAAAGGAGGATTTCTAGAAATTAAGGATGCACTATCAAAAGAAGCATCTAGAGATCATCCTCATCACAGTCAGGATTGATCAACTGATGCCTCAGTTCAGTCCCCCCTTCCACCAAGTGGCCTGCCTCGAGGAAGCAGGTTGTTGAACAGTATGGTTTGGACATTTTTAGTTGTGTGGTTTGTAGCAAAGCATGATCTACATCTAAAGTCAATGCCTTCAGAATCAAGTTATTGCTTCCAAGTCCTATTAGCAACTTTTAAATGTACTTATTTTGACAATTTCTTGGATACATCAAAACCCACAAGAATTTTTGCAAAGTTAAAATGTCTCATCATCTTGTTCATATTTGGGACAAAGATTAGTTTTCCTAAAGAAACCATAACATAAATCCCAATAGAGCCTTGTCCCAAAACCATGGGCCTTCTTTGAGCAAGGTATCCATGCCAGAGGGGATTTACAGATTACCAGGAATCACCCTTTTGCACACAAACAAATAGTAAAACCCTTGATCACTAATGGCTTTTGTTGGAGAGTCGGCCATTTGTGAAGCTTTGTTAGAGTGGGCCAAAAGCTTTGAAATTGTAGATATGAGTGACTTGCTCGACCCACTCTTCTTGCTTAGCCATCTCATTTCCCAATACTACTGTTTGTATACGCTCTGAATTGATCTCTTTCTCCAACCTGGTCTCCAATTTCGATGAGTTCAAAACTTCCTCAGGATCTGTGAAAACCCTACTGATTACAAACCTCCATACTGGCGATGTTGGGATCACTGTCATCTCCAGTGCCCTTGGATTTGGGCTTAAACAAAGCAGATAAAGCTGATGCCACTGTAACTTGACGGGGCCAAATGTAGGACCTATCAACATCATTGCCATGTCATCTGAGATCTGTAGGGGGAACATCTGAATGAAAGGACTGTGCCCTAGAACCAGAGGAAATGGCTGTGGATTTGATTGGAGAGAAACACAAAGCCTTCACATGCCCAAGAATCCATCCTTGTCAAAGAGCTTGTCTGTGTGTCTTCAGCCATTATCAGACCTGTTCTGGGGTGAAATCTTTGCTGAAGCCACCATGAGGGTTGAAGAAATTTTAGGAGCTGAAAGGGGATTTTCGGGAGTACTGGAAGCTTTTGTTGGGAGTGACATCTTCCGACTTGTTCAATTTTTTTTCATTTATGACTTTTTTTTGGTAAAGTAGGTTTGGTAATTATTTTTTTGATGCACCCCCACACATATGAAAAGAGAACCAAGCTGCAAATGTTGACAGTTTCAAACTATTCTCCTGGGTTTATTGGAAGAAAACCCAGTTGGAGATGATCACATCATAAAGCTGTTTTTCTCTGTTTATTTAAACTTTATGGTGTTTTTACTTGTCTGGTTCAGTGTCTTACCACTTTGTCATTTATGGGCCTGTATACTAGAATATGACCGCAGGTTGTGTGGGTTTATTAACTTTTCTTTGACTGGTTCAGTGTCTTATTCCTTTGTAAATATATAAATTTATAATTGAATATGACTGCAGTTTAATAGTAGATATGTTAACTATGGTTTAAGGCTAATGAATTATGGTTGATAAATCAGCTGTTGGCAAGAATGGGTGGAGGTCATGGTGCACTTCCTGAGGGTAAATACCCTGGGTACCCAACCAATGTGTGGACTATGACTGGAGGGTGGTATTGTAGACCTAAGTACTGGAGGCGTAACACTGCAATTGCAATGGCTGGAATTTTCCTTGTCTGTATTCCTATTGCAATGAAGTCAGCAGAACTGGAGGTTTGAATTTAACCTTAAACTCAATTCTTTGACTATTTGAGAAAAAAAATCATTTTTTTGTTTATTTCTGTAAAATTTGGATTTAGGAAGATGAAAGGAAGGGGATTGATACTATATTTATAAATGGGGATTTTAACCCACCCGCTTCCCCCCCCGCCCCTCAACTTGCTTGGTGTGGATAATCAAACAAGGATGTATCACCGCCTATAGAAAGTGGATTTAATTAATAGAAATGTATAATTTCAGGGAATGATTCATATTGTATTTTTGGAATGAGTTATAATTTCTAAATGTTCTAAAAAATAGCTCTTTATGAATTCAAATCAACATAATTATCTGACCATGTGTTTGATAGCTTCCATCTGCTTTCATCTAATTTTAGTTTATTTTTCAATAAGATTGTGCTTAGGGACAAAAAACAACAAAAGTAATAGTTACAGGTATCTATGCGAAAGCCTTGTAGTGCATTATGTGATCCCATTGTACTTCTTAGATATCTACACACATCTCTTTTGATACTCCTCTATCAAGAGCTCTGAAACAAACTTTATGCCCAACTCAGCCTTGCTCCATGTGCAACTAAATTCTCCAAGTTCGATAACCCACTGGTAACCACATGCAATTTCCTAATCCGGCATAAACTTACAACTTCTGACGAAGGACATCTTATCTCTCTTTTAGGTTTTTCCTTAAGGCAGAATTCTATAGCTTGGCTGGGGCCAGAGTCTCACCTAAATCACAGTTTTAGTATGGACCACTCTTGCATTCAATTAGAGGCCCCTATCTTGGTTACCTATATTATCATGCATAATTGTTTTACCCCTCTGATCATCTAAACACAATCACCATGTTGTTATACCTTCTATATGTTGTTTGTATTCCCTAGGATCGTTGCACTTTTGTGGGGTGGTAAGGCTCCACACTTGCAACTACAAACTTCCCAACGTTCCAAACTGTATTGTTTGAGGAAGCCTTCTGCATCCTGGTTGTGTTTATGTCTTTCTGATTTCAAATTTGTGTCAAACATACAATTCAAATACTTATTTTAATGCATTGCTCAGTGACCTTCACCATTTGCTGTTGGTAGTACTATCCAGATAGCAAAGCAACAAAGCCAAATATTTGTTTCTTCAAATTTTAACTTTCTTCCGAAAGAGGCCCACACAAGTGCTCTATCAAGAACCTGCCAAAGCAAGCTCATGCCTTAACTCAGCAAGTCTTACTGAAGTATGTTAACATTAATGTCAATGCTCTAAGTTGCCAATTATTAATGAAGTGAAATGTATCCTATTAGTTGGCTATAATGCCAACAGGCCAATATGTACATATCTGGGTTATCACGGTTGATCATAGATTCATAAGTCATAACTTTCTGTCTTGGCAATATGCAAACACAACCTCCAAGTAAAAAGTGCTTGAAAAATGGCCATGAATTAATCATTTCCTTGCAATTTCTGTTAAAACTTAAAAGAATAGAAAAATATTTTCAATGTATTGAGAGGGGTCAGCTGCAAAATATTTTGAATGTATTGACAGATATTCCTTGCTGATTTAGGAGTATATTGTTCTGAGTTTTCGGATGGTTGAAATAAGTTGTAATAATTTGGCCTGTGGTTACACCATACCTATTTTAGATAGTCTGCTTGTTTTGGCTATTACCATATTTACAATATGAAGATGATCAATAGTCAGTACTATTACTAAGTTATCATAAATGAGAGGAATTCCAAAATCCTTCATCTTAGCATTTTACTTCAAAATTTAGCAATGAAAAGAGACAAGCAGGTGACATGAAAGTTTTAGCAGCTGTGTTTTCAAATATGAAGATAATTGACTACAAGCTATTGTAAAACAATTGAAAAAAACCCTCATCATGGCAATTTACCTATGATACTGGATTCGTGGGTACCCAGACCTGTACCCAGGGCTGTACCCGGCCCAAACAGGTCTGGGTACAGATCTAGGCCTGGGTCTGTATTGGGCATACCCAGGGCACTCTGGGTACACCTGAGATGCACTCTGGGTGTGCCTAGTGCATACCCTGGAAAATACGTAAAAAATAATAAACAGATTTTTGGCCTTGTTAAGCTCTGAAAATTTTCTTTTCATAATTGTTTGCAAGTTTCCAAAATATGGTTCAGTTTAGTTAAGTTCAGAGCTTAGTTCAATCGCTATCACTTTTCCTGCCTAGTGCCCTTTTCCTGCCTCAGACTAGATTGTTTTCTCCATTGGATAAAGTGATTGTGTGTCATAATGTCTAGAGGCCTTTTTTTTGTTTGTCCAAGGGCATTGTACATTTAAACATTATTAAAAAAATAACAATGAATATTTATTATTATCAAGATTAATAAACTCTTGGTATGAAAATCAAATGTGTAAGGACCATTTAAATTACTTGCTTTATAGCAATCTCCTCCAAGCATTTTAGTGAGATAGCTCCATGTATTTAAGAGATGAGCAGAAGTAAAGGGAATACAGATAAAATTTGATGTTAGAAATTTTTATCAAATAACAACCACTGTTAATGCACAACTTAGCATCAACATTTAGGACATTTCAAATGACAAATTGCTAGAACTACATATTGGACACTCAAAGGATGGTATTTGCTAAGAGCTGATAAAAGATCACAATTGTAGCTCTACAAATGGAAACAAAGAAGTTCTCATGGTACTTTTGACCGCCATTTTTGGATACTGCTTGTCAAGTCAATTGTGGAAGTATATATGATAATCACGTCTTGGTGTCATTTAAAGGTTCCCTAGTTGTTTCTTTTGTCATCAATCATTAAATTTCTCATCATTTTTCTTACCGTAATGATTCACATTACAATTCTTTAAGTCAAATATGTGCAAGTTATGCTTAGTGCCCTTTTCTTGCCTTAGACTAGATTGTGTTTTCTATTGGGGTTTGTTTCTTTGTTTGTCCAAGGTCCATGTACATTTAAACATTATTAAAAAACACCAACGATTTATTATTATCAAGATTAATAAAGTCTTGTTATGATAAATCAAATTTGTAAGGACCATTTAAATTACCCACTTTATAGCAATCCTCTCCGAGCATTTTAGTGAGATAGATCCATGTATTTAAGAGATGAGCAGATCAAGTAAAGGTAATAGATAAAATTTGACATGGGACTTGCCACGTCTATTTTTGTCTTTGTTGTCATACTGCCCTTGTAATGGTAGTCAAGGATGAAGTTTAATGAAGTAGCTGTAAGAGACATTTAGAGAAGAATTTTCTTAGACCTAGCAAGCAGAGTTTGCCATATTAGCACTTTGATCTCAATTTGCTCCTACTCTCTTCTTTCACAGTCAATTGAAAGGATCTTACTTGCTATGACAACCATGATAAATTTGAAACAAATTGCCAGCTGGATGTAGGTGATTGGTTGCATGAACACAAATTAGTTATATCTTTGTTCTTTCCTAGAAACAAACCTCAAAATCATTTTTTGTTTTGAATGATTGCATATAAAATTCTCGATAGGAGATGACATGTGCAGATATCTCAAGCAGAGATTGATTGAGAAGCAGGAAAGTGAAGAAGTGCGTACTAGAGGAAGTAGTTTCCAAAATACAATTGACATTCTGTCTGATGTAGTGCATAAGAGGCAAGGTGCAGACAAAGCTAACCCCATAATACAGATCAGGTTTCACGCTCCTAAAGATCAAATGGTGATTGATACAACCGTGCCAAGAAGCAAAGTTGCTTGGGACAAAGCTAGCGTTGAAGATTTTGATGTCCAAAGTCATACCTTCCCGCAGATTGATCAGAAAGATATTCTAACCAAGGTGGGTCAAGCCATTGATTTCAGCACCACTCATTTTAGAAAGCTCCTGGAAGAGATAGCACATTTGAAGGCCAAGAAAGAAGCTCTTGTCAAATACATCGACAAAGTCTCTGCAGCGAGAGTGAGCATTAAGGCTCCTATCCCTGTAGAGATGCCTTCCACATGTAGTGAGCATCATGGCAGACTTACTCTTGTGAATGAATGGACTGCTTATGGAGCAACATTCAAAGGATAAATCTTAGATAATTTACAACCAACACAAGAGTTGCTTTTAACTTTGTCGAATGTGGCACAAACTTTGCAAGTTTGTGCATAAAGGTTGATCTCAATTATGAGGAGTTCCTCCAGAATCTAGGATCTTGGAGCCAAGAGAGAGATTGTTTGCTGCAGATTGTGGATCTGATTGATCATGTCTTTGATGAGGATCACATGGGAGGCATCCTTAAAATAGCATTGGAATGGTTTTTCACTCTTTGAAAATTGATACTGCTGCATTATTCTTGATGGTCATACCAGCCTTTTGCTGCACATACCAATTAGATTCAGATCCTGGGTGGAGCTGTTTCAGTTTTTCAAATGTATGGTGTTTCCTTTTCTAAAATTGATGCAGGGGATATCTTTCCTTCTGACTTCTGAGGAAAACATGGATTCAATTTTCTCCTAGATCAGCAAAAGGATTAAGAGGTTCATCTCCCCAGAATCTGTTGTGATCATTGATAGAGCATTCATCAAAGAGGCATGTGACCTCTCCATCAACACCATCAATTTGCAAAGTCAAGTGGAGGAATTTGGAAATAAGAGAGTGCAAATTGATTGTTTCCTTCTCCAATGGAGTTTGCATCTGAGGGAGTATGGGCTGTTGGATCTTGTTGATGATCATGGGCAGTCATAGGAATGTGGAGTTTTCCTATAGGTTGGTCTTCCCCCTCTAGGAGATTTTAGGCCATTCAATTGGATGAGGAGTGATGGTTGTATGTGGCATGTTTTTTAGTTGGCTTTTATGTGTTTCACTTTCAATGATCAGTTCTATTTTCAAAGCGACTTTTGTGCATTCTTTGTTTTGGTGCCCACCTTATGTTTTGAACGTGACCTAAGTCACATAATTCTTTATAGGGTTTAGGTGGATGAAAAGATAGTTACTGGATAACCAAGATCATTATAGAAGGGCATTCCCCTTCATTTGTATATATCTTTTTCTGACGTCAACAAGGATAAAACATTGGAAAAAGAGTTTCCTAATTGTAAAGACATTTTGAAGCGTTATACTTCTTGTAAGGTTTTTACTTTTTAGGCCTTGAAGAGTTTAATTTTGTGAAGATAACATGGTCTTGCAGATTCTTTCTTTTCTTTCTGCAGGACTTTATGTTTGTTGGTGAAAGGAATCGGTCATACCCACTTGTTTATATGCTCTATTCCATTTGGATCAGTATTTTCTTAAAGATCAGCAATATAAGGGGAAAATCTGATTTCAATTTCTTTAAGTAGTGCAGATAAATTTTCACAATGTCTCTAAGTACTGCAGTTGTTTTTTGCATGCAATTTAATGATTCATCTTTTACAAAACAAACATGTATGTATGTAAATATGCTTGTATACTCTATCATGTGTAATATTTTTGCAGGTGTTCAATAAAGGGAAAGCTCCCCTTTCCCCTCAATAGAGGAGGGATTGAGTCGCAGAAGCTGCCCCTACTGATTTGCTTTAACAAATTTTAGGGATAGCAGCTACAAACGAGTAATGAAGAAGGTAAAAGACCATAGTAGGTGGGTATTATTAAAGGAAGACCTTGTTTACCCATATGATAGTGTATAAGGCAATGCTTAAGGGAATGCACAAAGGTCAGATAAACAGGAACTGTAATTGATTAGATACCTCAGCATCAAAAGTTCCTTGTCAAGGACTTCGTATGTGGCAAAATGCACATGCTTTATACTGAAAGTCAAGAGACTATGCTAATCATGAACCCAAATTCTTTGGTTCAAGTCCATCAAGAATGTTTTTATCAGTGTTCCACGGGGACGTGTCCCCCGGAAAAACCACTTGTTTCCGAGATGGGGAGACGCCTAGGAAACGTCCCTTCGCCGTCCCCCCGCCGTCTCCACGTTTCTCCGCTGTCCCCCTGAAGTCCCCTTCTGGGAGACTTCAGGGAAACTTCTGGGAGACTCCAGGGAAACTTCTGGGAGACTTCCAGAAGTCCCCTCCACCCAAGGAAACTCCAGGGAAACTTCTGGGAGACTCAAGGGAAACTTCTGGGAGACTCCAAGGAAAATCTGGGAGACTCCAGGGAAACTTCTAGGAGATTTTCAGAGGCATTAGGCCATTAGCTTGGAGCCATTTACTATTAGTATTTACTATTTTGTACTCCGTTTTTGAAGTTTGAAGTTTGAACATTGATGATACAGTGATACTTGATTGTAATTATGATTCATGAATCATGATTATGAAACTCAAATTATGAAACATCTAGTTCTTGTTGCATTTTCCAATGTCTATATTTTCATTTTGATTTTCAATGTTCAGTGGTTCACTAGTTCAATGAAATGATATATCATTACAATGTGTTATTGTGTTTAAACTTTAAACTTTTAAGTTTTAAGTTTTGTTTTTATGTGTTAACTTTACTTATTCCTTAGGCTTCTATAGTTATATAATTATATTGTTATACATCTTTTTATAACTAATTTTTCAAGTACTATATGTATTTCTGTGCCGCCCCCGCCACCCCCCCGCCACCGTCCCCCCACTGTACCCCTACCGTCCCCAAACTTAGGACCCCCGTTGTCCCCCCGTCCCCGTCCCCGAAACTCCGTGGAACACTAGTTTTTATTCCTTTGCCAACTATATGAAAAAAACAGTAAGGTTCATAAGGAAAATGTCTAAAATAGATATCATTAATATATAAAATTAATCAAACCAACAACTTAATGATGACAAATGAAATATTTTTCCTAACCAGCTTAAGAGCATTATGTTTATGGAAGAATACAACTTAATGCATGACAAACAAAATGTTCTTCCAAACCAACCTAAAGGTACTATCTCTACAAAAGCATAAAAAGAGAGACATGCAAATAGAAGAGAAATGACTATCTTCTAATTATAGAATCAAATTAAGGATAAATGGAAACATGATAAAGAGGAAGGGCATGGTGATGAACTCTTAATCGAGAGAAAATTTCACTTAGCTTTTATGTGTTCATCGACAAGAATCTCGGGCTTCAAACTCTGAAAATTCAAACCATTTTTAACAAAACAGGATTACTGTCTTGATTGTTTCTGCAATCATTCACAATTTCATTGATAAGAGATTATTAGGAAAGCTCAATGGCTGTCATACAGATCTAGTAAGCCATGATTTCTGGTTGGTGTCTATAAATTGCAGTGTTCCACGGGGATGTCTCCGAGATGTGGGGACTTTGGGGAAATGTCCCCCTGTCGTCCTGCCACTGCTGCCCAAGTCTTGAGGACATCTTTGAGACGCCACTTGGTTTGGGGACTTTGAGACGTCCTTAGAATGTTCAAGAGACTTCGAGGAGTCTCCCAACCGTTCCAAAGACTTCGAGGTGTTGCAAAAGATAAGCAATAAAATCATGAAAATGTCATTCGCCGTGATAGGCATTGCCCCTTGAGCCTACTAGGGCCTTGGCCCCCAGACCCTTGCAAGGGGCTCTACCCCCTGACCCCAAATCTCCACCCACTATTGTTTGTTCATTGCAATCATTGTCATATTTTAATGTTTATTAGTTTAAACTTTACTTAGTATGCCAAAGTTTCATTTGCAATTCTTGTGCTTATTTTTGATTTGCCCCCAAACCTCTACCCACCATTGTTAATGTTCAATGCAATCATTCCCATGTTTTTAATATTTATTAGTTTAAACTTTACTTGGTATGCTAAAGTTTTATTTGCAATTCTTATACTTATTCCTTACACATCTTTTCATAAATAATTTTTCAGGTACTATATGTATTTGCCCCACCCCCCATTGCCTTGACACTATCCCCTTGCCGTCGCCAAACTTAGGCCCTTGGTTCTCCCGTCCCTGAAACCTGTCCCCACGTCCCCCCATTAGGAAACTCCATGGAGCATTGATAATTGTATATCCATATCTCATTATTTGTTTGATAGTGGGGTGACCTGTAAACACTGGGTCTATAACCCTAGTGAATACCAACAAACAAGTTCCTATGGTAACTCAACAATGCAACCCTCAAACGCTATTGTTATCCACTACCATATGAATGTAAAAACAGTGCTAACATGTTCAACTACTTAGAACAACATGGAAGGAGGAAATACATAATTCAATTGATACCAAGTTTTCCTTCGGAGAAAACCCAAACATTCTAGGAAAAGTATGCCAAAGGCATGCTGATCACTATCTTAGTTGTGAAATACAAGTGTTACACCACCATTAAGGTTCATTGAAGCTTTGACAACAAATTGCAGCTTCTTCACACCTGTTTGCGCACCCAATCTTAAAAGTTGAAAACCTTGCTCCTTTGCTTGCAAACATGGATTGAGCATCAAAAGAAGGTTTTCAATTGAGCCAACCCTTGGGATTTTGTTTGTACAATAGTTACCCCCCATCCATCCATGGCACCAAGAAGGTGAAAAGAATGTGAAATGGATTGATTCAAATGCAAAAACTCTTTGTGTTATACTCATTGGCTGCATCAGAGTGGGTTTGTTACTTCTGCTCTATAAGAATTTTCTGCGATTGAGAACTCATTTGGGCAAATGGAGATTTGCCTTTAGGGTTTAACTATTTGCCACTGTGTTTAATGGGTTCATCGCTTGAGTGCAAATGGAAAATTCACCAAGTTTCATTTTTTGTATCATGCTGATGCTTCACTTTACACATTGCCATGCATCAACAAACACATGCTTTGCAGAAGAAAGAGACTTCTAGATTCAATTCTGGAGAGGTGTTGTCAAAATGACTCCACTAGGTTGATGCAAAAACATTCGGGTCCAAATATATATATATCATAGCAGCAAAAATTGTTTGGGGAAAAAGTCAACAAATCAAAAGTATAAGGTTTTTTGAAAAAAATGGGGAAAAAATCAGATTTAAGAAAAAACTTAAAAAATTGTAGAAAAAGAGACAAAAACTACTTTTTAAAAAGTTTAAGGGCATTTCCATAGCATAGAGATATGGAGAGCAAATAAAATAGAGAGTTTAACACATTAATTGTAGAAAATAGGATTTTGTTGTTTATATTCATATCACTGATTACATTGCATTGCACAAAGCATACTTCATAGTGCATAGATAATTACTAGATTGTTACAGTTGATAAAATTTCAATTACAATACAGGTACAAAGTCAACCTATAAACTAATTACAAAGTTCCAAACAATCAAGTGTGTCCAATGACTCTTGTTACTGCAAATAGAGCTATGCTAGAGGGTTGCTGGTCCTAATGATGAAGCTCTTGGTTCAGAGCTTCTCTTGAGTTGTTCAACCTCATGATATCCAAGTTGGCCTCTAGGATCTCAAAATCCTCAGGCTCAAAAAAGTCATTAAAAATATAGTTTTCCTTTGTTGAGTAGACATCATAAATTACAAAACGGGAATCATCTGATTCATATTTGTGATTTAACAGTAGCAATTTCTAGAACAATATCAAAGAGAACTATATGAAGAGTGTAAAAGGGAAATTATATGACAAAGAAAGCAATTGCAAAGTTCAATTTAATAGGTTTTGACAAATAGCTCAAGATAGATTAATAGAAAATGCTTTTAAAACAAAATCTTAAATCTCAAAAGACTATAAATGATATTGAAGTGTTCTCATTAATAACTCTTTTAGCAGATTTGTAAAAGAGTAAAGGGAGTGTTAAATATTTTTCCATTAGATAATAAAGACCTACTAGTACAAAAGAAGAGAGCAACTAATTGAGTCACAATTTTAGCTATTATTATTCAAGTAAATTTTCCTTGATTTTACATGTAAGTGGACGATGGAGTTAAAAACATTGATGGACTTTGATTTGAGAATTTGAGAGATATAGGGACAAGTTTCAATGGAAAATCAAAGCACAAGGAACATTCCTTTTCAATTGGAGAGTTCCTACTGAAATCTATTTGGATCGCTAAAGAGAAAATATATGAGGCCTGCTTTGGGAGGGATTAAGATAAGCCCACAAAACTAGGGCATGACTTCTCTCAAGGCATGTATTAGTTTGCTTGATATCTATTTAACATGCATGGAATGCTACACTATATATGTCTAAAGCATTCATGCACTGCTATTGTACTCCTTGTAGGCCTTTTGAACGTCCGTGTATATGACGATCCTAAATGGAATGTAGTTCTCAAACAAGTGCAGGGCATGATTTAAGCAGTGAGTTTCACCAATTAACAAAGCATTAAGCTTGCAAAATATATAGGAAATTTAAATATAACCAAAACAATCCTTCATTTTGATATAAAATACTGCTACAGTTTATTTTTTTCAGCACTACAAGCTGATTTTTATGTTTCTGATAGGAACCATTCTGCTTCCGATTCCACAATGTCTATATACTATTATGTATATACTTATGCTTCCCACTTGATTATACAATTGTCACTACCCTGCTTGCTTATCAGTAAAACTTGATGGCCATTGTCAAATTGAAGCTCCAAATTATCACACTTTGTTAGCATCTAAAAAAGAAATTTGTCCCAACCTAACCTTGATAATCCAAACAACCACCTTGGTATTATTGTTGATAATTGGAATGTTAAAATTCTTTTGAGTAGTCAGGATCACAAGAATTCAAAGAAAACAAACCTCTTTAGGTTGATATCAAGCCAATATAGTTTTGTTTCAGTTTAGTCTGGCTCTCTATATTTACTTTTGTCAAGTACTTTTATAATGTTCAAATATGTTAAAAAAATAAGATAGAAGCTTTACTTAGTATTTATGATGTTGTCTACTATTTCCCACTAAATTGTGTCTTGGATTTATATACATGGAAAGCATTACTACGAGCCTAAGGCAAATGACAGTAGTGTGGAATATAGAGAAAAAAGCAACACATCTCTTAGCCCTTCCATGTTAACGCGTCCTTAACATGAAACGTAGAAGCATGCCAAAGAACATGTCTCTATTTTTTAATGTACTTAACATCTATTAGAAATATACGTCCATTAAAGGTTGCCTACCTACAATTTGGCTTAGCAACCTGATGAAATATAGTGAATCTTTGACTGTGAACCACATCCCAATGGCCAATGCTCAATTTTGTGCTAAAAATCAACGAAAAAACCCAATTAAATAGCAATTTCGCACGGTTATGGTTTCATGATGGGTTGGTTGGGAAATTTTTTCATGATTTATACTTGATTTTTTCTCAATTTCTATGCGATTTAAACCCTTAAAAATCATTGAACATCGTTGAAAATCATGGCTGATTAAATCGGGATTTTTTAGGGAAAAAATTGTTTCGATTGAAGATTTTTTAAAAATCAGGATTTTTGTGATTTTTTGAGGATTTATGCTTCTATGATATATATATGAAACCAGAACTAGCAACTTAGTTTTGAATAGTATGTCTTCCCTTTCAAAGTTCTTTCCTAGTCGTTAGGATTTCCCTTTGTTGCATAAAACTATTTGATCATTCTTTTGTCTATGTGGTTCTTTTCCTCCATTCTTGAGCATGCTTGGCTGTGTGGCTTTTCTTACATGCTACCTTTTCCTACTTGTTCATTCTTTCTTAGAGGAGGCAGTTCCATGTTTGGCATGTGGTGGTTATTCTTTGCTACAGGTGATAGGAGTTGGATCTCAAAGTCTGAGTTTTTAAACTATGATCTGATCAACCATGATTTATGCTCACCGCACTTGGTCTTCCTCACCTTCTTGTCAAGAATGACGTCATTTTCAAGCTTTTTCATTTCTTTAGGTGCAAATTATTCATTGATGACAAAACAACATCCTCTTGCTCTTCATTCAACATAGATGGTTTGAACAAGTACAACTTGTCAACAGTTATCATTAAGAAGATCTTCATGTACTTAGGCAAATCTAAATGGAAAGCATTTTGTCCTGCCTGCTCTATGATCTCAAATAGACAATACCTTAGTGGCTTAAGCTTCCACGAAGGCCCTTGTTGTCTCTCTTTGTAGATCCACACTATCAGTAACATGAATCTTAGGTTCCATTCTATGCTAATTGTACCTATGCCTATACTTGAGTTTAGACTCTTAGACCTTCAGTCTCTCTCAAACTTAGAGGTGTATCTGCCTTGCCTAATCAACAAATTTACTAGCCCCTTACTTGTCTGTCCTAAGCTCAAGAGGGTTAGGTTGCATAAAACCAGAACATGCTTCTAATGGAGAAAAATTGGCTGAAGAATGTATGGCCTTGTTATATGAATGCTGAATATACAACAAATGATTATCCCAAATGTTGGGATACTGTTGACAAAATCTCCTAAGCAGCTGCACCGAAGTTCTATTTATCACCTCAGTTTGCTCATCCATTTGAGAAAGTGGTAGACTGTTTGAGTTTTGTATCAATTTCTTCCCACAATGTGCACCAAAACTTGCTTAAGAAACATACATCTCTTTTGGATATAATGCTCTCTGGAATGCCAAAGTGAATCCATTCATGTTTATAGAATAACTCGGCTGCATCCCACTTGGTTAGATTTTTCTACAAGCCTTTAGGACACACATCTTACTAAAACGGTCCACAACCATGAGCAATTGTGCCCATGTTTGGTTCTTGGAAGACCTACAAATTCCACAGAGACACTCTCCCGAGCCCTCTTACACATGGATACATGTTGGTACAGTCTCAACTTTCTATTGTTGGGTTTACTTACACTATGCAATTTTCAATTACAAATGAACTTTGCAACATCAACATGTAAGTACCAATATACATACTGTGGCAGGTTGTTTGGTTTTAGTCACCCCAAAATTACCAACATGTGATGTGTGCACCTCTCTCATGAACACAATTCTACATTTTCACGGAGTTTACTTGTTTGTAGAGAAGCCCTTCTTGAATGTAGTAATCTTGATGAAACTCTAACCACATGTCTTTCCCTCTTTCTAAGGTCTGATATACCTCACTGAAATCAGCATCACCCTTATAATTCTCTACACACACCTCCTGGTAAAAGGCTCTGATAATTACAAACTACATACTGCAGATAGAAGAGGTGGCCTAGAGAGAATTTCTGCCACCTTATTCGTGATATCATGCTTGTATTTGACTACTAGATGGAATTGTTGAAAGAATCCCATCCACTTGTACTGTCTTGACTGCTGCAACTCTGTTTCTGCTTGTAAGTATTATGAGAGCTTGTGATTGGTATGAACCACGATCTCTTTCCTTCTGATATAATTTTTCAATTTCTCAATTGCTGAAACTAGAGCATATAACTCTTTGTCATGGGTAGTACAATTTAATATTGATCCCTTGAACATTTCAGAATGATAACAAATAGGCCTACCTCCTTGCAAAAGTGTCACACCTATAACATAGTCGTTGGCAACCATTTCTACATCGGAAGTTTGTTGCAAATTAGGTAACACTAGAACTTATGCCGTGCTAGTTTTGTGCTTTAACTCCTCAAAAGAACGATGCTGTTTTTTCCCCCAGTGGAATCTCCTTTCCTTGCCCATAACCTCATGCAATGGGGCTAACACATAGAAGTTTTGGCAAATTTTCAAAGTTATTTTGCAGCACCAATAAAGCTCCTAGTTTCAGTCATGGTAGTGAGCTTGGGCCAATTCACAATAGCTTCTACTTTGGAGGGATCTATCCTTATCTATCCATTTCCCACAAGGTGACCGAGGTATGCCAATGCAGTTTCGCCGTATTCACACATCTTTGCATTCAATAAAAGTTTGTTCTGCCTTAGAATCTCAAACACCCTCTTTAGGCTAGACTAGTAATACTCATAAGACCCAAAAATCAATGTATCATCCAAGTAAACTATGATACAAGAATCAATAAGAGGCTTCATTACCTCGTTCATAATACGCATGAAGGTGGCTGGAGCATTGCACAATCCAAACTGAAGAACCAACCACTCAAAGAAACCTTGCCTTCATCTTTAAGGCCATTTTCCATATATCCTCTTCTCTGATTCTTAGTTGGTGATATCTGTATTTTAGGTATAACTTTGTGAAGCATTTAGCATGGTGTAATTGATCCAAAGAATAATCTATATATGGCAGTGGATACCTATTCATGTTGGTTATCTTGTTCAAGCCCCTATAGTCTATATACATGCACCAAGTCCCATCCCTCTTGGGCACACTATAACAGTGGGAGAACCACAAGGAGGTGTACTAGGTCTTATCATCCGTTGCTCCAAAAGTTTTTTCTGCTGCTCCTTAGCCTCTTGTGCCTTATAACACTTTGCCGGGATAGCCCAAGATTAAGCCAATAGACATTCCAATAGAAGTTGTATCTCATGCTTAATAGCCCTGTTTAGATTAGCCCCTTAGGTTCCACAAACTATTCTGCAAACCTAATCACGAACTCACTTATTCAATTATGTTTGTGTTGTGCAGCTCATGCAAACCTTTTAACTCTGCCCTTCCTTGTCCCCATTTCCCTCTTAACAAAAGTAAAGCAAACTTGCTACTAGCATTGATCAAAGGCTTGGCTTGAGAAGTACTTACTATGGAGAATTTGGTCTTCTTTTCTATGGCATAAAAAGCGTGATATCCCATTTAGAATCGGCCTATATTGATTGGGCCTTCTAAAATACATCTCTCATGTACAAATAAACACTTTTAAAGATTATTCCACAAACATCTAGTTAAACCACATAAACTAGCACTTCATCTCCATAATCAGCACCAATGGAAAAATTGACCTTATATTGTTTCTTCACTATCATTTTAATCCCTTCCTCGAGCCAATCAATTCATAGCTTGCAGCCCCAATTCATTCACTACTTTTGAAGGAATCAAGTTTGCTTGGGAACATGTATTGAACAAAGAATCTACTCTATTGTCTTTGATGCATATCTTGATATGAAAAAGATTTGTAAGCTCTTCTTCCTCTGTTGTTTTGGAACATCTTTATGCACAAAGCAAGATTTTATCATCTGAATCAGAAGCCCCACTGATACCCTTATCTTTGTTCATGAGAAAGGTGTTGATGTCCTCCTTTTTCCAAGATGGTGCTAAGTCGGGGTGCAATTTCCAACACTTTTCCTTTGTGTGACCATCTATTTCACAATGGTCACATTAAAACCTGGTTTTTCCGTTTTCTTAACCTTTATGGAGATTAGTATTGGTGTTTTTCTTTGCCTTATTCCTATCTTTATCCCTGCTCTTTTGTCTGCCTTCCTGCTGCCCCTTTTCTTTGTGCTTGTTCTTGAGTGAAGAAACCTTTTTCTTATCTAGCCCCACAAAGTGGGTTTGTGCACACATGACATCAATGTCTTGAGGCTTTTTGTAACGCCCCGTCGTGCGAACCCCAAAGGACAAATAAACCATAAATACCGCATTTTTTTTTTTTTTAAAGGTTAACATAACATACATGTAATACACATTAAGTTATGACATAAATTTCATTTAAGTAAATTCACTAACACATACATCCCTTGGGGTACACGAAGAGTCATTACGCGACTTAGATCCATACAACAACAATAAAGAATAAAATCCAAAGATATAAAGTAAACATTATCAAATGTAACACATACATGAAAAATTCATTGATAAGAAACCATCTGTGTACATAAATACCACATATGCAAGATTAACTTATCACATTGAATAACAACTACCATGGCCAATATCCACACAGAGTTTAACATTACATTACAGTACAATGTTTAAAAAGTACAATGATACAAACATGTTCCAAATATGAATGGAACCCATACAACAAGATAACATGATACAAGTAAATAGAGAAATACAAAGTATCATAACTGGCTCCAAGACAAATACAACACTGGAGTCGCTGCAACAGCACCAATCTGCACCTCTCGATCCTCGACTGGGGACCCAATGGGGTGCTTAGCACGTTCCACCCGACCACGTGAGTCCGAAGACCCACCCCCCGTGCTAGGAGCTAACAAGAAAGAGGCCTCAACCAAGAACATCCAAGCAGGGCACCACAAGACTCAATGTCATACAAAAGTATCATAACACTCAGGAATTATAATGACATAATCAACCACATCCAAGAGTCATAAATCTCATCACCTAAATCAAAGCAATAACTAGTAAACAAGTAACCAAAGGATGATCATG